>LR990611.1:13052138-13407138 GCA_905147815.2 Phalera bucephala | reverse complement strand
CATAACAAAAAAAAAACAATTTTTAAAATTAATGGCTGTCTGTTTGTTCCAGCTAATCTCCAAAATGGCTGGACCGATTTTGATGGGACTTTCACTGGCATATAGCTATTGCTATAAGGAGTAACTTGGGCTTCTCTTATATTTAGAAAAAGATTTTTTTGTTAAATTTCATGCAGGGAAAGTTGCGGGTAACAGCTAGTTTACAATAAAAATATACTTCAATAATATATTGATATATTATAAATGTACAAGATTGAATGAATAAATTGAATCCACATTCCTACTTTATAAATGAATGCAGCTAAACAAAGGCTCTTTATAAGATCTTCTATAATTTACCAACATAATAAATATAACTCAAATTATACATTTAGGTAGAATTTGAGCACCTATAATGTAGAATTTATAAAATTTTGTTCACATTAACAGTTGATTCTTGATAAAAATTGGTTAAATTTTTAACAGATGATTCACATCCCATCTTTGTTGTTTTTAGGATCTGTCATCTGTCAGAGCTCATTGTATAATAACTGGACTATATTTTGATAATCAGATATAGGAAGAATGTAAGCTGGTATTAATATAAATTTAGTGATAATGTGGTAATTATATCTGTAGTATGGCGAAAGTTTGGGTCTACTTTTTTGATAAAATCAGGTGATTAAACACTTTTTTTTATTTTCTTACCATGTTTTGATTTTATCGGATTGTATCCATAACACCTTATTTTATATGAAAGCTGTTACAGGTGGTTCTCAATTACGGTGGTAAAAACGGATTTATTTAAAAAATGAGACAATACTTATTGAGTGTCTGATGTTATAAAATTTGAATTTAATAAGGGTAAATCGAAATCTTACACAAACACTGATCCGACTTTACAAATAAAGATTTATGAGGGTAAATAATTGATGTAAAGAATTATGAAAGCACACTTCACTGTAGCGAAATGAATACCGAAATACAGGTAGCACTAGGCTCTTCTTCTTTGTTCATTTGCCCGCAAATATTATCACACCCGTACTACTAAAATTTGGTTACAAAAAGTAAATGTACTGTGGAAGTCCTTGTATTATAAGATTTCACTTTGATTTCGCGATTATTTCACCAGATTTCGAAAAAAATATGTTATTATAGAGTCGATTCAATGTAGGTAATCTAATTATTTTTTTACTTACCAAACTCCTATCTCGATCACAAAAAGATGACACCCTTAAAGAGATCAATAGTAATACGTGATGAAGATATATTCTAATAATTCAAACGCTCAAAACACGATAGTAACAAAGCACAAACAAAAGATACAATTGCAATAATTATTTCCCCGTAATGTCATTAAACCAATTGGCACTAGAGTTGTACGTAAACATGTCGATTTAAAATTTCTTTAAGTCAAATAATCTATGTTCTTGGTCAATCTGAATAACTGAATCAATTATTTTATAATAAAAAACTGGATTCAACAACTATGACTTATTCAAGTTGTGTACATCAAGGATTAAAATAATCACGAAACACGTTTATTTTTAAAAATACCACGTAGTAAACACAAGTTTTTTTCAAGTGTGTTGTCTTTTTCATAGAATAGTCTCTCAATAAAATGCCTTCAGAAATGGTACAGAGTTTCAAAAAAATATTTTGATTTAATCGTCACTTTCATTAAAATCGACTTTGTATCGATTCATCGCGAATAGATCTTTTCTCCGCGATTTAATCGAGAATTGAATTTATAAACGCGTTCTATTCGAATCGATCCAAATATTTTTGTCAATCTGGTGTTCCGCTAATTTTGGCCTTTTACTATAATTACAAATTTTGACGCTAGTCTTGTTCCATAGGTAAGTTATGTACCTATGCTACGGTTTATAGGGGTTTTGAAAATCTGGATATAGTCATCTACTTTTAGTCCTGAGCGAGTCCACAACCGAGCCGCCTTTGTGCTCGGCCGTCTTTAGCCGATGAATTGCAAGCGAAGAAAATGTCCCTTAGGCAATAAAGTAATCCTTTACAAAACTTGTGTACGGCCCGCCATGAGGTACGCTTATGTTCCGGCTCGCCGCCCGCTGTCCAATCGACAGACTTCAAGCTGTCCAGTCCAAATTTCTCCGCAAAGTCGTCCATGCCCCGTGGTACGTGCGGAAGGTCAATCTCCATTCCGATCTCGGTTTCGAACATATTCGCGCCTATGTTAACAAGGCAACGACTTTGCTATTTCGCGAATGCGTCCAACTATTAAATCCGCAGCATATTCTTTGGCGGACATATCCTTTCTCAGCTTTCCTATCGCACCATTCACTCTATTCCCTGCATTCACTTTTCTCTCTATGTCAGCGGTGGGAAATATCCCATCCTTACTGAAAGTACATTCAAGACATACAAACTCATTCACTTGCTCCAGTGCTCCAGCCACGCTCCAGCATTAGACATGGCAAAAGTGTCTGACTGTTCAGATTCGATCATCTGTATCTGAAACAGTGCGAAGATTCGAATCCCAATATGTCTCATTTGGAACACTTGAATCAGCTAAATTCAAGCACAATCGGCCCAATGACCAACATCGCGTCTCGTATTCGTTGGCTCTGTGCGACGGCAAGTTTAGTGAATGTAAAATCGAGACTCAAATACAAATGAGATACCTATAGGTTTTTTTGTACAACTGTTTCGAATCTTGTAGTTCTCGTTGATAAACGCAAACGCAAATAAATTGTATAAGCCCTGCGGGGGCGGACAAATAGTCAATTTACATTTTTTTTAAATCTAATTTAACTTCTCTTCTACCACCGGATCGGAACGCGGCCTCCACTGAGAAGATCCGGCGAAGAATCTCGGCGGGTCTTTTATTTTATTTACTTCTCTTTCTCTTTTCTTTTTTTTTCAATCATATTGGGTGGATACAATGTTTAGGTTACAATTAAATAATTTACGATCTCGCTCCAGTGTGAAGCCTTACGATCGGGATATGAATCTAATTATATTATCATATCACTACGTTCATGTCTATCCAGCACAAGCTATAAACCACAATCCTTGCATTCCTTCTGGTTTCATAATCTTGGGTTTCTTTACATTCAAATCGTAATTTAAACTGTAACATTTTGAGTAATTGTTTAAAAGTATGGTTATGTTTCAAAATAACGATACTTTCTTATTAAGCCGATAACGTTACTGCCTTTTTACCGTTATTCTGAAACCTGACATGGATATTCCATGTATAAACGAAATAAACCATAAGCCCTCCTTCAAAGGCTGCAGTCCGGATAACACTTCAGATTGATCAAGTCTTTAGTGAAGTTAATATTAGCTTTCTGTTCGGTGGATCCGACCCAAAGACATGTATTTGAGACACGAACCACGGAGTAAGGTGATCCGAACAAACTCAGTTTCGGTTTCTTCGCAAAGCAGTCACTGCCCCGTGATACATGCGGAACGTGTATCTCCATTCCGTTCAATAAAATATTTAAAAAGACCCTTTTGCTCAAGCAAAAACAACGAAAATATCTTGCTGGAAAATTTGGATTGACATGCGCTGAGTATAGCCTTGGAGGATGCCGACCCCCCCTTCCTTCTTCCTTCCAGCTCGGACTCCACCCCGTCCCCTCAGGACACCGATCAGGCTGTCAGTCGGTAGTCCAAGCAAGACGAGGCAGAGAATCTCAACCGCTTTAAACTGCCAGACGATGTTAGGGAATTTATTCGGGCTAAAAATGCCTCAGTACGAGCGTACGACTCCTACACTACCGAAGCCAACCGGACCCGGATGCGCGCCTTACAACGTGATGTAAAGCGTCGTGTCGCGTAGGTCCGGGATGATCGCTGGACTGACTTCTTAGAGGACCTCACGCCATCGCATCTGGCTTACTGGAAGCTAGCGCGTACTCTTAAATCCGACTCCATGTCTGACATGCCCCCGCTGACCCGCTCCTCAGGCGCAACCACAGCCTTCGATGACGACGACAAGACCGAGCTTATCGCCATCACCCTCGAGAACCAGTGCACTCTCAGCTTTCTTCCCGTTGACCCGGTTCATGTCGATTCGATCGACAGGGAAGTGGAGCGCAAAGCGTCCCTCCCCCCACCGATTCCTCACCCCAGACCGACCGATTCATTACCCAGACCGAGATCTAATCGCGTACTCAAATGCCGGCCATCCTTATGCCGCCATGACGAACTGCACCTTCCCCACTCAGTGGAAGGAGGCCGACATCATAGGCATCCTCAAGCCCGGTAAACAGCGTCACCGTCCCACGAGTCTCCCAGCAGTCTCCTCAACTCCTTGGTAAAGATCTACGAGCGCCTGCTCCTGGCATGGCTTAAAGACTTTGTATCGTCCAGGGGGTGTTCTCATCAAGAGCAATTTGGTTTTCGATCCAAAAACTCTTGCGTCCATCAAGTGCACCGCATCACGGTGCACATCCTCACGGACCTTAACAAACCCAAACCCGTCTACACGGGTGCCCTTTTCTTCGATGTCGTGAAGGCGTTAGACAAAGTCTGGCACAACGGCTTAATCTACAATCTTTACCAAATGGGTGTGCCGGACAGACTCGGGCTCATCTTACGAGACTTCCTGTCGAATCGAGCCTTTCGGTGTCACGTCGAAATGACGCGCTCTACCCCCCTACCCCCCCACTCCATACAAGCTGGTGTCCCACAAGGCTCAGCTCTCTCCATCCTCGCCTAGCCTTTACAAGAACGACATTCTTCGTTCGAGTAAGGTACATCTAGCCCTATTCGCAGATGATACCGCTCTCTATGTCTCGCATAGGAATAAGGGTTTCAGTACCGACACCTTCAGGCAGCCGCCAACACCCTAGGGGTTGGTTCAGAAAGTGGCAGGTGAGGTGAACCCGGACAAGAGCGCTTCGCAAGAGTTGTTCTCCAGAGGTGCCATCCCACGCCCCTCCCTGCGCCACTCCAGAAGTAATCTCGGTCCATGACCATGTTCGACCTACCTATTCCCTGGGTCAACAAGTCAAATATCTAGGGGTCACCTTCAAACCGCACATCAAGCGAGTCCGTAACCGAGAAGCCTTTGTGCTTGGTCGTCTTTACCCGATGATCTGCAACCGGAGTAAAATGTCCCTTAGGAATGAGGTGACACTTTACAAAACTTGTATACGGCCCATTATGACGTACGCTTGTGAGGTGTCCGGGCACGCCGCCCGCTTTCACATCGATAGACTCCAAACGGTTCAATCCCGTTTCCTCCGCAAAGCCGTCGGAGCCCCGTGGTTCATACGGAATGTCGATCTCCATTCCGATCTCGGTCTCGAACCTATTCGCGCCTTAACTATAAAGGCCACAACCCGATATTTCGCGAACGCGTCTAATCATAGTTCCGCTAATTGTAGCCGCCGCCAACTACGAACCTAACTCCCCCCCTACGAGGCATGCCTTTTAAGTTTTGTCGTTTGAAGAAAAAAACACAACTAGAACCTTATAGTACTTTTTATTGTTTTTCAAAGTATTCACCACGTAGCTTAATACACTTTTCCATTCGCTCAAACCAGTTATTATAACATTTACTCCACTCTAAAGTGGGGGTGTTCAAAATGGCTGACTTGAAAGCGTCGACTGCTTCTTCACCGGACTGGAACCTTTGACCACGAAGACTTTTCTTAATTTTAGGAAATTTAAAGAAACCGTTAGGGCTTAGGTCAGGACTGTATGGAGGATGTATTCAAATACTCAATCGTTTGACGAGCGCTGTGTGAGCTTGCGTTGTCGTGGTGCAGGATGACGCGTCGCTTTGAGTGAGATTTTTGAAGTTCGGCGATGACTTGTGGTAAACAAACTGTGGTATACCACTCTGCGTTAACCATTCTACGATCTTCAAGTGCAATAGCCGCAACATGCCCGGTTTTTCCAACGAACGTGACCACCATCTTCTTTGAAGTGCTTCGAGAACGAACAACTTTAGTCGGCTTTGGCTCGTCTTGAAAGACCCAGATTGTAGATTATTGTTTGGAATCAGGATCGTAGGCATAGATCCAAGATTCATCACCACGGATGATGTCGTAGACGTGATTTGACTCTCCTCGGTTGAACCTTTGCAGAGTTTTCTTACACCATCTGACGCAGGCCGCCTTGTGATCATCGGAAAGCAGATGCGGTATCCAACGGCAAACTAGCTTTCTCGCACCAAGCGCTTCATGCAAGATCTTCTGAATGGTTGTCCCTGAGATGCCTAATAGAGCGTCTATCTCTCGATACGTCACATGACGATCTTCGAGTATTAGTTGTCTCAGAGCAATGATGTTATCTTCAGTGAAGGCGGATTTTGGGCGTCCTTCGCGAGATTTGTCACTAACACTAGTATGTCCACGCTGGAATTCTAAATACCAGCTTTCGACAGTCCGCAGACATGGGGCTTTATCACTGAACACAGATGTTAGCTCTTCAAAACACTGAAGCCGTGTCAGGCCTCTTCTAAAGTTGTAGAAAATTATTGCACGAATTTAATTTTCCTACGTAACCTGACAGATTCCAATCGACGCTGTGACTAAACAATAGCATTAATCCTAATACTTTCAACTGTTTTGAGATTCAAAATTTAAACACATTCGAATATAGAACAGTTCCAAATTCAAAATTGCCGGGAAATATGGAAACGACAGAACTTTAAAGGCATGCCTCGTATCAGCCGCTACCGCCGTTCGCGGTATGTTCTCACCGACCCTCCTGATGCCCTTACATCCCTTCTTTCGGGTACAGATACAGTACACAGGATCAGACACCGAACTCGCCGGCGAGGTCGAAGAATCCCTTGCCTGCCGACCGGTGCAGAGCACCACGGCGAGACACCTAGTATACGGCTTCCCCTGTAGCGTCTGCCCAAGCCAACGCAGTTCCTCCTTGAGGCGCCCTTGACCTAGTTGCCCCCTTCTCCTGCTGGCTCGAATATAGTGGATGCACGCTCGCCCTCTTGCCGGTAAAGCTGTAAAGGCCCCGCGGCCAACAGCGTAGATCATTCACACACACACAAAGCTCTAGGTTTATAATTATCGTCCCCTCTCCTTCGTGCTACAACAATAGTCCTCCATTGTTCTCTTTGGATCTCATTTCGTGGAACACTAAAATGACACAAATCAAAACACTTAAAAAACATGTAATATAGTAAAACAATGCTATGTAATGACGACTCCATGTTTTTGCTCTAGCGACCTTGATGTAGAGATTAAGTTTTGTTTCGCGTCCGCACTCATGGCACTCTGGAGATAAAGAGACAGTTGCGGACTACATACGACGTTATAAATGAACAAAATAATTGAAAAAGCATCATTTTAACGCGAATAAAGACACAGTATAGAATATCATCAATCTATTCAGCATTTTAATTTATTTATTTTTTTAAACGTAGCCCCACACTAGGATTTATTCCTGTGTCGTGGGTGCGTCTACAAACATGAAAATTCACAAACAAATACCCAGACCGGAACAAATAATTGTGGATCACACAAAGATTTGTTCCGTGCGGGAATCGAACCCGCGACTATTCGACACAGTGGGCGGAGCAGCTCAAGCTCTTAACCACTGCGCTAAATCGTCCGTCCGCTAAATCTGAACTGATACTTACTGAAAATAAGACACCCCATCCTGTTTTGTTACTTTATTTATATATTTTTATCAGTTTTTTATTGCACAGGTCGGCATGTTCGTCGTGCGATAAACAAGCTACTAAAAGCGGAACAAGGCTAGTTTTTTAGTACCGCCCACTTTTGTCTCCCTTCAAGTGGTGCCATTTATCGGGCGGCGTGCTTGCACTAACGATGGGCGATTATTACTAAAAACAATCGAATCATTCGATTGTTCCTTTTATTCGAATGCAATCGAATGACAATCATAATTCTTCGATTGTTGATCAATTGTTAGATTATTGCTCAGCGTTTCGACCGGGCGCACGTAATTTTAGTAACGAGTATTCAATCGACAGATGAATCGAACACACCGTCGATTGTTTTAGCATCGTTCAATAGTAGTGAATCGGGACTTTTTTTAATTTTTATATAATAATTTATATACTTATAGAAAATTAATTCCAAAGAATTTTTATGGAATAAGCTTATTTATTATTAGTAAATAAATATACTACTATTAGTAAATGGGTATAATTCATCAAATACTTTAAAATTTGTGATAATCTATAATCACGCCACATCTCCTGCAGAGTAGATTTAGTGAAAATAACTGCGTTAGATTTGTTTATATTTATCTTTAATTAAGTCGATATTGCCAATGTAACCTAAGCCCTTTATCGACATGACCTTCTCCGACAAAAATTACTGATCAACTAAAAATTATTGTTAACAATCGAATCGTTCCCCCGTATCGATTGTACCCTGCGCGTTGGCAACGCACCGTCGATTTTCATTCGTTCGTCGATTGTTATTCGATTGTATATTTGTGAGGCAGAATGAATTGACAATCGAATGTGTGTAACTACAATTGTTGATTCATTCGATAGTTTTTTTTGTAACAATCGCCCATTGCTAGCTTGCACCTTTATTTGATCGATGATCATAAGACAAATACGAACTACCTGTCCTGTCTACCTGATATGACTCTCCTCCGATCAGCTGCTATTGCCGTCCGCGGCATATTCTTACTGAGACTCCCGATACTCCATAGCAACAACCCAAACCGAGGACATTCTCCTTGTCTTTCCGGTTAGAGCATAGTTGTTGCATGCTCGCCCTCTTGCCCGAAGCTGTAACGGCCCCCAGCTAACAGCCTAGATCATTTACACACACAAACATATTCACATATATTGACGACAATTAAATTTAAACGCAAATTCAATAGAAATTTATATGCTTTTCTTTGCTTTTTATTATATTCACATATTGCTATTTTAACAAATTAGTGTAGATACAATTAGCTTCATGCTTAGATACATAAGTGGATCATATGCTATGGTAAGTGAGTTTGTGAGCGGTCTGAAGCACTTTCTGTTGAGTCAGCTGCACCATTTGGTAGAGGTTCTGGGGTTCCTGAATTGGTCCTTGCTCCAGCAGCATTCTGACATTTATTACGGAGCTCAAATACTTGTGTTATAGCATCACGGAAACATAAGAAGTTGTAATCTATGACACCTAAAAAAATAGAATGCATTATCACTAAAATAACCATAAACATTCTAAGGTACAGGTTGGCACATAATAGGGAAAGACTTATCCTGAAAAATGTATGATATCAATATCTGAGTTTGAAGAGCTCTCTGTTAAATTTCTCTAAGTTAAGATACACTATTTTGTATACCATGTGAGCATTACATATATATTTGATTTATATGTATAACAAAAATAGATCATTTAAGCATCAGATAATTGAAAAATATTAAAAAAATTACCTTGTTTTTGGAAGTTTTCTTCTCTTAAAATACAAACAAGAGCCAAAAATTTGTTGACTTCTCGCAGGTATAGAACTGTGCCATTGTTTAGTTTAATTAGACTCGAACTTTGACTATTGAATGTATTCACTTCAGTTTCATCGACCATACTGAAAATGTATATGAAGTAATCAAAATAATTTACCTTCACCACTTTCAACATTAATGAAATCCGAAACAATAAACTAACTTACCCATATATACATGAAATATCAATTACAACATCAATCATATCACAGCATAATTCATAACTTTGCATGTCAACAGGAGAGCTGTCTGTTGCTATGTAAATTTTCGAAACCACGTCAAATAGGAATGCTTTTTCTATGCCAGAGTTCTGAAAAGAGTACAATGAGCATATTAAGTCATCATCATCTTAGCAAACACTCTCCAGTGCAACCAGTCTGATGCCAACTGCATCCAATGACTTCCTGCGATCCTCACAAGTCATCATCATATTAACTAATCATAGTAAATTGGTCCAGTTTCACTACTGTATTCACATGAGTAATGGCCATGAACCACCTCTAGACAAATGTTAACAATCAAATTATTATTAATATATACATGTATAGTGTCATAAAAGTTGCTATAAAAAATCTTCTGTGATAAAACTGTGCTAATACTAACAACATGTTTGTTCCATACATTAATAAATATATTTTTTTTAATTATACATCTACCTCTAAAAATACTTACAGATATAAGTATGTTCAAAAGATTCTCTAAAGTGGGTAATTGTGGAATTAACTTTTGAACTACTTTACTGAATGCTTCAAATATAGAATGATCATAAATTGATGTTAGATGAAACGATAAGTTAACTTGATGTAAGCCAGCTTCAGCAAGGTCTTCTGTAGCTCGATGGTGAATGTCTCTTTGAGACTCCATCTTATAGTCATCATTCAGACCATCAACCTGGAGCACAAATAATCACTAATCCATTATATGATACAATTATATTTTAATACTTAAATCTAAGGTTTTGTTCTGTATCCTCACGGAACTTGCAGAAGTAGCTGTGCTGGTGAAAATACTGAACATAAATTTCTTTAGTTTTAATTATAATTAATAAATAAAAAAAAAGTGTCCTGTTGCCCCATGTGTGTGATAACCAGTAGGGCCGAGGAAAGTATAAGATACTATCTACTGTGTTGTAGGATTATTCTTTGCCTCAACTAAGTCATTCTGATTTACTCTCAAATGAGTAGTAGTAAAAATAAGGTCTAAAACAAACAGCCAGTTTTAAGTAGTGTAGAATTATTGAATACTCTGTCTACAGTGTTGGGCATTTTTTAATTGTAAGATCAAACAATAAAAATTTCAGTTACAATTAAATTAATCTCTCTAAGCTATTTCTGCATAACAATGAATTTTGGATGTCATACGCCTTAGTTCATCCCCCATGACCATGGGTGCTGTAAAGCAGTTGAAATGTCGAAAACTTAAAAACAGAAAATAAATGATATCCAAAATATTTTAATTGTAATTTAATGTTTTCACAATTAAATTTTGCTCAACTCTGTCTATTTATTATGTATACCATAAATTCTGTGAAAATACAAAACAACAGTCTGTATACAAATATAAAACCAATTTTAAAAAATGGATGGATGGACACTCAACACGCCTACAACTAACAACCCTTTTGCTTATAGTTCTGAGACTGATCGCGATAACTTAATCACAAAAAAAAAATGTTACTTACCTAGACAATCTTTCATTATTTGTTCCCTGTTATTTGTAGCCCTGACTATTAAAAGATACCCTACCTTAATTACCATCCATAATATAAATTGATTCATGAGTCATAAAATTTATCACTCAGTCTCAGTCAGTGGTCCATGTCACTGATAGGTTCATACAATGTAGTTATCATAATTATACAGAACACATTTATTGTTTCATTACTCAGAACAATAGAATAGTAAAGTACTCACTTTATGAATAAATACTTCAAATTTGATGCTGTTATTTACTCGAAATGCTTTAGTAACTGTAAGTTGCAGTTTTTCCAAGGCATCTTGGTAGTCATCCTGAAATGTATTGTTTATTCCACATTTGAATTTACTTGAGCAGGGTTCAATCTTCAATATCCTTTATTGTTATTCTAAAATTCTTTATAAATTGTATATCATCATACTAAGTGATGATAAATTTGAATGATAGCAAATACTTAAACATTACTATGAAGATACTTTTAATAACAATTTAATATCAAAATATTTTATATATAAATAATAAGTTATTAATAACTTAAGACAAAAGCACATAAAATATACCTGTGCATCAATCACAAAAACGAGCGCCCCACATCCACCAAATATTGTGTCAGAATCAAATGTAGCATCAAAAAAATCAATTTGCCCTGGGAAATCCCAGATCTGGAACTGTACAAAACTGCTATTGTTTATGTCATCCTTCACTATTTTGTTTGTAGATTCTAAAAACAATGTTTCATTTGGTGACATCTTGTGAAAAACCACTTTCTGAATAGACGATTTTCCAGATCTGAAAAAAAAAAATGGTGACTTAAAATAAACTCAAAGTGTATTAAATATCTACAGAGATATTAAAATGCTGTTTATAACATCATCAACAGAATGTATACACTCTCTGCCTGCCTTGCAAGGGATCTGGCATAATGATATATATAGATAGATAGGTTTACAAAAGGAATTTAGGTACCAAAAATTATTTTGTAAATAGGTAAGAATATAACAAAATATCACTTTTTATTATTATTTATTATGAAAACATGTTCCTTAACATGCCATTTGAAATGAAAGTATTGAAACAAGATTCTTATAAGAAAAGTAATAGTGGGTAATCAGAACAACCAAGTGGCATCACAGATGTCACAATTAAATAAATTATCAAATTCGTTATTGTGCAATATGACGAGAGTAGTTACCTCCGAAGCCCCATTAGCAGAATCCGAGGCTTGTGATCTTCCTGTAATGACGTGTTGTCGCCATCACCATTCTGCTCAAAAGGTCCATAACTGAAGTCCTTCGGGAAAGATCCAACATAGCAACTGGGATCGTCCTGATAACTCTGAATCATACAGTCGATAAAATCAGAAATGTAGGTACCCGTTTGCCCATTATCCAATGTAATGAAAAATGCGCTGCCACTTACCATGTTTATTATATTTACCAAATTACAAATACTTGGATCTAAGGCTTATTGAAGTTAATTACGCTTTCAACATTGTAATAAACACTGCGTATTAACTAAAACATGTAAAAGAAAAACCTCATAGATACACAGAAATGAATTCATTGACATGATTTGACAATATCAATTTGACGTATACTCGTATTGACAGTAGCGTAAATTGACATTTAGTCAGTGCTGCCATATCTACCACGTTTTTGGTAGATCTACCTATTATGCCCACAGTCTACCTATCCAAAACTTTGCCTCTCAAATCTACCTATTTTTTCAAAATATTACGAAACCATAGCAAGATCGTGTTTCCCCAAGGAGTTTGAATTCAACAATACGTAAAACAGAACTTTGTAGAGATTGATTTGAGTTTGATTGAGCGCATACAGGTATTGTGATATTGTGCGACAAGGATCTTTATCTTAATTAGAAGGAAAGTTGTAAAAACTTTTACTTTGTACTTGTATTCAATTTGTTTTACTGCAACCGCACGGTGCATGACTAATGAGATGCATAACCGTGTTCCTAAATTAATTCAAATCCCCGATAAACTTGATGACAACGATTGATGAAGTACCCTAACCTACCCTAGATAGTAAAGCGATGGGTACTTTACATACCAATTGCGACGGCCGTTTTGAGGATAATCGAAAGGCAAGTTTTATCACTTCGTTTCAATTAGCTTCACTAATGCACATATAAGAATACATAATGGTTAATATTCCACCAACATTACACATTATTATTAGAAATAACACAATTTTTGGAAATTAAAACAAATTGATAATATCACTTTTCGACTTCCCCCAAAAACCCATTTACACTTACAGTGTGGTCAGGATTTAGTATTTTGTATTAGAATTAAAAAATATATCATCTTATACAATTTCTATGTTTTCTGTGCATTAATGGACAAAAATCAAGCATTTCGTTGTGAAGGCGAATATGTACATACCAACGACTACACGTACGGTTCCTATATCCATAAATTTTTTATCGGAAACTAATAGTTATCGAATATGTCTTGTATGTTCGATGTACCTAGAGGATTCGCGTCTATTCTAGAACTTTCATACGAGTACAAAAGGAACACTGAGCGTGGGGACGGACACAGTCTTTTCGGAAGCGACAGCGATCCGATCTGAGAACAAGTGATCTAAGTGGAATACACCGATGACCTTAGCAACGATATACGCATACTACGAGTGACTCAGCGACATGGAAGCAGTATTTCAGTACCTACTAACGAGAGTAGTACTAGTGTGTGTTTAGTGCTTGTTTGACGAACTGTTTTGTGTACAGCGCCTGATAAAGTACTTCGCACGTTATTCAGCATTTAATCACTCCACCACGTACCTAACAGTAGTTATACTGTAAATATAATAGTGTGTTTACAACTCCATTATATTTACTGATTCTCTTAGTTGCTTGCAATCTCTGCATGCTAATCCATTTAGCAAAAATATGAATCCGGTAACACTTGAATTTAAAAGTAATTTGAAGCAATATCAGGATTCCAATCTACAGGTTTTGTTGGCCTGGATTCCTGTACATTCGGGTATTCAGGGCAACGAAACTGTGAATGGCCTGGCAAAACTAGCAAGCCTTTGGAGGCTTGCTAGTTTTGCCAGGCCATTTAGATAGTACTGTATATTGGAATGACATTCTATTACTACCACGTATACAGGTATTTGAAAATTGGAATGGTGATTGGGTGACAGCAAATTTACACAAGGCCAAATTTTATCGGACCATTCAATCCGTAGATCAAACCAAACCCTCTCCAAATTAAAATTGACTAACGGCCGGTTTCAATATTGACCTCAAGTATAGATTTGCCTACTACGGATAGAATTTTGACATATTTTGTATGGAAAATCTTTCAAAATTCGTCTAACAGTAACCAAATCTATCCATAAGTTCAATGTTGACACCGACTATAAGAAAACGACATCTATCCTTTCCCGTCTTGCAGTGCTTTACATCTTTACAATTTGAATATAAGAAATTCGCCGTTGAGTGAGTTATGTGGCCAAGTAATTGGCACCTTACCCACATTTTATTTCCCTGTCCTCGTTAAAACTTTCCATCCTTACACGATTTCCTTATTGAATGTAAAGCTCGTCTTGCTTATAATTTATCAACTATTCTGTCATTATCTAATAATTTATATATTTAAGCTATTGTAAAGTTTATCAAGTTTATCATCATAATATCTCCATTTAATTTTATAATATGTCTATAATTGTTTTTCAAATTATCTTATTAAATTTATGTATGCATATATTGCCCACTTTCTCCAAATCCTCATCTGTCCGCCAAACCTTACAACCTCGTTAAACCCATCCTATTTACAATCTAAGAAGTCGAATATCTCTAATTACTGTTCATCGGGGAGTTGAATTATTTTAGAAATCTTACAAACACGATTAAGCATTTCACTGGACATTGGCAAAATACACTTAAAATTAGTGTGAAGCCATAACTTAAAGAAGAAGAAGAACATTTTCAAGTGATTTTTAACCAGTGATGCCAACTCCGGGGTTTTCCCCCCAAATTTAGGGGGAAAAAATCTATACAGGGATTTTTTAGGGGGTGAAATTTTTGGGGATATTTTTAGGGATAAAATTTTATTTGATTTTACTATATTATTTTGATTTTTTTCCCATCAAAATACTTAAAAATACCAAATAACTATTGATATTAACTAATTATTTATTGTTTTTATTTATTTCTTTACTTATATTGTAATGAATAAATACTTGGTCCGTCGTTGGGGAGTTTTGTTTTGAATTTAGTGGTTTTTGAAATTGCTTTAGGGGGAAAGTTTTCAAACAGCTGGCGACACTGTTTTTAACGCTTGTTTGAACACTCATTTTGCAAGGGTTTAAATATCACCTACAGAGTTTTATTCCGGCGCCGCAAGAAAGCGCTTGTGTGAACGCTCGCTAATAGTATTTATTTTAATCGATGGACCTTTCTGATAATCAGTTTTTTTTTATTGTTGTCGATTGCGTTAGTTGCTAGCTTGGTTGCTAGCCGTCTTAAGCTGGCAACTTTTTATTGTTTTGGCATTTGAAACTGTCATGTTGTCCGAGGAATTGTGAACACGATTGCTTGTGCTGTACTGCTTATCTGATTATAAATTCGATTATGTTTTATATTGGTGTTTTCAATGAATTTAGAAAATCTACTCTGACGTCTACGATCATATAGTTTTGTACCTTGTGCCGGCGATATTGATATATTACATTATATCATAGAAACAAATGGAGCGCGCTCGTGCCATAGTATATTGCAGTATACTTGCCACAGTAATTTCCTATGGATATTGTGATGATTTTAAAGAAGAATTATTTATCAAGCCATTACCACCAACACACCTTTATTCGTACTTTCAGTTCATAACTTTAGTAAATACTGAAGCTTCAGCATGTAAGTTCATAATTATCCCTAATTATGTATTCTGTATGTTAGTAGAATCTTACTAAAACTGTACCTATATAATAATTTGATTTACAGTTCATTCCCATTTGGCACCAAGGTCGCTTACTGAAGTAATATCAAGATTTCAAGTTGAAGAACTACATTTGACATTAACTGAAGGCCAATGGAGGCATGATCAGTGGGGCTACCCTGTCTTAGATGCAGCCCCAGGTGCTGAACTATATGCATGGTTTGCACCAGAAGTAACTGATGTAGATACACAATGGAAAAAATTAAGTGCAACTCTATCTGGGTTGTTTTGTGCCTCATTAAATTTTATTGATAATTTCAATACTGTAACACCTCAGATGACATTATGGCCAATGGGTGTAGTTGAAACAAACCAAAACATCACTTCCCAGCTGAGATATGCATCATTACCTAGGGAAATTGTTTGTACTGAAAATCTAACTCCATGGAAGAAACTGTTACCATGTGAATCCAGTAGGGGATTCTCTGCACTACTAAACTCGAGAATGATACATAACACTAACTACCATTCTATAGGAGTTCATGTTAGAAAAACATATGATACCAAAGACCATTCTAACATTCAATTAGAAATAAAACAAACAGTTGCGCTTGTCTATGACTATAAGATAATTGGTAGCAATGATTGGTCATTCAGGAAATTGTTTGGCCAAGGGTTACCTGGAGCTTGTTCATTATCATCTGGCAGTCAGATATATGTTGATGTCACTTCAAATGATACTGAGCCCTTCACATTGATGCCTCCACCAGATGACATAATATTGTCACAGAGAGGAGGCAGTGATGTCAAACTGGCTATATACAATATAAAACCAACAGGAGATATGATAAACATTGGTGTGATACAAAATGCAAAGTCAACTTTACCAGTTTTTATACCTCCACCTTTGCACTTTAATCGTTATGTCTTAGGCTATGGTAAAGAGTTTGGAGGTATTGTCACAGAGATAACTAACAATTACTGGACTTCCATTAATATTGTTCTATTAGAGAATGCACCATGGTGGTTACCAATACAGCTCAGTACCTTGAGGGTGAATGGTCAAGCTGAAAGTGATCTAGTGTTATCGCAGTATTATTCTCCTGGTCGCAGTAGACAGAAGCCATATCATCTAGAGCTCCTAATGAATTTGCCACCAAGATCAACCACAACTATAACGATAGATTTTGAATTTGTATTCTTGAAGTGGCAGGAATATCCTCCTGATGCAAATCATGGATTCTACATTGGCTCTGCCCTAATATCTGCAAATTTGCCAACTGCTAAAAATTACACAAGCTTACCTATTACTGGCACCACATTTAATTCTATTATCAATGCTTCTAAACTTTGTAAGTAAACCTAAAACACTTAAATTTTTTTTTATTTCAAATATTAGTTGGCTACTGGACCATTCAACTATTACATTTATTCCAGAAAAAAAAATAGTATAAAAGCCTGTACCTACAGGCATGCATGTACAAAATTAACTATAACTCCAGAATTCTCAATTGTAAAGTCATTTGTTTCTTTAATAATATTGCAATGTCTTTCAGTGTATGAAAGAATTTCCTATGTGGTTGTTAGGACTTGTTTCTCATGGCAATAATGTGACTTAGTTTTCTCGATAATTTAATTGACATGGAGATCTTCGGAAAATGTTTGGATAGCTTTGTATGTGTAACCAACCCTTCCGAGTCATATAATAAAAAATATTGTTATGTTTCAGGGTATCCCATCGTCTTCAGGACAAATGGTGCTATGGTGTCTTTACCAACCCCAGATTTTAGTATGCCATACAATGTCATCTGTCTGGCTTGTACTGTTGTGGCCTTAGCATTTGGTCCACTACACAACATATGCACCAAAGAATTGATACTCAAACCAGTAGGAACTCCAGTTTCGTTAATGCAGAAAATCCTTAATATTTTCAAAAAGAAAAGAGATTAAATATTTATTATATTCTGCAGCAGTATTCTAGACTGAATAAATTATTACATTACCAAATATGCATGTTGTTTTTTTACTGTTCATGACTTATAAAAATCGTATCGCCGTGCAAAGAAAAGTGGACACGAAACTAGACAGTGCTCAGATATGTTATGATCTAAAAGGCAGTGGAAATATAAAATTTTGAGGTGTTATCAATACTAATATTATTAAGAGGAAAGATTTATTTGTTCCTAATCGATACACTTAAAACTACTAAACCAATTTCAATAAAAAGCTACATTATCTAGAAGTAACACAGATCTGGTAGGTGGCGCTGTTGTAGCCGAGTGCGAGGCCAAACTTGTACCTCTAGTGTTATTTACTCGTATGCCGAATTAGACATGAAACGAGATGGATGATTTTGTAAAGTGTTTACACGCCTAAGTCGGTGCCAAGTAACCGACTGCACTAACCAGCACGGACTTCAAATATTTATTTTTTGCATTTTGAAGACGGGTTCCCTTTTCTTAAAAAGTTTTTTATTTATTAAAATAATGCGAATATCCGTATCTAACGGACAATTTTCAATCTAAAACGAATATTTCAAAGTATTGTAAGCAGTTATATCGAAGTCGCCGACATCGTTACTAAATATCAACACATCAATATAACCTCATATGTATTAATGGAATTATAACCTCAAAATCTAATACTTTTTGTGAAATATTGTGATTTCCCCGCTTGTCCGTTTAATAATAAATGTCTTAATAGAATTTATGGATGATTTGAAATTATACAAGTATTTTTTCATTGTTGTTGGTTTTGGGGCAAATCATGTATGGGCGCAGAACAACGTCCTTTGCCGCCTGATTTAACTTAACTTCCGATTATTTATATTATTATATCAATACACTTTCTATGGGCACTAACACCCCCCAGACGCTTCAAAGGTGATATCCTCCAGCGCCTACTAGTATTTTCTTAACAACTGTAGATGAATGCTGGAATAGCCAGAAAGAGAGTTTAGTACAACCCACGAAAGAAGTATGTGGTTGCTCAAAGAAGCATAGTGATGCATGGTGGGATGCGGAGTTACAAAGCTCCGTAGAAAGTAAGATGAAAGCGTGGCAGGACTATGTGTTTTCTTTGAACCTGAATGCCACTATGACAGAAATGAAGACACACAAGTTGTATTAAACCGGTGGTGTGAATATTTTGGAGAAATTTATTGAGATGCCCCGGATACTGGTGCCACAGACAAGCCCAGAGGCGAGTTTGTGGCACCGGAATCAACAGAGGACATCACTAAGGAAGAAGTTTAATGGGCGATAGGAAGTATGAATAATGGTAAAGCTGCGGGAATAGACATGATATCTGCCGAGATGATCAAATATGGTGGAACTTGCGTCCGGGACGCCTTTCGGGTCCTTGCAAACCTTTGCTGGAGGACCGGTAGGGTTCGTACAGATTGGCGCCGCGCAGTCATAGGACCCTTGTATAAAGGCAAGGGCTCACAATATGACGGCGCCAATTACTGAGCCAGCAGTTTGATCAGCTTGGCAGCCAAGGTGTACGGTAAAATTATTGAACAGAGAATGCGCGAGAAGTCCGATGGAATGATGTGCGAGGCACAAGGGGGTTTCAGGTCCGGAAGAGGATGTTCGAAGGTTTTCTGCGGTTTTGTGGATCTGGAGAAGGCGTTTGATAGAGTTGTGCGAAAGAGACTTTGGGACATTGTACCTGAGTATGGTATAAATGGCACTCTGTTGCGAGCCGTCCAGTCCACCTATGTGAACAACAAGGCATGCGTACGGGTGGTTGGTTAAAGCCTTCAGCCTATGCAGATTACGCGGTTTTGATAGCACCAACAGCCACTGATCTGCAAATACTGGTCACAGTTATGAAAGACGACTGCATGAAAAATGGCTTACATTTGAATGTAAAGAAAACCAAGATTATGGTTTTTAAACGGGAAGAAACCAGAACTAATGCAAGGATTGTGGTTGGTAACGATGTGCTGGAGCAAGTGAATGAGTTTGTATATCTTGGATGCGCATTCAGTAAGGATGGGAAATTGAAGTATTTGCGATTAAGTAAAACAACCGTCTAGCTTGCGTACTGGTTTATTACTGGCCGTGGCCGTTGAGCGGGCGCGTTAAATACACTGCACTCCTCCCACGTTACTTTAATACTGCCATTATCTAAACAATGTATTTATAATTATTTTACATAACTTCAAAAAAACTTCTTATAATTAACTGCCTTAATTGGTCTCCTAGATCTCCCGCACGAATTGGGTTGGTCGACATTTTCGGCAGGGCTCTTGGGCTCATTACAATCAGGTTCTATAGTCTCCGCAGCTTCCACCCATTCATCACCTTCCTCTCCCCCACCAGTATCAGAATCTATACCAGACTGCGCTATTTGGGCCGACTCTGATATTGTTGCGGCTGTACTAGGCACTAAAGCAGTATCAGAAGAGGTTGGCGAATTATATTCTATCTCAATTGGCTGTGGTGACGATTGTGCGGAAGGCTGCAAGGGTACATATACTGCTATGTCTTTTGAATTAACATTCACATTTCGTACATAATCGTTCGAAATACATTTACGTATTTGGTCTACATGTCGCAAACATGTTGTATTATAATTTCCAAAATAAATTTCATACATCCTGTTTCCTTTCTTATTAATAATTCTTCCTATCGCCCACCTAGCTTTTCGTGCCGAAAACCACTTTGCCCAAACGGTTTCGCCTACTTGGAAACATCTTGATTTATTAAGGCTTGTTTCCGATTTTACCATGGTGTGATTACTAGTCTCTGGCAAAACTAGATCCAGTCTAGATCTTAGGTCCCGGCCGAACATTAATTTTGCAGGCGTTACACCCGTAGTACAATGAATAGAATTTCTGTATTCAAATAAAAAATTTAATAATCGTTCATGGATCTGGCGGACCGAGATCTGACCTTCACTAATAATGCATTTAATCATTTTTTTGCAAATCTTGACGGAATTTTCGGCCTGACCATTGCTAGATGGATGATATATAGGAGAATTTAAATATTTAATACCGTTATTTAGACAAAACTCTTGAAATTCGGAGGAACAAATTTTAATATCATTGTCCGATACGATTACGTGCGGAACTCCAAAAACTGAAAATAAATCTTTTAATTTAGTTATCAACGCGCCAGTTGAGGTGCCGCAGTTCATAGGAATACAATCTAACCATTTGCTGTACGCATCTATAACGACGAGGTATACCGTTTGCCCTAAAGACATATAATCGATGTGAATGCGGTGCCAGGGAGCCGGCGGGCGCGGCCAGGGCGCGGGGGGCGCGCGCGGCGGCGCGCTTCGCACGGCGGCGCACGCGCTGCAGCTGCCCACCACTCGCTCGATGTCGCCGTCGATACCCGGCCACCACATTCTACTACGCGCCGTACACTTAGTTTTAACGACACCGAAATGTCCAGAATGTAATTCCTTTAGCAACTCTTCACGAAATACTGTAGGGATTACTATTCTATGTCCCCGGAATAAACAGTCCCCAATTACCCCTAAATCGGCCTTACACATAAAATAAGGCATAACAAATTTACACGTAATTTTACGCGGCCATCCATGATTCATATAACGAATCACTGTTTGCAATACCTTATCGGCTGCCGTTGCGCGCTTAATCCTCTCGTAAGAAACCGGTTCTGTCGTCGCATTCATAAACAATATGGGTATAGGCATGTCCTCGCATTCCTTATCGGTATCAGCTGATTCATTAGGCGGGAGCGGTGTCCGTGAAAAATAATCCGCAACTAAATTATTTTTGTTACTTATATACTGAATGGTATAATTATAGGCTGAAAGAATTATGGCATATCGTTGCAAACGTAGCGCGGCTGTTACTGATATGCCATCCTTTTTACCAAAGATCGATAGCAGTGGCCTGTGATCGGTCCTCAAAATAAAAGGCTCCTGCCGTCCGTATAAATATTGATGGAAACGTTTGATACCGAAAATTATCGCAGTGGCCTCTTTCTGAATTTGACTGTAGTTCTTCTCGCTAGCAGTGAGCGAGCGTGACCCAAAAGCGATCGGTCGCTCTGTCCCGTCCGGGGCTAAATGTGCAAGCACTGCACCGAGGCCCGCGGGCCCTGCGTCCACGGTGAGTGCGAGCGGCACAGCGGGCTCAAAGTGCGCCAACACGCGCTCCAAGGCCAGCTCGCGGCGCACCCCGGCCAGCGCGCGGGCCTGCTGTTGTCCCCACTCCCACACCGCGCCCTCCTTCAGTAACTCATGCAGAGGACTTAACAACGAGGACGCGTTCGGAATAAAATTCCTGTAATAGTTTACTACGCCTAGAAATCTTTTTAATTCTAACGGGTTAGAAGGCGCCGGCGCTTTTAAAATAGCTTCTACTTTGCTCGAACACGTTCTCAGACCGTTCCTATCTATAGTGTAACCCAAATATGTAACACTTTCCTGGAAGAATGCACATTTGTCCTTTTGAAGTCTTAGTCCCGCATTTTGCAATCTGCACAGTAGTTCTCGAAGCCTAGCTAAGTGCAGATTCCGATTAGGAGCCGTGAGACAAATGTCATCATACCAACAAGAAACACCGTCTATTCCCGCAACTAGCGTCTCGATGGCCCTTTGGAAAATAGCTGGAGCGTTCGCGAGACCATACACGAGCCGCGTGTATTTAAATAAACCCTTTGGTGTATTAATTGTAGTTAGCTCTTGTGACGGTTTAGACAAACAGAATTGATTGTAAGCATTACTTAAATCAAGTTTTGAGTAATTTTGTCCTCCACCGATTTTGGCAAATACTTCGTCTATGTGAGGCAAAGGGTATTTATCAATTTTTAAAATTTTATTTAACGTACAAGAGAAATCCCCAGCTATTTTTACCTTGCCGTTTTCTTTTAATACCGGAACAATTGGGGTGGCATGATCTGAGTACTGTACGGGAAGTAAGATTCCTAATCGGACTAACCTATCTAATTCCTCTTCTACCTTTCCTTTTAAGGCAAACGGTATAGGTCGCGGTTTGAAAAATTTTGGGACAGCACCCTCCTTTAAATGCAATTCTATTTCAAGTTTATTGAAACAACCCAATTCGTCCTTCCAAACGTCAGGAAATTCATCTAAGAGCTGCTGCACCTCGACGCATTCCGATTCAACGCTTAAATTATGATTATCAGAAACAGAAACTAGCTGCATATTAAATCGTGTCATAAAATCCCGCCCCAGGAGCGGCGGCCCGCCTTCTTTGATAACATAAAATTCCATTTGTCGTTTCATATTATTGAATGAAACATCACAAAGAAAATAACCCAAGGGTGTTACTTTATGTTTGGTATAAAGACAAAATACAAGGTTGGTTTTACACAATTTTAAACATTTAAAATGCGTTGAATAAAAGTGCTCAGACATGACACTACGACCAGCGCCGCAGTCGAGTTCCATAGATAAGTCTACATCATGTACCCTCACATTCACTTTAATAGGGTCATAGTTCACATACCTTAAATTAAACAGGTCGCATTCCTTACAATCACGGCCGTCGTTTCCGTCAATTTCGATACTATTTAGCGATCGCTTCCCGACTTTAGCACTGCACACTTTCTTAAGATGGCCTTTTTTTCCACAAATAGGACATCGGTAATTCTTGAACCGACACTTATCTGCATTATGGTTCTTCATTCCGCACACTGTACACACCACAGCTGGTCCTGAAACTCCGGCATACGCGGGCACGTCCGGCGCCCTCGACCTGCGCTCAGCCACACGGTACACGTACTCCCGCTTGACAAGCTGTTCTGCTTCAGAGTAAGCACGCGCAGATCGAGCACATGCAGCTTGCTGAGCTATTTCCAAGGCTTTACTAAGCGTTAATGACTTCAAATCTTGTTCGAACAGGCGATCTTTTTCCGGCCCGGCTTCCAGCCCCAGAATAAATCTGTCACGGAGAAGAATATCCAGCTCTGAACCGAAGTCACAATATAAGGCGAGTCCCCTCAGACGCGCCGCCCAATCCTCTACGCTTTCGCTATTTGCTCTGGTGGCACCATAAAATTTTGCCCTATCAGCAAATGTCGATCTTTTCGGCTGAAAATGACTATTGAGTACTTCAACCAGTTCCTTCCACGGCACATCTTCTAGTTTCCGTGGATACACAAGATTCCTTACCAGACTGTATGACTCATCCGATAGATGCGTTAGCAGTACGGCACTTTGATTCTCGGGTTTAATATCATTTAATTTGATAAATTGTTGAAGTCTACCGAAGAATATCTGCCATTCTTGGCTTTTTGCATCGAAAGTATGCAAATTTCCGATAAAATTGGACATTTTTTAATTTGTTCCTTTTTTTTTTTTTTTGTACGTAGGTAGTTCCGTCTTCGTCGCCAGGTGAAGTATTTGCGATTAAGTAAAACAACCGTCTAGCTTGCGTACTGGTTTATTACTGGCCGTGGCCGTTGAGCGGGCGCGTTAAATACACTGCAGAAATACACCGCTTACATAGAGAGAAGAGTGAGTGCAGGGAACAGAGTGAATGGTGCGATGGGGAAGCTACTTGGGAGCCGACACTTAAGCCAAAAGGCGCAGCGGGCCATACATAACGGAGTGCTTGTCCCAACGCTGTTATATGCTAGCGAGAGCTGGGTATGTAAGAAGGAGAATGAAAGTAGGATAAATGCGCTGGAAATGCGAGCTTTGCGGAAGATGTGCGGAGTGAAGCTGACCGACCGTTTTTGCAACAGCGTATTAAGAAAGCGAATAGGTATGAAAGATAGTATGGGTGTAATGATGAGAAAGGATATGCTCCGTTGGTTCGGGCATATAGAAAGCATGTCCGAAGAAAGAATGACAAAACTGATATACAATGCGAAAGTGGAAGGATGTAGGTACCGGGGAAGACCTAGACTATCTTACCATGACCAAATAGACCAGGTCTTATCTGAATGACAAGTCAAGAGTCTCCGTAACTGGCGAGCGTGTATGAGACGAACTATGAGAGTGAAGGAAGCCAGAGAGGCATGTAAAGAAAGAACCTGTTGGAACTCTGTACTCTCTGAGGTACCTCAGATCTGGCGTGATGATATAGATAAATAGATAGAGAGAACTTATCTCTCAATTTTTGTTAGTCAATTGTATAGAATTCCAAAGTATAGTATGTCGGCTGATACTAGGGGGAAATAAGGCTTTTTTATTTTGATCTAGGCATGATCTAGGTATAAATTCAAATTACTTAAAATATGATCAATTTTTGATGGATTCATTAGATTGACAGGGGCAGTCTAGGAATTATTTTATGAGGAACTCATTTAGCCACAATACCAAAGAGGTAAATTAAGAGGAATTATGAATTTATAATGGCATTAACGCTTCCGTCATTCTATAATGCGATTTTCTTTCAAACAAAACATTTATTTTGTATTAACGCAATATTAACTAGAGTACCTACTAGATTTTGTTTTTAAATTCTGTTAATTTCCTGGGTATGCCCTCAGAAACCATGGACGAAGCCCAAAAGTTAGTGATTTTAAATATGTATCTGTGAATTTAGCGTTTAAAATACTCTTTCGCAATATTTCCGAAAGGCCTATTAAGTTTCTCATCCGCCTTTATCGTAATGCGTTAAATAGCATGCTAAGGCATTACGTATGCATAAATAGCCTATACACGGTAACGTGTTATTTTTTAACTCCTTATTTATAGCGCATCTTGATGCAGGCGCTAGCAGGAGCATTAGAATTTGACGAAAAGGATAATTTATGAGCAAAAAGATATAATATATAGTAAATATATACAGTAGGCTTAGATACTAGACTTTGTTACAATCGTTTTAGATAAAGTTTGTCGATTAGACCGAAGGGCCACAAAGAAAAATGTCTTTGTAGGTACACAGTGTCGTTTTTCTATCCCTAGATAAGTAGATATTTGTATGCCATATAGTTATTTATTTCCTGACCTGCCCCTAAACATCCATGCAATTTGATTTCAGCGTCCAACAAACTTCTTGCGCGTGCAACAATGAATATAATGTTCGAGCCGCCATAGGAGACTTTCAAAAATTGGTGGACCTTAAAGATTCTGGTCTGGTAATTTATCGTTACAAAAATAGAATAGACAACTTGAGTGCTCAGATGGATGAAGCAGAGGTAAGCTTAGTAATTATTTATTGTTTCCGTTGTCTTTTATCATAAATTATCTAGAAAATTATACGAATGTCCACCATCATTATTTTAAATCAAACAATAGTTTTTTATGCATTCGCAGTCTCTTAAACGCACCATAAGTATGTAGTTAGGTAAGTAGGTACGTGTGCACTGTTTTAATTTTGACAAAGGAAATTTGGTTTTAGTTGTTTGTACTTAAAACTGAATAAAAATTAAATTGGCCTACTTACCAATTAGTTTTGGCTTATTGTTATAAGCCGTATGTAATGTGTTATAATATGGTTATCGCGTTGTAGGTAGATGTATGCGATCGTGGGAAAGAAGATTAACATAGTGATCCAAAAATGAATGCAATGTTACATATTATTTATCTATTTCGACGCTGAGTGATTAACTGCTTTTATTTATCAAAACAACGATGGCTTATCTGGCCATTTGGTCTAGTGACTACTCGACTAGCGAGTTCGATCCCCGCATGGGTGTGTGTGTGAATGATGTACGCTGTTGGCCGCGAGGCCTTTACAGCTTCACCGGACTTAAAGGCGAGCGTGCAACCACTACGCTCTAGCCAGCCAGAAGCGCAAGAGGCGACATACTCGAGGGCGCCTCGAAGAGGCGCCCTCGGTTGGGACAGTCGCTGTAGGGGGACGGGTGCACTACTAAGTGCACCGGTCAACCGCCGGCTATGGGAGGGGATCTACTACTACGTCGTCGTCGTCGCCCGTATTCTGAGCGGAAAGAAGGGATGACAAAGCATCGGGGGGGTCGGTGAGAACATGTCGCGGCCGGCGGTGGCGGCAGGGGTCGGGGGGGAGATCGTAGTCGGCGGTGGCTACGATTAACGGATTCGCATGGGTAGATGCGTTCGCGAAGTGACGTGTTGACGCCTTTTTAATAAAGGCGCGAATAGGTTCGAGACCTAGATCGGAGTGGAGGTCGACGTTCCGTACGAACCAGGGGGCTCCTACGGCTTTACGGAGGAAGCGGTTTTGAACCACTTGGAGTTTATCGATGTGAGAGGGGGCCGAATGCCCGAACACAACACACGCATAAGTCATGATGGGTCGAACGCAAGTTTTGTAAAGTGTCACCTTATTTCTAAGGGACATTTTACTCCGCTTGCAGATTAACGAATGGAGACGACCGAGCACAAATGATGCTCGGTGACGGACCCGCTTGATGTGCGGGCCGAAGGACATGGTACTGTTTAGGGTGACCCCTAGATATTTGACTTCTTTGACCCAGGGAATGGGTCGGTCGAACATGGTCACTTGGCCGAGATTACTTCTAGGGCGGCGCAGGGAGTGGCGCGGGGTGGCACCTCTGGAGAAGAACACCGCAGCGCTCTTGTCCGGGTTCACCTCAATACGCCACTTCCTGAACCAATTCCCTAGGGAATTGGCGGATGCCTGAAGGTGTCTGGTAATGAAACCCTTATTCCTATGCGAGACGTAGAGAGCGGTATCATCCGCGAATAGGGCTAGATGCGCCTTACTCGAACGAGGAATGTCGTTCGTGTAAAGGCTAAACAGGAGCGGAGAGAGAACTGAGCCCTGTGGGACTCCAGCACTGATGGAGTGGGAAGTGGAGCGCGTCATTTCGACGCGATAACGGAAGGCGCGATTCGACAAGAAGTCTCGTAAGATGAGCACGAGTCTGTCCGGCACACCCAATTGGTAGAGCTTGTAGATCAAGCCGTTGTGCCAGACTTTGTCGAATGCCTTCGCGACATCTAGGAAGAGGGCGCCCGTGTAGATGGGTTTGGGTCTATTGAGACCGGAGAGGATGTGCTCCGTGATGCGGTGCACTTGGTGGACGCAAGAGTGTTTGGCTCGAAAGCCAAACTGCTCGTCGATAAGGATACCCCTGGACGTTACGAAGTCGTTGAGCCTCGCCAGAAGTAGGCGCTCGTATATCTTGGCCAGGGAGTTGAGGAGACTGATAGGGCGGTAGCTCGCGGGGAGATTGCGAGGTTTGCCGGGCTTGGGATTGCCTATGACGTCCGCCTCCTTCCACTTAGCGGGGAAGGTGCAGTTCGCCATGGCGGCGTTCAATATGGCCACTAAGAGGCAGATGAGTTGGGCGGGCAGGCATTTCAGAACGCGATTCGAAATGCCGTCAGAGCCGGGGGCTTTTTTAGTTTTGAGACCCATAATTAGATCTTCGACCTCCGTTTGGGTGATAGGAGGTAAGGAATCGACGAGGGGGAGGGATGCCCTGCGCTCGACTTCCCTGTCTACCGCGTCGACGTGGGACTGGTCGACGGACTGAGAGCTGGGGGTGCACTGGCTCTCGAGGGAGTCGGCCAGAAGCTCGGCCTTTTCGTCGTCGTCGAAGGCTGGGGGTGCGCCTGAAGGGCGGGACAGCGGGGGCATGTCAGTCGTGGAGTCGGATTTGAGGCTACGCGCCAGCTGCCAGTAGGCCAGATGCGATGGCGCGATGCCCTCTAGGAAGTCACCCCACCGTTCCTCCCGGACCTCCGCGACACGACGCTTTACCTCTCGTTGTAAAGCGCGCATCCGGGCCCGATTGGCTTCGGTGGGGTAGGAGTCGTACGCTCGGATAGAAGCATTCTTGGAACGAATGAGAACCCTAACATCGTCCGGCAGTCGAAAGCGGTTGAGGTAGAGATCTTCCGCCTCGACCTGCTTGGACGATCGACTGACAGCCGACCGGATGTGCTCAGTGAAGGCATCAACGGCCTGATCGGTGTCCTAAGGGGACGGGATGGAGTCCGAGCTGAGAGGGAGGGGGGCAGGGTCGGCATCCGCCAAGGCCGTGCTTAGCGCATGCCAATCCACCACCGTCGATTCGTCGGGTCGCTGAGGGGCGGAAGGGGGGGAACCGAGTCTCATGACTACAGGTCGCTGGTCAGAGTCGAGTTCCTGGACTACTTCCAAGGAGTGCAGCCGTAGGGTGACACCCTTCAGAAGCGCCATGTCCAGGACGTCGGGTCGGTGGTTGGGATTGATAGGATAGTGGGTAGGGTGCATAGGTGCGATGACGTCAAAGTCGAGAACGTCGACCAGGGCGTCGAGGCTCCTACCGTTAGGGGAAGTGGTGAGACCGTTCCAGGCCACGTGCTTACTGTTGAAGTCGCCCGCCAGAATGACGGCGCTTCCCAGATTGAGGAGTGCTTCAAAGTCACTCCTGAGAACGGATTTAGTGGGGGAAAGGTATACGGAGGCGATCACGATGGGCTGGTGCCCCGTGAGAGAGACGCAACAGACCGAGGCTTCGATGTTGGTGAGCGCGGGGGGATCGAGAGGGATGCAGTGAACGGACCTCCTGTAATAAATGAGAGTACCGCCTCCGCGGGAGCCGATTCTGTCATTACGCACGAGGTTATAGTTTGCGATCCTAGGATCGCGTTGTGCGGGCTTCAGGAAGGTTTCCTGCACGAGGAGGATATCAAGTTGGTGATCTCGGAGGAAATCAGCAACCTGATCTCGCTGGGAGCGAAGGCCATCGGCGTTAAAGAACGCCAGGGATAGGTTGTGGGGCTTATGGCGGGGAGATCGTAGATCCATTATTGGGTGCGGGGGGGTTGGGTTCTGAGGGACGCCAGGACGTCATATACGTCCCTGTATTCCGCGGCCAGGAGAACCTGGTCCGCCAAGTTGGTGGCGGCGCGGAGTCGAAGGGCGAGTTCGCGGACTCTGGGGAAAAGTGCGGGGCTTATCACCGCCGAGACGCTCATGATGAGGTCGACGTCCTGACTGACGTTAGTGGGCGGAGGGGGACAAGCCGCCACCGGCGGGATCACCGGCGCGCGTTTCGAGGGGCGGGCAGGCCCCACTGACGCAGGGTGGGAGGCCGCGGTGTAGGGCAGCGGCTTCACCCAGGCGTTGGCGCCGAGGGACGGCCTGAGCGGTGGGGCCCCCGCATGGGACGAATCTTTGTGTGTATACAATTTGAGTTTCATGTGTGTGTGTAAACGCACCCACGGTAATAATTTAGGTATTTCGTTTGTCAATAATCAACCACGCCTGAGCGCAAACTTCCAGTAATTGTCTACTTACCATTATTTTAGGCGAGTAGGTACCTACTTGCAAGTAAGAAATTAAATTAAATGTATTAGCTACTAGCTTCTTCCCGCGACTTTGTCCGCGTTGATTTTAGACGGGAACCTAACATTTTTCCGGGATAAAAAGTAATAAACTATCTGTGTGCTAAATGTCACCCAAATCAGTTCAGTTGATTGAGTAACAAACACCCAAACATCTAAACATACAAACTTTCACATTTATAATATTAGTAGGATATGCAACTCAAAAGTATTCTGAATTTTAGGTAGGTAGATAATATATTTCAGCTTATGAATATGTAGTAGTGAATTATTCAATGTCTATACCGTAATTTCTAATGAACAGGTTAATAAACAGAATGAAGTACAAGAATCAGTCATTGAAAACACTGATGACGTGTTTATCGTTCACAATACAAGTGATGCGGAATTGAAACAAGCTGATCTAATCCTAGCATTGGGTAATCCTATTATTTGTAATTTACCGAGTGCCTATTATTGTTTGCATTTCGCGGTGACTTCAGTTTTTTACTCCTCTGTGGTGAAAACTTAGGAAGTAAAACTCAACTCAAATCGTTTATTTTCCATAAACCCTGCGGGGGTATTTACAAAGTGTCATATTTACATATATTTTTTTAACTTACTAATCTACCATCGGATCGGAACGCGGCCTCCACTGAGAAGATCCGGCGAGAAACTCAGTGGGCTTGTTTTTTTTTGTTTAATTCTCCATTCATTTTTTCATCATTTTTTGTATAGATACATACATTTTTATATTATACAAATTCATTAGTGCGATCCAGCTCCAATGTGATGCCTTACGACTGAAATAGAGGACTAAATATATGCTATAATTAAAGCTAGAAGATTCTGGGTGGACCAGTCTCCATAAGTAGCATCCGTTCCCGAGTACGACTACTTGAGCAGCCATCACCTCCCTCGACCATATTAGAGGGAAGGAAGTGACCCGCACCAAATAGACACTGCAAGCATAGACTTTTTAGTGAGCATGACCAATCCCAGACCCCAGAGCGCAGCCAGAAAAAGTCTACGAAAGAAGCAGAACTTCGAGCTCGTTTGGCACGTCACGCTACGCTTATACATTTTTGATTACATTACAGACGTGCTTTATGAACAATAATCGTCAATAAAATAAATAGACACTCGAGCGGAGAAGGGTAAGAAACTCCACAACTTTAAAATAAAAGCTGTTCTGTATACACTGTCAATTGTGGGGTGTGGGAAACAAGGTACATTACACTAGGTAGGACTAAAATTGAGAATACATGAAACATTATAATAATACAGATTGAGAATATGACTAAATACTTCATTTGCATTAGCAGCCAACCAACCAACCATAAACCTGGCTCCTTTAACATAAAGGAAGAGCTCAGAGACATAGAGTTATTATATATACATAATAATAACTTAATGCTCAGGGATCTTAATACGAAGAGTACCGGAGTTATCTTGGGTCTCGCTCACGTCTCGCTCGATATAGCTCGTCTTGGAAAAAACTGCCTAATATCTCATCATCAACTCTCCTCATGGTCATGGTGTCCACCACGGCGGCGTCACTCATTTTATGGATGTTTATGTTCATACTGTATATTAAAAGGTATAGATGCATAGTTGACCTTCAAATTCAGACATACTATCGAGCAGTATTTAGTACAGCTTAAAGTTGTAAAAAGGCAGTTACTTCCTCTCTTAAGCAGCTGTTGTGCTACTTTATACGGTTAACCAACCTTTATGCAGCCTATTTGCGCTGCTTGGGCTAGCCCAAGCATATGCACCTAGGCCAGCATATCTACCCGAAAAATAGTCACTGTTTTTCCGGTTCCAATAGACTTTCGTCAGACCATTAATATCACAACAACACTAGATTAACTATACTTATTATCTCTGCCCTCGGGATGGCTCCTTTAATAGGTAGGTACCTACCTACCTGCAAACGGAGCACATACCCTAGCTGTGCCCTAGACGTCTGTGGTCTCTGGAGATTTGCTGAGGAGCTGTCCACTTAATAGGTAATATCTTATATCTACAATTTGTCTTCTTTCCGACATGTCACGTGATTTATGTTCTACTACATGAAAGAGGTTATACTTACAACTAACTAGCCGTTACGTTTATGTGCAGATAGGTAGCTAAAAGCATGATTTTCAAGAAGTATTTAATTTTCTATTTCAGACGAAAGTAAAATCAACTGTCAACGTTGCACAGGCATTTTATTACAAGCACAGAAGTTATTGCGAGTAATACCAACGTTACATAAAAACGTTGTTACTGGCATATGTCAACATTGTTACTTGAAAGTCCTGTCTCAGGAAGGGTGCATCAAATGCAAAGACGCAGTTAGAACATTTTTAGCTTTAAGGCATGAACATAGTAGAGACAAAAAAATACGTGTAAACACGTGGTTATCAAAAGTAAACCGCTTACTAGATAACATTTTAATTGATGATACGCCAAATAGTATCAGTCGCGCACAATCGGCAATATTCGTTAATGACATGCTTCAAACCCCGTCTCAAACTACCTGTGATCAAAAATCTGAAGCCAATAACTTTTTAAAACCTCAAATGTTTCGATCAGATACTGATTTTACAGGATCGATACCAAACATAGTAGGATATAAAATAAAAAGTGCTATGAAAAGTACAAAACCTGATATTGAAAATCCAGTGAAGTTTTATGCTACAAACTGGGAAGGAGAGAAATATACTATACATTACATGAAGGATAAATACGATATACGTGACTTTGACGAAAACCCTGTACGGAAGAAAAAATATGCCACTAGATATTATGATACTCAAACATCTCAACAAGGTCATGAGAAAAAATATTCTGCAATATTTGGTGATAAAAAATCATCTACAAGCACTTTTAGTAAAACAACAACTTTAAGCACACAAACTTTGGATGATAGTAAACATTCCAAACTGTTTTTTAAGTCATCTAAGCGTCCCAAAAAAATTCAGTCGGATGAGACAATGATTACAACTATATCGAGAGCAACAGCAAAAAAATCGTCACAAAAAGACCTTGTTTATTTCTTTCCAAAAGATAAAGCAAAAAAGGAAGCGCAGCTCAAAAGTTATGTAAGTTCTGCGACTCTTATAAAGAACACTAAAAAAGACTTAGGAGACGTAGGAGAAAGAGATAAAAAACTTAAAGATGAATTGTATAAAAAGAAAGTGGAAGAAGAAAAGCAAATGTTTGCTCGTGCAAATAAGCAAGTTCTTAGTGATAAAACAACTAAAAAACCGTATACTCCTATTTCTACGGATACTTCTACGACAAAGTCAAAATCAGATAAAGAGTCGAATAAGTTTACAAGAGATAATACTCAATTGCATAAAGAACAGGAAGAAAAATTGCACAGGATGGCTGAAATGATGAACGAAGCTGAGAAATCTAAGCCAAAGGACAAAGCCGGTAAAGTAAAAATCACGTCACCCGAGACCAATACAAATAAACTCGACGTTAGTGAGCAAGTCAATCTATATGAAGACGAATCTGCAAGATGGGAGGAAATTAAGAAATTAAATAAAGAGGCTGTACTAAAACGCGAACAAGAATTCAAAATGCAAAGAGACTTGAATTAAAAGGTTAAGGGCGGTGTGGGTAAAGAACACAAGCCAAAGAGTAAGGAAATAGATATGGATAACATAAAAATTCAAACATCTTTTGCTGAATTAATGCAAAACCAAATGCAAAACATGACAAATGACACGAAAAAGGAAATAGGACCAATACCAAGTGTAGGTTCAGGTTTAATAAGAGCCCTTCGATTGCACAACATTTCTCGCGGTGATCCTTACGTAATATCCAATACCGATCTTGTGAAAAAGAACATGGAGTATGGTGAAATAATACTGGGCGAAGAGCTGATTAAGCACAAACCAATAAAAGTTGCAAAATTAAGCCAGACAATGTTTTTGCCAACATTATTTCAAACCCCTTTTAATGACGAGTCCGCTATAGAAAACACAGACACCGAATCTAATGTTTTTGCAACCAAAAGGAACTTAACATTTTCACGACCGGCAAGTACAATCTGCCTATTTCGTAATTAGTCATAAGTTCAGAAGTAGCCGCCTCTTTGTTTTAACGGAGCCCCCCCTGTGCCTACCTCTTAAAATGTCTTTATTTTTAAGCACTATTTGTTGGTAGCTTAGAGAGCATTTAAATCTTTAATTTGGTTCCTTTAAGATTTGGTTAAAACATGCTCTAAGGTTCGAAGGTACACTACCGAAATATGTAACAATTAAAATATTTTCGTAAGTACTGAAAGTAAATAAATAGACACGAGTGATGTTAGAAATGTCGTTTGAGCTTGGAGTTTAGAGTGATTTAGTTTGCAATTTACACGTGTGTTTACGCGTCATACCTACGAGAACCTATATCCAATCATGAGAATCCGCTTAAACCCTAAATAACCGTTTACCAGTACTGAGTATTTTATTGCGTTGGATTCTTGAATTCGTCTGGGACAAATCGATCGACCCAGTTGTCCTTTAAAATGAGAATTTATTATATTTACTTGTTTTAGTGCAGCCAGACGTGGAGATACCCAAAGGCGTTATAAAATATGCGTTATCAGATCGAACTTTTATTGAAAAGGGGTGGACTATGTTGCCTACTGAAAAAATTGTGAGAAAAGTAAGTGTCTGTAATGTGAGTAATAGTCTATTCCAATTAAATTTTGAAACTTTTCTCACTCAACATAAGAACGTCGATTCTTTGCTAATAGGATTTTTCATTTTGACGTCTTCGGAAATAATGTCGCTTTCATATTACAGTTGTTTTAGATTGCAATCATAACTAAAACATCTAAAAATGTTAATGGTTTGTTTACAAAGTTTTAAAGTTTGATTTGTATATAATATAGTAGTCTTTTTTTAAGGTTCCGTACCTCAATCGATAAATGAACCCTATAGTATGACTTCATTATCCACCTGCCTGTCAGTCCGGACGGCTTAAATCTGTTTTCTCAGGAACGGGTGGAGATATCAAGTTGAAATTGATGTCGTTGAAATATTAAGTCGACGGTCCATTAGCTGTGTTAAATTAAGCTTCTAAGTCATTGGCGTCAAAAATCTTTCAAACTCATTTCTTTTAAACTCATAGATCATCCGAAGCCAATCGGGCCCGGATGCGTGCTTTACAACGAGAGGTAAAGCGTCGTGTCGCGGAGGTCCGGGAGGAACAGTGGGGTGACTTCCTAGAGGGCATCGCGCCATCGCATCTGGCCTACTGGCAGCTGGCGCGTAGCCTCAAGTCCGACTCCACGACTGACATGCCCCCGCTGTCCCGCCCTTCAGGCGCACCCCCAGCCTTCGACGACGACGAAAAGGCCGAGCTTCACGCCGACTCCCTCGAGAGCCAGTGCGCCCCCAGCTCTCAGTCCGTTGACCAGTCCCACGTCGACGCGGTCGACAGGGAAGTCGAGCGCAGGGCATCCCTCCCCCCCGTCGATTCCTTACCTCCTATCACCCAAACGGAGGTCGAAGATCTAATTATGGGTCTCAAAACTAAAAAAGCCCCCGGCTCTGACGGCATTTCGAATCGCGTTCTGAAATGCCTGCCCGCCCAACTCATCTGCCTCTTAGTGGCCATATTGAACGCAGCCATGGCGAACTGCACCTTCCCCGCTAAGTGGAAGGAGGCGGACGTCATAGGCATTCCCAAGCCCGGCAAACCTCGCAATCTCCCCGCGAGCTACCGCCCTATCAGTCTCCTCAACTTCCTGGCCAAGATATACGAGCGCCTACTTCTGGCGAGGCTCAAAGACTTCGTAACGTCCAGGAGTATCCTTATCGACGAGCAGTTTGGCTTTCGAGCCAAACACTCTTGCGTCCACCAAGTGCACCGCATCACAGAGCACATCCTCTCCGGTCTCAATAGACCCAAACCCATCTACACGGGCGCCCCCTTCCTAGATGTCGCGAAGGCATTCGACAAAGTCTGGCACAACGGCTTGATCTACAAGCTCTACCAATTGGGTGTGCCGGACAGACTCGTGCTCATCTTACGAGACTTCTTGTCGAATCGCGCCTTCCGTTATCGCGTCGAAATGACGCGCTCCACTTCCCACTCCATCAGTGCTGGAGTCCCACAGGGCTCAGTTCTCTCTCCGCTCCTGTTTAGCCTTTACACGAACGACGTTCCTCGTTCGAGTAAGGCGCATCTAGCCCTATTCGCGGATGATACCGCTCTCTACGTCTCGCATAGGAATAAGGGTTTCATTACCAGACACCTTCAGGCATCCGCCAATTCCCAGGGGATTAGTTCAGGAAGTGGCAAATCGAGGTGAACCCGGACAAGAGCGCTGCGGTGTTCTTCTCCAGAGGTGCCACCCCGCGCCACTCCCTGCGCCGCCCTAGAAGTAATCTCGGCCAAGTGACCATGTTCGACCGACCCATTCCCTGGGTCAAAGAGGTCAAATATCTAGGGGTCACCCTAAACAGTACCATGTCCTTCGGCCCGCACATCAAGCGGGTCCGTCACCGAGCATCATTTGTGCTCGGTCGTCTCCATTCGTTAATCTGCAAGCGGAGTAAAATGTCCCTTAGAAATAAGGTGACACTCTACAAAACTTGCGTTCGACCCATCATGACTTATGCGTGTGTTGTGTTCGGGCATTCGGCCCCCTCTCACATCGATAAACTCCAAGTGGTTCAAAACCGCTTCCTCCGTAAAGCCGTAGGAGCCCCCTGGTTCGTACGGAACGTCGACCTCCACTCCGATCTAGGTCTCGAACCTATTCGCGCCTTTATTAAAAAGGCGTCAACACGTCACTTCGCGAACGCATCTACCCATGCGAATCCGTTAATCGTAGCCACCGCCGACTACGATCTCCCCCCCGACCCCTGCCGCCACCGCCGGCCGCGACATGTTCTCACCGACCCCCCCGATGCTTTGTCATCCCTTCTTTCCGCTCAGAATACGGGCGACGACGACGACGTAGTAGTAGATCCCCTCCCATAGCCGGCGGTTGACCGGTGCACTTAGTAGTGCACCCGTCCCCCTACAGCGACTGTCCCAACCGAGGGCGCCTCGAAGAGGCGCCCTCGGGTATGTCGCCTCTTGCCCTTCTGGCTGGCTAGAGCGTAGTGGTTGCACGCTCGCCTTTAAGTCCGGTGAAGCTGTAAAGGCCTCGCGGCCAACAGCGTACATCATTCACACACACACACACACACACGCTTCCTGTTTACTTAGAATCATGATTTAATATTTAGCAAGAAGCAAGGTTTGCAATAGTGCATGTCGTGTACCTTAAGTAGGCCTCCTACTCAAGGTAAATGTGCCACCTGATTGTTATAAATGAATTATTTTATTCCAAAGCTGTACCTATTATGTCGTCACCGCCTGTATTATGCACCCCTTGTTTTATTAGATGAACATATATCGGATGCGGCCCGCACAGACGGAGTATAATTGGTTCGAGAACAATAAGCAAAAGGCACCGTTGTTATACGACTCAGGCGAAAAGTTCGCTTTGTTTAATGAAAACGGGCAAGGCCAGTGGTATTACAGAAATGGACAGCTGGCACTTGATTATTATGATGCTGCAGGTGCTTGATTATTAAAATACATTTTAGTTTCAAAATAATAGATCATTCATGATGAGACACTGTCTATGAAATTAGGAACCCGTTAGATTAGAGAACTTTATCATCAATTATCTAGATTAGGCACCCATCATTTTCAGATATATGAAATTATATATCGTTCATTTTATGAAATTACGTGCCTACCCGTTAAACTAGATACTTCTTACCTTGGCTTCTTGAAATCAACTATCTAGAGTAGGGATGACCACCACCGATCCATGGCAATAGTAGGTACCTAATTGGCATTTTGAGAACGTACTTACCTTCCTACCATTCTCACTTCTCGCTAAAAAGGTTTTAAACAGAAAATAGCTATTAGGCTAAAGCACAGACTGGACCAGGAGATACTTCTTATTAGATAAATTATTTTTTCATCTACATTACGAGGTGGTTGTTATAAAGATCATTGTGGACGCACGAGGTATCGTGCGGTGGCGCGGAAATTAGCATGTCGCATTTCCGCGCCACAGAACGGATACCGGCCGAAAGAGATTTGGCACTTATATGTTTTAATTAAAGTAAACATTCAATCTATAATAGACCGCCTCGTTAGACGAGTGGCAAAGCGCATCGCTTTGTGATCACGAGGTCCTGGGTTCAAATCCTAGGTCGGACTAAATGTAGTTTTCCAACGAAAACTTCCCAGTATGAGTCCGGAGTCTGGAATTGTGTGCGGTATATGGCAATAGGCTCGCCTTCTATTACATGGGTACTAAAATCATCGGCGAAAAGTAGGTGTACTCAGTACACCACTGCTGTCCCCGCTTAGGGAATATAGACGTGACGGTGTCAATCTGTAATAAAAATAAATATTTATTAGGTGAACAATTTTAACTTTTTCCAGAATTAAATGCCCAGCAGCGTTTCGTTGTGTACAGTAGTGGCGGACCAGACGATTGTGGTAGAAAATATCCCATTACTGTTCTTGCTGCATTTGATTTCTTAGGGAATGGCGTTGTATTTGATCATACAGGCAAAATTCGGTAAATAAAAACTAGTTTCCTTGCTTTTTTTGGATATTTATTTATTATTGTCCATTATTGGTGCGTTTTCCATTACTAGAGTCTTTACCCTATCTATATAGAACATATTAGGGGGTATTATAAAATTGAATTGCTCTATAAACTTCATAAAAATACATCATTATTTAACACATTTCTACTGTAGATTAGTAGGTAGGTAGACACTAACAGTTCCAAAGGACAACACATGCATCTTTTAACAATTTGCTTACAGGCTGAAGTATAATCAGACAGAAGGAGTGGTTTTAGATCAAAGAATCGGTCCTGTTTCACACTGGAAATGGCACGCTTTAAATGACCCTCCCGTGTTGCAACAAGTTATGATAGACACAGAAGCAGCGCATAAAGATCCCAGAATATTGAAGATGGGAGTGCCAGCTGCGAAACAGCATCAACCGGATAACGAAGAAATGCTTGCAATTGAATTTGAAAATTTCGTTAAAGAAAAGAATAAAAAGCTAGCACAGGACTTCAAGCCCTTTCAAATAAGAATGAAAGCCTTAAAAATAAATAAATATTTCTCGCTTAAAGTATTAGATCAAGCTACGGTTTATCTGATATTTAGAGATGGGTCGACTACATTCAGACTGAATATTGGTATGCTATTGGACCATCATGAAATTGTAGATACTGATACAGCAGATTTGGGAGAGGTTACGAACAATATAGAACGCCTACCGACACGTTCTGATAGCCTTACAGAGTTAAGAAGAACCATTAATTGTGCACAACGTCATGAAAAGGCTCGTATAGAGCGTCTGGGAAAACTGCGTATACCAGACACTTCTAGTGCTGACAAATTGGCAGCTGCTACTTCCCGTCCTTTGCAATGTCCCTTGTGCACTATATCAACTTCTGGAAAATGTTGTTGCAGAAGAAAACCCTCACTCAAAAACTTGTATTATGACACTCGCATTATTTGAATTTTGATGATTGCTGCATAATATTCTTATAATATTGTGTATTCAATACCAATTTAATTAATGTAGGTAGGTACCTAGTTAACGAACTAATATTTACACAAATTAAGCTATTTACATTTGAAGTTTAGGTAATTATTGTTTTAAAATATTTATTTCTTAAGACAGTTTTTAATTAGAAGATATATACTTGAATAAAACTAATTAATTGTACCTGTGTAGTTACATGTACGTATTTTAATATTTTATTATTAAGGTTTATTTATTCCCCTGGATAATATGATTGATTTTTAGATAGGTATTATAGGATTATTATTTAAAAGAGGTAAAAATTTGATAGTATGTAATATTAACGTAGAAAGCCCTAAAGTGAAAAAGTGAATTAATCTATACCGGAAGTGTGATCAGAATCAGAATATTTTTTATTCATGTAAACCATTACAGTATTTAGGAATCGTCAAAATAGTAATAAAGACTCTACGACCACTTCGGAATGGCATTCCTGTGGAGAAGAAGCGCAAGAAACTCCACGGTTACTCTTATAAAATAGTATTTTTACGATTTTTCCATCTACATTTTGTTGTGGGGTATGGGAGAACAAGGTAGTATCAGGTGAGTCTAAATTAAATTAACTAAGTTAAAATATTCAGGAGAATCGCGACATGGTTCTCTCATTTACAGATAAAGAAATGAGGAAGAAAAATGATCAATTTTATTTAACTACTAGAAGGAAGAGAGGAAATAATAAATAATTATAGCTGAACATGTTATCCACATTCTGGTGGAGCTGGAACAGCACCTATCTAACCATTTTTATCTTTTAAATAATCATCTAGAGTATAGTAAGCTTGCTTGCGGAACATACGTTTAATACAAGATTTGATTGATTACAATTTTATACAAGATCATGAATGTTTGAAGTTATTGGAAGGGATAAGTGGCGAACGTCGTGTAAGTGGGAGTGGAAGCGTCTGAGAGGTCGCTCAAGAACCTACCACGATGAAATTAACGGTATTGTTTTAAAAGGTCAATTGAAAGGCACTTTATAGGGACCGTTGGAAATGTTTTAGACGTATGAATGTATTTGTGATATGTGTACAATAATATCATCACGTCAGAATCCTTGCGAGGTAGACAGGGTACCAACATGTACGTATGAATGTAGAAGCATAGAAAGAGGTAATCCTATCCAAATCCTATGCTTGAGTTTTTGTATGGTATAAAATTTGTTGCATTTTACATTTAAATGCATTCAGGATTCCAGGTAATTTTATTTTTAGACGTTTTTTTGTTGGCCGCGAGGCCTTTACAGCTTCACCGGACTTAAAGGCGAGCGTGCAACCACTACGCTCTAGCCAGCCAGAAGGGCAAGAGGCGACATACTCGAGGGCGCCTCGAAGAGGCGCCCTCGGTTGGGACAGTCGCTGTAGAGGGACGGGTGCACTACTAAGTGCACCGGTCAACCGCCGGCTATGGGAGGGGATCTACTACTACGTCGTCGTCGTCGCCCGTATTCTGAGCGGAAAGAAGGGATGACAAAGCATCGGGGGGGTCGGTGAGAAAATGTCGCGGCCGGCGGTGGCGGCAGGGGTCGGGGGGGAGATCGTAGTCGGCGGTGGCTACGATTAACGGATTCGCATGGGTAGATGCGTTCGCGAAGTGACGTGTTGACGCCTTTTTAATAAAGGCGCGAATAGGTTCGAGACCTAGATCGGAGTGGAGGTCGACGTTCCGTACGAACCAGGGGGCTCCTACGGCTTTACGGAGGAAGCGGTTTTGAACCACTTGGAGTTTATCGATGTGAGAGGGGGCCGAATGCCCGAACACAACACACGCATAAGTCATGATGGGTCGAACGCAAGTTTTGTAAAGTGTCACCTTATTTCTAAGGGGCATTTTACTCCGCTTGCAGATTAACGAATGGAGACGACCGAGCACAAAGGATGCTCGGTGACGGACCCGCTTGATGTGCGGGCCGAAGGACATGGTACTGTTTAGGGTGACCCCTAGATATTTGACCTCTTTGACCCAGGGAATGGGCCGGTCGAACATGGTCACTTGGCCGAGATTACTTGTAGGACGGCGCAGGGAGTGGCGCGGGGTGGCACCTCTGGAGAAGAACACCGCAGCGCTCTTGTCCGGGTTCACCTCAATACGCCACTTCCTGAACCAATTCCCTAGGCGGATGCCTGAAGGTGTCTGGTAATGAAACCCTTATTCCTATGCGAGACGTAGAGAGCGGTATCATCCGCGAATAGGGCTAGATGCGCCTTACTCGAACGAGGAATGTCGTTCGTGTAAAGGCTAAACAGGAGCGGAGAGAGAACTGAGCCCTGTGGGACTCCAGCACTGATGGAGTGCGAAGTGGAGCGCGTCATTTCGACGCGATAACGGAAGGCGCGATTCGACAAGAAGTCTCGTATGAGCACGAGTCTGTCCGGCACACCCAATTGGTAGAGCTTGTAGATCAAGCCGTTGTGCCAGACTTTGTCGAATGCCTTCGCGACATCTAGGAAGAGGGCGCCCGTGTAGACGGGTTTGGGTCTATTGAGACCGGAGAGGATGTGCTCCGTGATGCGGTGCACTTGGTGGACGCAAGAGTGTTTGGCTCGAAAGCCAAACTGCTCGTCGATAAGGATACCCCTGGACGTTATGAAGTCTTTGAGCCGCGCCAGAAGTAGGCACTCATAGATCTTGGCCAGGGAGTTGAGGAGACTGATAGGGCGGTAGCTCGCGGGGAGATTGCGAGGTTTGCCGGGCTTGGGAATGCCTATGACGTCCGCCTCCTTCCACTTAGCGGACAAGGTGCAGTTCGTCATGGCGGCGTTCAGTATGGCCACTAAGAGCCAGATGAGTTGGGCGGGCAGGCATTTCAGAACGCGAAATGCCGTCAGAGCCGGGGGTTTTTTTAGTTTTGAGACCCATAATTAGATCTTCGACCTCCGTTTGGGTGATAGGAGGTAAGGAATCGGCGGGGGGTAGGGATGCCCTGCGCTCCCTGTCGACCGCGTCGACGTGGGACTGGTCGACGGACTGCGAGCTGGGGGTGCACTGGCTCTCGAGGGAGTCGGCCAGAAGCTCGGCCTTTTCGTCGTTGTCGAAGGCTGGGGGTGCGCCTGAAGGGCGGGACAGCGGGGGCATGCCAGTCGTGGAGTCGGTTTTGAGGATACGCGCCAGCTGCCAGTAGGCCAGATACGATGGCGCGATGCCCTCTAGGAAGTCACCCCACCGTTCCTCCCGGACCTCCGCGACACGACGCTTTACCTCTCGTTGTAAAGCGCGCATCCGGGCCCGATTGGCTTCGGTAGAATAGTATCTATCTATTATTCCTGCATTATACAAGTTGTAACATAATAAACGCAGACCTTAAAACTGAATTGATTCCAACTATTTATAATGTATATTACATTTTTTTTTAATTTGCATATTATGCTGTTAGGTACGCCCTTAGTTCGCTAAAATCAAAGAATATAATCACTACGTTTTAAGAGGTGGAACTTCATACTAGGCTATAGCACAAAATTGCAAATTGTATGGAACTTATACTACTCAAAGTTCTACCACCATGATAAGACTTAATGTTATTGCTGCCAACATGAAATTATGATATGCTGCCAAAATGAAAAAACAATACTGCCAACATAAAATAAAGAATAGGGATGTAGCCTTAACGTAACATTTAATGGATATATCGATATGTAAAATTTTTAGGGTTCCGTAGCTTAGCAGGTTCAGCAGGTAGTACTGCCGATTACAATGAAATAATAATAGAATAATGATATAACGTAATCACACTGAATTTCTAACGATGTGAATATACAGAAAGAAAAAGTTACCATTTTAACTATTATACAAAACTTTAATATATTTTAATTATTTAATTTAATTGTGTGTGTGTGTGTGTGTGAATGATCTACGCCGTTGACCGCGGGGCCTTTACAGCTTCACGGGACAAGAGGGCGAGCGTGCAACCACTACGCCCGAGCCAGAAAGGCAAGGGGGCAACTAGCTCAAGGGCGCCTCAAGTAGGAACGGCCAAGGCTTGGGCAGTCGCTATGGGGGTGGCTGTATACTAAGTGTCTCGCCGTGGTGCTCTGCACCGGCCGGTGGGCAAGGGATTCTTTAACCTCGCCAGTGAGGTCGGTGTCTGATCCTGTGTGCGGTATCTGTATCCGAAAGAAGGGATGTAAGGACATCGGGAGGGTCGGTGAGAACATGCCGTGGACGGCGGTAGCGGCTGATAGGAAGGAAGTTGGGTTCGTAGTCGGCGACGGCTACAATTAGCGGATTACTATGATTGGACGCGTTCGCGAAATATCGGGTTGTCGCCTTTTTAATAAAGGCGCGATTAGGTTCGAGACCGAGATAGGAATGGAGATCGACATTGCGTATGAACCACGAGAGTTCGACGGCTTTGCGGAGGAAACGGGATTAAACCGTTTGGAGTCTATCAATGTGAGAACGGGCGGCGTGCCCGAACACCTCACAAGTGTACGTCATGGTGGGCTGTATACAAGTTTTGTAAAGTGTCAGTGACACTTTACTCCGCTTGCAGATCATCGGGTAAAGACGACCGAGCACAAATGCTGCTCGGTTACGGATGCTTGATGTGCGGTCCGAAGGTCATGGTATTGTTTAGGGTGACCCCTAGATATCTGACCTGTTTGACCCAGGGAATAGGTAGGTCGAACATGGTCATTTGACCGACATGGTCATTCGATTACTTCTGGGGTGGCACACACTGGAGTGGCGCAGGGTGGCACCTCTGGAGAAGAAATAGCCAATAAAAGATACGACATTATTGAGGTTCAAAGCAAAATTAATTTACTTTACACCGTGACACCGTGAGCTCATTCTGCGTAGATCGGACCAACAACAACAAAAATAATTAAGAAGTTTAAGGGTACCCCGGAACAACTATGCCTTTTGGACGTCTAACACCTCAGTCCCTCCCGTGACCATGGGTGCTGCAAAGCATTCGAAACGTCGGGAACTAAAAATAAAAAATAAACCACGATAAAATCCGTAAAATAGTTTTATTTCATGTGTAATATTCGAGTAAATCTAAGAACTCAATATTACTTTCATGATACCCACAATACATTTACAAATATAATAATAATCAAACTGATGTGGGTATGTTCATACATAACATAACTTTCCCTCATCAAAATAAGTTACCATTACAAAATTATATAATTAATTCAGATCTAAAGTTAACATTCAGGTATGCCTATTATTTCAGGCCTTAATTCCGGGTGGGGTATAATCGGTTCCAAGGGATGTTCTGATATCCCTGGTTCATCATCTGGCCAATCCCATGATAGCCTTGGTTGTCTGATCAGTTGTGGTTGAGGTATAGATCTAGCTAACATTTTGTCTATGTGTCTACGATGCAACTGTCCATCTTCCGTTCTCACCCTTGTTACGTCGTAACATAGTTTTAAAAATATAAAATAAAAATAAAAAATCTTTACACACAAACAAACAAAATAACTAGTTGTTACATCGAATGGAAACCACGCGCCTTAACTAGTGATAGCATCATAATGACCATATAAGGTATTCGTTGGCACCGGAAATCAAATTCCTTCTAGAACACCTAATAAGAAACGCCCACAACATAGAAGGATCTAGAAATAATACAATAGCGAACAACTGGACAATGATCCTATCTCGCTCGGTTCGGTTATTGCTAACTTAGTCCCACACGAATTTTATAAAAAACAGACAATAGTTTAGGGCGTGCCTTGCTTCGGTTGAGCCGTTCTTTCTATATCTCTGTCCTCGTCTCAGACGAAGGATCAAGAGATCTGGGGAGTGCGCACTGTTGCCAGGCAGGAAGTAGGCCGTCCTGGGGGGCAGTATATAAAAACGAGTTCGCGCAGGAACAACAGCTTTTCGACGCCAGAGCTTCCACTCCGATCTAGGTCTCGAACCTATTCGCGCCTTTATTAAAAAGGCGTCAACACGTCACTTCGCGAACGCATCTACCCATGCGAATCCGTTAATCGTAGCCACCGCCGACTACGACCTCCCTCATGACCCCTGCCGCTACCGCCGGCCGAGACATGTTCTCACCGACCCCCCCGATGCTTTGTCATCCCTTCTTTCCGCTCAGAATACGAGCGACGCCGTAGACGCAGACGCAGTAGTAGATCCCCTCCCATAGCCGGCGGTCGACCGGTGCGCTTAGTAGTGCACCCGTCCCCCTACAGTGACTGTCCCAACCGAGGGCGCCTCTCCGAGGCACCCTCGAGTATGTCGCCTCTTGCCCTTCTGGCTGGCTGGAGCGTAGTGGTTGCACGCTCGCCTTTAAAATCCGGTGAAGCTGTAGAGGCCTCGAGGCCAACAGCGTAGATCATTCACACACACACACACGCCAGAGCTCGCACGACATCAGTTCAAACAGTGCTTTATTAAAATAAAAAAAAATAAAAGTTTAAATTAGCAACATTCTTCAACCCCCTTGAAATTGGGGGTCCACCGTACGGGTTGAAAAGGACGGTTTGGGAGACAGCAGGCCTCACCTCTGCCCGTCGACTCCCGCCGACCTCGGCGGCTAAGGGCCTTCTACAGGGCACCTCCAAATTCCCCACCTAGCCGGTGGAGGCTGTTTACCGAAGACCCCCCACGCGTCACGGGATCGAGCGGCCTAAAGATAAGTCCCCAGCGCCCATAGGTTTTTTTGTGGACCCGAAAACTCCCCTGTGCCGAGAATTCACGCCCCATTTTAATATTATTACTTATTTTAATTTTCTGGATTGTTCTTATTACGATTTTTAATTGTTTGCGTAAATTAATATAATTTTTCGTAACACCCTATAAATACTAGGACCTTCGATCATCTCCACAACAGCGTTTTGCCATTTCTCACCAGGACCATAAACCCGCATCAAAACCGGTTGATTGACTGTGAAGTTCCGATTCGGTGGCCGCTAGGTCGCCGCCTCTAGTTGTTCATCAGCGCGACTAGACGTATAATCGGGGTGCAATACCGACACAGCAGTTCTATATTTTCGGCCATTCAACATCTCAGCTGGGGTCTTATTGGTGCAATTATTAGGTACTGTACGTAGATAATATAATGTCTTTGATATTTTCTCAGACCCAGGCAAATTAGTACTTGCTATCTTCTTTAGCTTCTCCAGAGCCATAAATCAATACGCCACTTCCTGAACCAATCGCCTAGGGTGTGGGCGGCTGTCTGAAGGTTTCTAATAATGAAACTCTTATTCCTATGCGAGACATAGAGAGCGGTATCATCCACGAATAGGGCTGGATACACCTTACTCGAACGAGGAATATCGTTTGAAATGAGCAGAGTAGTACCTATGTAAACTTTCATGCCTGCAGTACGCCGCGTGAGTGGCATACTTAGTGATTACGTGCTCTTTGTCACTTATTCTCTCATCTAAGTAATCTCTAACTCACATAGTATCATAGAGTATACACTAGCATAGCATATAGTCTGACACGGATCTTTTGTCTTGTTGCCAAAATTAGAGCTACAGTTGTACAAGGATCTTATGGCCCGTGGCCAAAATCGGTACTAACGCTGTCATGAAATGTCACTTTATGAAATGTCACTTTATGACAATCGCAGAGTTGCCGTTGGCATTGACTTTACCAAAGTTCTTTTTTTAATTATTAACCGTGCGTTAACGACCTGTTGATATCTGCTTAGAAGTCGGAAAATTTTATTAAATGTTAGCTCTAATTTCACACCAAAGCCCCCTGACAATGTCATCCATGGGCCAAAAGATCCTTGTCGCACTATAACATTGGAGCTAACGCTCGTTGTTATCACCTACCATTGTTACCCAAGTTTAACACACACACTGTCACGCCTATATTCCCCATGCGGCTGTGGCAGAGATGTACTGTGTTTACCCAAAATCTTTTTTTAATTAGTAGGAATGTTTTAAGATATATATTTTTTTTATTTTGTTCTATAATTCATTTTGTTTTACTGCGTCCACATGGGGCAGTATGATTAAGTTTGTTGAACAATAACGTCAATCTCTCTCGAGTTAGTTACACCCTACGGACCCACCTATTGAAATTTTTCCCTGGCCTACCCTAATTTTACTTCAACAAGTCATCGAAGTGCTAATAGATCCTTGTAGCATTGTACGTTCAAGAATGGCGTAGGAGCAGTTAGTGATAGGAACACACCCTTTCGCACACAAGTTTCGCGAAAGGACGCACGCTAGGCTCACGGTAGCACACAACCCGCCCCCATCCCCCGCCTACACCCGGCGGGTGGCCCAGGCATTACTCATCCCCAGGGCAAGGTCCAGCCCCCGGGACTTAGGGTGTCCACTCCCTTAACCCACCCTGCCATATCCCTCCTGGATATGGCAGTTAACTACTGACCAGAGTTCCTTCGGAACCTGGTCAAGTTCATCGCCTCGAAGTCCCCGGATCATCCGGCAATTTGAGGCGACGTCACGGAAGTCAAACTTGTTTTGTTACTTGGATTATAATATTTCCTCGAACAATATGCTTAAAATAATTAAAATAAAAAGTCTTCGAGCATTGTATTATTAGTCGTCCAAATATTTCTCTCTTCACCTTAACACTTAAGGCTTAGCACAAAAAAATTGATATTAGCGAGTAAGCGATGTTTCCAGCCGTACAAGAATTTTTCGGCCCGTGGCCAAAATCGGAACTAACACTGTCATCAAGTGAAATGACACTTTATGACAGTAGCGGAGTTGCCGTTTGTTATGAAATTTACCCAAAGAATTCGCTACTCCCCCGCTCCGCCAGCCGCGTCGCCGGTCGGGTGTCCCGAAACGACCGACTACTACGAGGTCTCCTCTCCCCCCGCGTACCCCGCAAGCGGCGATCGCTATGTGCGTCCTGTGCACCAGGTGCACAGGATGGTTAAGAGCCAAAACAAACAGGCATACGACATGGTGCTGGTCGTACTCGACCGCACCGTGGCCGGTCGCAAGGTATTTGACATAAAAACCGTATGCCACATCTCTGGCCTCTCCGTGGAGGCCCCACACAAACGTGGCACACCCGGGCAATGCCACAACTGTCAGCTGTAAGGGCACTCTGCCCGTTACTGCCAAGCGTGCCCTCGATGGGTCAAATGTGTCGGGGACCACGCGACCTCGCAATGCTCCCGCTCGAGGGAGACGGCGACAGAACCGCCCAGCTTTGTCCTCTGCGGGACCAAGGGACACACTGCGAACTATCGCGGTTGCTCCAAATCCCCAAAGGGGAAGCGCCGGACAAGGCGCGGTCGACGCCGCCCTCGTGCGGCCGCTCGACCCCCAGCGCCTTCAGCGTAATACTCCCCCCAGCGACTTCAGACCCCGCGCTCCCGCGCCCCAGGCGCTGACGTGTTCGCCTCCGCTTAGGCCGACACTCGGCGCCAACGTGTAGGCGAAGCTGCTCCCTTACCACGCGGCCCCTCGCCCACCTGTGGGCCCCGCACACCTCCTCAAACCCACGCCGGTGGTTGCGCCTCCTCCGCCAGCCGACGCCGTCGTGGACTATATTATGCTGGATAAGATGTATGGCACAGTATGCGTCAACAGGATTCGTGAGCTGGCCCAAAGGCTCCGCGCCGCTACTAGCTGGAAGGACCAATTCAACCTTCTAATGACGTACATGGACGTTCACGACGCCATCGCCTCTCTTAAAACCCATCGCCCCTACAATTCATAATGGACTTAAGACCTTCCCGCCTCCAGCCCCATAGCCTATCCCTGGCGTTCTTTAACGCCGACGGCCTCCGCTCCCAACGTGACCAAGTTAGTGATTTCCTTCGGGATCATTAACTGGGCATCCTTCTGGTGCAGGAAACCTTCCTCAAGCCCGCTCATCGCGATCCTAGGATCGCAAACTACAACCTCGTGCGGCTCCCGTGGAGGCGGCACTCTCATTTACTACAGGAGGTCCCTGCACTGTATTCCTCTAGACCCCCCTGCGCTCACCAACATTGAAGCCTCGGTCTGTCGTATTTCTCTCACTGGGCATCAACCCATTGTGATTGCCTCCGTCTATCTTCGTCCCACGAAACTTGCCCTCAGGAGTGATTTCGAAGCACTGTTTAATCTAGGAAGCGCCGTCATTCTGACGGGTGACTTCAATTTCAAGCACATGACTTGGAATTGCCTCACCACTTCCCCTAACGGTAGAAGCCTACTGGGCCCAGATGCGCGCCTTACAACGTGATGTAAAGCGTCGTGTCGCGGAGGTCCGGGATGATCGCTGGAGTGACTTCTTAGAAGGCCTCACGCCATCGCATCTGGCTTAGTGAAAACTGGCGCGTACCCTTAAATCCGACTCCATGTTTGACATGCCCCCGCTGACCCGTCCCTCAGGCGCAACCCCAGCATTCGATGACGACGAAAAGGCCGAGCTTCTCGTCGACACCCTCGAGAGCCAGTGCACTCCCAGCTCTTTTCCCGTTGACTCGGCTCATGTCGATTCGATCGACAGGGAAGTCGAGCACAGGGCTTCCCTCCCCCCCACCGATTCCTTACCCCCTATTACCCAGACCGAGGTCGAGGACCTGATTAAAGGGCTTAAACCGAAAAAAGTCCCCGGCTCTGACGGTATTTATCGCGTACTCAAATGCTTACCCGCCCAACTCATCTGCCTCTTAGTGGCCATTCTTAATGCCGCCATGACGAACTGCACCTTCCCCACTCTGTGGAAGGAGGCCGACGTCATAGGCATCTCTAAGTCCGGTAAACCTCGTGACCGTTCCACGAGTTACCGCCCCATCAGTCTACTTAACTCCCTGGCAAAGATCTACGAGCGCCTGCTTCTGGCACGGCTCAAAGACTTTGTATCGTCCAAAGGTATTCTCATCAATGAGCAGTTTGGTTTTCGAGCCAAACACTCCTGCGTCCATCACGTGCACCGCATCACATCCTCACTGGCCTCAACAAACCCAAACCCGTCTACACGGGTGCCCTTTTCTTCGATGTCGGGAAAGCGTTCGACAAAGTCTGGCACAACGGCTTGATCTACCAAATTGTTGTGCCAGACAGACTCGTGCTCATCTTCCTGTCGAATCGCGCCTTTCGGTATCTAGTCGAAATGACGCGCTCTACGCCCCACTCCATACATGCTGGCGTCCAACAAGGCTCAGCTCTCTCCCCCTTCCTATTCAGCCTTTATACGAACGATATTCCTCGTTCGAGTAAGGTGCATCTAGCCCTATTCGCGGATGATACCGCTCTCTATGTCTCTCATAGGAATAAGGGTTTCATTACCAGAAACCTTCAGGCAGCCGCCAATACCTTAGAGGATTGGTTCAGGAAGTGGCGTATTGAGGTGAACCCGGACAAGAGCGCTGCGGTGTTCTTCTCCAGAGGTGCCATCCCACGCCTCTCCCTGCGCCACCCCAGAAGTAATCTCGGTCAAGTGACCATGTTCGACCTACCTATTCCCTGGGTCAAACAGTCATCCTAAACAATACCATGACCTTCGGACCGCACATCAAGCGAGTCCGTAACCGAGCAGCCTTTCTCCTCGGTCGTCTTTACCCGATGATCTGCAAGCGGAGTAAAATGTCCCTTAGGAATAAGGTGACACTTTATAAAACTTGTATACGGCCCATGATGACGTACGCTTGTGAGGTGTTCGGGCACGTCGCCCGCTCTCACATCGATAAACCCCAAACGATTCAATCCCGTTTCCTCCGCAAAGCCGTCGGAGTCCCGTGATTCATACGGAATGTCAATCTCCATTCCGATCTTGGTCTCGAACCTATTCGCGCCTTTATTAAAAAGGCGACAACCTGATATTTTGCGAACGCGTCCAATAATAGTAATCCGCTAATCGAAGCCGCCGCCGACTACGAAACCAACTCCCCTCCTATTAACCGCTACCGCCGTCCGCGGCAAGTTCTCACCGACCCTCCCGATGTCCTTACATCCCTTCTTTCGGATACAGATACCACACACAGGATCAGACACCGACCTCGCCGGCGAGGTTGAAGAATCCCTTGCCCGCCGGCCAGTGCAGAGCACCACGGCGAGACACCTAGTATACGCGCTCCCCCATAGCGACTGCCCAAGCCGAGGCTGTTCCTCCTTGAGGCGCCCTTGAGCTAGTTGCCCCCTAGCAATGGGCGATTGTTACAAAAAAAACTATCGAATGAATCAACAATTGTAGTTACACACATTCGATTGTCAATTCATTCGGCTTCACAAATATACAATCGAATAACAATCGACGAACGAATGAAAATCGACGGTGCGTTGCCAACGCGCAGGGTACAATCGATACGGGGGAACGATTCGATTGTTAACAATAATTTTTAGTTGATCAGTAATTTTTGTCGGAGAAGGTCATGTCGATAAAGGGCTTAGGTTACATTGGAAATATCGACTTAATTAAAGATAAATATAAACAAATCTAACGCAGTTATTTTCACTAAATCTACTCTGCAGGAGATGTGGCGTGATTATAGATTATCACAAATTTTAAAGTATTTGATGAATTATACCCATTTACTAATAGTAGTATATTTATTTACTAATAATAAATAAGCTTATTCCATAAAAATTCTTTGGAATTAATTTTCTATAAGTATATAAATTATTATATAAAAATTAAAAAAAGTCCCGATTCACTACTATTGAACGATGCTAAAACAATCGACGGTGTGTTCGATTCATCTGTCGATTGAATACTCGTTACTAAAATTACGTGCGCCCGGTCGAAACGCTGAGCAATAATCTAACAATTGATCAACATTCGAAGAATTATGATTGTCATTCGATTGCATTCGAATAAAAGGAACAATCGAATGATTCGATTGTTTTTAGTAATAATCGCCCATCGTTATTGCCCCCTTGCCCTTCTGGCTCGAGCGTAGTGGTTGCACGCTCGCCCTCTTGTCCGGTGAAGCTGTAAAGGCCCCGCGGCCAACAGCGTAGATCATTCACACACACACACACAAAGAAAGGATAGCGTATTTCATCAATGAAGAGTCTAATTAATTTTAAAAATATATAATACGTGTGTAATACCTATTATAAATATACGACTGAAGGGCATTGTTTCATGTTCAACAAAATAGATTTATTAAAATCTCATTTGCTGCCACACAACTGACAATGTCAGTTATTGTTATAAGTTGTTTCGTGTCGGTTTACTTTTGGTTTACTTGTTTTAGACTTTATTAATTCCTATTATTTGTTTTAGATAGGGTTTGGTGACACGGTGCACTTTGCTTAAAATTCATTTTTATTTATTGTATTTAGTATTGGGATAGAATTCAAGTGTTTATAACTGTGTAAGTGTACCTGTAAAAATATACTTTAGTACCTATTATTTAAAATTTATACTTAACCAAAATGGATAATGAATTTGTGCACATATCAACAAGTCTTAGGCTACAATTGGGTTACGGTATAGGACATGTGTTGAATGATGTTTGTGCAAGTTTATGGTTTACATATTTCTTAGTGTTTTTTCACTTGGTACTTGAGTTTAGTGCTACCCAATCTGGTCAGTTGATGCTAATAGGACAAATAGTAGATGCCATATCCACGCCATTTATTGGATATGATTCGGATCACACAGATAATTATGTGAGTGCCAAATATGGGAGACGTAAACTATGGCATCTATTTGGTAAGTGAGATTTTCTAATTTTATGCTATGGGGGAGGGTATATACTAGGTGTCTCGCTGTAATGCTCTGCACCAGCCGGCGGGCAAGAAATTCTTCATCCTCGCCGGGAGGTCCGTGTCTGATCCGGTGTGTGGTATCTGTATCTGTAAGAAGGGATGTAAGGGCATCAGGAGGTTCAGTGAGAACATGCTGCAGACAGCGATAGCGGCTAATAGGATGGGAGTTAGGTTCGTAGTCAGCAGCGGCTATGATTAGCGGATTTCTATGATTGGACGCGTTTGCGAAATATGGTGTTATCGCCTTTTGAATAAAGGAGCGTATAGGTTCGAGATCAAGATCAGAATGGAAGAAATTACTAGTATTGTAAGCACATAGGTGCTTACAATACTAGTAATTTCTTCCATTCTGATCTTATATATATTTTATAAATATATATTCTGATCTTATATATATTAGATAAATTATGAGAGTGAAGGAAGCCAGAGAGTACTGTAAGGAAAGATCCTGATGGAACTCTGTACTCTTTGCCTAACCTGCAAGTGCAAGTGATGTGGTGGGATGATAAAGATTAGTAATATCCTATAAATAGAGCTTTAATCTATTATTTTCAACATTCGATTTTTAATTTAATTTCATTTTTAAAAGTTCTCATTTCATTTTTAGACTTTCGTACCTAAAATGAAACCCGTATAGGATCACTTCCTTGTCGGTCTGTGGGATGGTTATCACCTTTTTTAGGGTTTTTTTTCTCAGGAATGGCTAGAGGTATTAAGTAATTGAAATTTCTACCAAATACGAAGGTCTACGGTCCCCTGCTAGTGTAAAAAAATGAAGGTTCTAAGTAAGCCCAAACAAAAGATATGGCCATTTAAAGTCACTCATTAGAAATTATATGGCGCTTCCCGTTGACCTAGAATTGTGGAATTTGGCAAGAAGCAAGGTTTTAAAGTACAAGTCTCTCAGATCTCAGATCTGTGGTGCCATCTTTGTAAGGTAGGACGTAAATTGGATCCGATTGTCGATTTACTCTTTATTAACCGACTTCAAAAAGGAGGAGGTTCTATATTCGGTTGTATGTATGCTTTTTTTTTTTTTATGTATGTTCAGCGATTTTTCCGTCAATTGTGGACCGATTTTTTTTTTTTTTTGCATTGGGTTCAGTATATCTCCAAGGTGGTCCCATATTAATTTTATTGACATTTGGACCTTGGACTTAAAAGATACACCAGGGAACTCCTTAACGACAAACAATAGGCATGTGTAAATTGAGATATTATGGGTATTACGTCAATCCTATAGGTACCCTACTATAGAATAATTCACTGGTCACTTAAAATTGTAAAATAAAAATCTTTTATAAAAAAAGGTAAATGGACTTCAAAAAGCAATAAAATAAATATTTGAAGTCGGTGCCAAGTAACCTGCACTGCACCAACCAGCACCGACTTCAAATATTTATTTTATTGCTTTTTGAAGTCGGTTTACCTTTTTTATAAAAGGTTTTTATTTTTATATGGTTTGAATGAAAATTAAATGTTATTAATTATAATGTTAATTAATTAAGAGACTTTGGGACATTTTGCCAGAGTATGGTATAGATGGCACTCTGTTGCGAGCTGTCCAGTCCACTTATGTGGACTGCAAGGCATGCGTACGGGTGGGTGGTAACAGGTCACCCTGGTTTGACGTTAAAATCGGCGTCAAGCAGGGTTGCGTGTTGTCCCCTAGACTGTTTATAATATATCTGGACAAAAGTCTTCAAAGACTGAAAGCGATGAATGAAGGTGTACAAATGGGTGACTTAGTGGTAAACCATCTACTTTATGCAGATGACGCGGTTTTAATAGCGCCAACATCCACTGATCTGCAAACACTAGTCACAGTTATGAAAGACGACTGCATGATCAATGGCTTACACTTGAATGTGAAGAAAACCAAGATTATGGTTTTTGAAAGGGAAGAAACCAGAACGAATGTAAGGATTGTGGTTGGTAACGATGTGCTGGAGCAAGTGAATGAGTTTGTATATCTTGGATGCGCCTTCAGTAAGGATGGGATAATACACCGCTGACATAGAGAGAAGCTACACATACATACGCTGCGGCAGATTATACAGAAGACCGAGGAGTATAATCGGCCACTATGCTTGGCGTTTGTGGACTATGAGAAAGCCTTCGATTCGATCGAGACTTGGGCGGTTCTTAGATCTCTCCAGCGATGCCGCATTGACTATCGGTACATCGAAGTGTTGAAGTGCTTGTATAATAACGCCACCATGTCAGTCCGAGTACAGGGGCATTGCACGAAGGCGATCCCCATAAAAAGAGGAGTAAGGCAGGGAGACGTCATTTCTCCGAAACTGTTTACGGCCACCTTAGAGGACGCCTTCAAGCTCTTGGAATGGCAAGGACTTGGCATCAACATCAATGGCGAATACATCACTCACCTTCGATTTGCCGACGACATTGTGGTCGTGGCGGAGTCGCTGGAAGATCTAGGACGAATGCTCGGTGACCTCAACAGAGTATCTCAACAAGTGGGTCTTAAAATGAACATGGACAAAACGAAAATAATGTGTAACGTCCATGTCGTACCCACCGCACTCACCGTTGGGAACTCTACTCTTGAAGTTGTCAACGAATACATTTACCTGGGACAGGTAGTCCGGTTAGGTAGGTCCAACTTTGAGAGAGAGGTCAATCGACGAATCCAACTCGGCTGGGCAGCGTTCGGGAAACTGCGCAACATCTTCTCATCCAAAATACCTCAGTGCCTTAAGACTAAAGTTTTTAGTCAGTGTGTGTTACCAGTGATGATATATGGATCAGAGACGTGGTCTCTTACTATAGGTCTCATAAAAAAGCTCAGAGTTGCTCAGCGAGCTATGGAGAGAGCTATGCTCGGCGTTTCTCTACGCGATCGAATCAGGAATGAGGAGATTCGTAGAAGAACCAAGGTCACCGACATAGCCGTTAAGATTAGCAAGCTGAAGTGGCAATGGGCGGGCCACATAGCGCGTAGATCGGACGGGCGTTGGGGCAGAAAGATTCTAGAGTGGAGACCACGTATTGGCAAGCGCAGTGTGGGACGACCGCCTGCCAGATGGACCGACGATCTTGTGAAAATCGCAGGAAGTCGTTGGATGCAGGTGGCATCGGACCGGTTACGCTGGAAAGCGATTGGGGAGGCCTATGTTCAGCAGTGGACAAGTATAGGCTGAGATGATGATAGAGAGAAGAGTAAGTGCAGGGAACAGAGTGAATGGTGCGATGGGAAAGCTACTCAGGAGCCGGCACTTAAGCCATAAGGCGCAGCTGGCCATACATAACAGAGTTCTTGTCCCAACGCTGTTATATGGTAGCGAGAGCTGGGTATGTAAGTAGGAGAATGAAAGTAGGATAAATGCGCTAGAAATGCGAGCTCTGCGGAAGATGTGCGGAGTGAAGCTGACCGACCGCATTAGCAACAGCATAGTAAGACAGCGAGTAGGTATGAAAGATAGTATCTGTGTAAAGATGAGAAAGGGCATGCTCCGTTGGTTCGGGCATATAGAAAGAATGCCAGAAGAAAGAATGACAAAACGGATATACAATGTGAAAGTGGAAGGATGCAGGTAGACCTAGACTATCTTACCACGACCAAATAAACCGAGTCTTATCTGATGGAAAAGTCAAGAGTCTCCGTAACCGGCGAGCGTGTATGAGACGAACTATGAGAGTCGAGGAAGCCAGAGAGGTATGTAAGGAAAGAACCTGTTGGAACTCTGTACTCTCTGCCTACCCCGCGAGGGAGCTGGCGTGATGATATAAATAGATAGATAGATTAATTAGTTATAATTAATTAGTCCGGAATCCGAAGTTGTGCCTGGTATAATCGCAATAGCCTCGATCCTATTACATTGGCACCTTACATTCTCAGCAATAAGTTGGTGTGCTCACATAGTACACCTCTTAGCCCCTCCCTCTTGGGGAATGTGGCGTCCCGGTGTGGCGTGTGAATTTTTTATACCGAAATAATTGAATATCAACTAGTTCATTAAATTTGTAAAATATATAAAAATAAACATCGTCACATCTGTATTCCCCAAGGTCGGATGTTATGTCTCATGCAATAGGGGGCAAGCCTAATGCCATTATATTGGGCACAATGTCAGTTAACACTGGACATATTTCTATCGCGAAATTACATTTGTTCTGACCTGGGATTCGAACTCATGACCTCGTGGTCGCTACGCGCATTATTGGCCAATAGACTAACGAGGTATAGGTAACTTTTTAGAAGCTTTCATGTTCGAATGGCTTTCTGGTTCAAATCTTGTAATTAATTTTCAAGCACTTGGGGAATTTTATTTATTACTTTTATTAACTGAAATTTAGCATACCTATGTAAGTTCCGTGACAATGCAATAATGTAGTACATACCTTGAACCCAGCTCCAGAAACGTCTTTTGATGGGGTCGAAAGGTGGCCATGGGAACATGTCAACTACACAACATATTCATCTTCTGTTTAGGCTTTTTAAATTGGTATTGACAAGTACTATACAACCAGGTGATGTTTAGGGTCTGATGATGAAGTGGCAAGGTGACCAATGGAACTACCCAAATACTTAACATACCCCTGCCGGGTTTGAGCTCGTTGGATTTCCCTTCACGAGTTCTGTAGACCCGGATGGTGTCCAGGATCTGATGATGGAACCGAAGAGTGAACTATTGGGTAGTTCGGTCGGCCGCTCTTCGGTACTACTCAACATAATCCCACCGTGTTTGGGTTCCTTGGATTTGTCTTGACAAGTTTTGTAGACCTGGATGATGTTGAGGGTCTGACAATGGAGCTGGAGGGTAGCCATTAGAACTTCTCAATTACTGAACATAATCCTGCAGTATTTGGGCTCGTTGGATTTATCTTGACGAGTTTTATAAATCTGGACGCTGTCCAGGGTCTGATGATAGAGCCGAGAGGTGGCCAGCGGAACTACCCAACTACTTAACATAGCCCCGCCGTGTTTGGGCTCGTTGGATTTGCCTTAACGAGTTCTTTAGACTCTGATGATATTCAGGATCTGATGATGGAACTGGAGGGTGGCCAAAGGAACTACCCAAATACTCAACATAACCTCGCCGTGTTTGGGCTCATTGGATTTGTCTTGACGAGTTCTCTAGACCCGACGAAACTACGCTAAAACTGGCCGAAACAGAACCCGGTACGAAACCCTCAGAGCACGAGTCCTACTTGCACTTCTCCAGTTATTGTTTATATTTTAACTTTCTTCTTCAGCCGAAAGACGTCCACTGCAGGACAAAGGCCTCCCGTAAAGACCGCCACAACGACCAGCTTTGTGCTGTACGCATCCAACTTCTACCCGCGACCTTCACCAGGTCATCGGTCCATCTTGTAGGGGGCCTACCCACTCCACGTCTTCCGGTACGTGGTCGCCATTCGAGAACCTTTCTGCCCCAACGGCCGTCAGTTCTACGAGCGATGTGCCCCGCCCACTGCCACTTAAGTTTAGCAATTCTGAGTGCTATTGTAGTGACTTTCGTCCTCCTGCGGTTCTCCTCGTTTCTGATTCGATCCCGCAGGGTAACTCCGAGAATAGCTCTCTCCATCGCCCTTTGGGTGACCTTGAGCCTTCTTATGAGGCCCATCGTAAGCGACCATGTCTCAGTGCCGTAAGTCATCACTGGCAACACACACTGGTCAAAGACTTTTGTCTTGAGACACTGCGGAATTTTGGACGAGAAGATGTTACGTAGCTTCCCGAACGCCGCCCAACCGAGCTGGATTCGACGATTGACCTCTTTCTCGAAGTTGGACCTACCTAATTGGATTCTTTGTCCCAGGTATATATAATCGTCAACAACTTCGAGCGTAGAGTCTCCAACCTTTATCTTCGTCTTGTCCATTTTCATTTTAAGACCTACTTGTTGAAAGACTCTACTGAGGTCGTCGAGCATGGTACTGAGGTCTTCCAGGGTATCCGCCATGAGCACGATATCATCGGCAAATCGAAGGTGAGAGATGTACTCGCCGTTGATACCTAGTCCTCTCCAGTCCAGAAGCTTGAAGACATCTTCCAGCGCGGCGGAGAACAGTTTCGGGGATATAACGTCTCCCTGTCTCACACCACGCTGCAGTTGAATAGGTTTCGAGTTCTGGTCCTGAAGGCGGACTGACATAGTCGCGTTTTCGTACAAACTCTTCAGCACCTCGATATACCGGTAGTCAACTCGGCACCGCTGGAGAGACTGTAGTACAGCCAAGTAAGTCTCAATCGAATCAAAGGCCTTCTCATAATCCACAAACGCTAAGCATAGTGGCAGGTTATACTCTTCAGTCTTCTGTATGACCTGTCGCAGCGTATGAATGTGGTCTATGGTGCTGAAGCCTTTTCGGAAACCGGCTTGTTCGGGAGGCTGGAAGACATCTAGTCTGCGCGCGAGACGATTCGTGATGACTCTCGAAAACAGTTTATAGACGTGGCTCTGAAGTAAGATGGGTCTATAATTCTTCAAGAGGGTTTTATTACCTTTTTTGAAGAAGAGAAACACCACACTTCCGCGCCATGACTGTGGCGTTTTGCCCTCGAGGATGACGGTGTTGAATAGTTTCTGGAGAGCCCTCAATATCGGCTTTCCACTAGCCTTGAGAAGCTCGGCTGTTATACCGTCATCGCCTGGCGCCTTGTTGTTCTTGAGCTGTTTGAGAGCCATACTAATCTCGCACAGACTGATGTCCGGGACGTCTTCGGTATAGTGTCGGGTCAATTTGGCTCTTGGGTCTATGGCCGGATTGCAGACAGGTGATTGTACTGATGTGTATAGCTGGCCGTAGAACTTTTCGACTTCCCTCAAGAGTTCCGGTGTAGAGGATACAATCCTGCCGTCTCCGGTCTTCAGCTTACTCAACCGGCTCTGTCCGATAGACAGATCCCTTGCAAACACTTTAGGGCCTTTGTTGCGCTCGATAGTCTCTCTTATTTTTTAAGTATTATACTCGCGTACATTGCGAGTCAGAGACTTAGAGATCTGCCTATTTAGCCGCTGGCATTCGGAAACTTCTTCTGGAGACTGCAAGATCATCCTGCGTCTTTCCTCCATAAGCTTGAGGGTAACGCCTGAGAGCTTTTTGGTTCTTTTTGTACGGTAGGTTTTAATGAACTTGAGCCCGACCGTATGGACAGTTTCCACTACCCTGCTGTTATAATCGTCCACGTTAATGCACTCACCTAGACCTTCGAAGCGATTTTAACTATAATGCTTTAAAATTAAATTTCTCTTTCAGGTACAGTATGTGTTGTGGCATCATTTCCTTTTATATTTACCGAGTGCATCGGCTGCTCGTTAACTCACAAATGGGCACAAATGTATTATTTTGCGGCATTTATTGTAATATTTCAAATCGGCTGGGCAGCTGTTCAAATATCCCATTTAAGTTTAATACCGGAGTTATCAGAGGACGACCACACAAGAACACATCTGACAGCTATCAGGTACGTAATTTATATTTCATTTGCCCCGTGCGGGAATCGCAGGCGGAGCGGCTTAAGCTCTTAACCTCAGCACCAAATCATCCGTCAATTAACATACTCAGTTCTTCAAATCGCTTGCACACTTTAGTTTTGGTCAAACCCATTATTGTTGTTCTATCTATCTATCTATATCATCACGCCAGCTCCCTCGCGGGGTAGGCAGAGAGTACAGAGTTCCAACAGGTTCTTTCCTTACATACCTCTCTGGCTTCCTCCACTCTCATAGTTCGTCTCATACACACTCGCCGGTTACGGAGACTCTTGACTTGCCCTTTATTGTTGTTAATATAATTATATTTAAAGGTATTGCTAAGAATTTGGGTTAGACAATGTTCACCAATGTTTGGAGAATAAGGGGTATTACTGATTGGAAAAACTGAGAATGGTAAGCGTAACTTACATTGCTGACAGTACAATATCTAATTAACTAAAGTTGTATTAATATTTCAGATATGGTTTTACAGTGTTTTCTAATTTGTTAGTCTACATTATCACATGGATTATATTACACGTGACTGGTGAATGTGATAAACATGTAGGTATTTAATATATTTGTAATTACATATTTTACTATATTTGTAATTTTTGTTTAGTATTTGTAATTTGATTTTTCAAGATGCGGTATATTTATTTTAGTTTTCTTTTTATTATTCTAGCAAGTGGGACCTTCTGATGCATGGAAATTCAGGCATGTTGTGTATGTGGTTTTGAGTGTGGGCATAATAACATCATTAATATTTCACATCACAGTAAGCGAAAAAAATTGCAATCAGAGACAGGATCAATTATTGACGGAGGGGGAAAGTGGGGCTCACTATGATTTCCTAAGAAAACCACTCATGTATCAGGTAAGATATTGTTAGGATGATATACACAATTCTTTATACATCTATTTATCTATATCATCACGCCACATCCCTTGCGGGGTAGGCAGTGACTCTATACATATTTATAAGAAATCCATATTTAAATAATTTCTTGCGACAACGGCCTGACGACTTGGACACTTGCAGGAAATCAGGGGTACCTACGGGCTCAGGATAGGTTTTTATGGATAGAAATCCTTATTGTACGCAATTTTAAGGATAACTTTTTTAATTTTCTTTCTTAACACATTAAAAAAATAATGATGGGCTACTGCCCCACGGGAGGTATTATTTCTGTGTCGTGGGTCTTGTCTGGTGAAGCTGTAAAGGCCCCGCGGCCAACAGCGTAGACCATTCACACACACACACACAAATGTGTCGTGGGCGCGTTTACAAACATGAAATTTCATGTTTGTAAACATACACAATTGTCAACATACACAATCATTTAGACCAAAACAAATATTTATGCGTTATACAAAGGTTTATTCCGCGGAGGGATCGAACCCTCCAAGATCGGCGGCTTAAGTTCTTAACTACTGGATCAATCCAGCCGTTATCGTACTTCAGTAAGTATAAACTGAATTGTCTTAATTTCTACTTAGTCTTACTTCACCTAATTGTATATCTTTTCAGGTTGCTGCTGTGTACATGAGCACAAGACTCGTAGTAAACATATCCCAGGTACTTATACCACTCTATCTCCACCGGACGCTAGGCCTGGCCGCTCGTGCACTTGCGGTCGTCCCACTAGCCATGTACTTGGGCAGTTTAGTGGCAGCTGGAGTCCAGAGAGTGGCCCCAAGGTCCTTGACTCGCAAAATTAATTACCTCGTTGGCTCTGCATGTGCAATTTCTGGCTTTGTGTGGATCTTTCTAGGCTCAGATAATGATTACAAAGTGTATTTCATATATGTGGTTGCTGTGTTGATAGGTGAGTGACATTGTATCTAACAAATGTTATCACATTTCCATATAGTATAACTGTGTGTCTTTATGAGAGTTCCAGGATTCATATCAAATAGTGTAATTAGGTTATATATTTTGATAAAGGACCTCGTGACTATACAAGGTGTAACTTAATAAACGCAAGACCTGAAAGTAGTTTGTTCTGAATCGGTAACTGAATTGATTCCAACTATTATTAATGTACCTAACATTATTTTTAAATTTGATTTCCTCCTTCAGTGCGCTATAAAAAACTAAATTTATTGTTGATTCATAGCAATAAGGAGATTTCAAATGCATTCATAAAACATATTTCCCTAAACGCACACATACACGTACCAGTTTCATTGTTAATTGGGGTATAAAAGTGCTTAAAAGAAGGGTAAAAACCTTTAAATTTGGAAATTTGTTTTCGTTTTGTGTTTATGAAGAAATTCTCTAATTGGGGTGTCTGAGGTCTTGCGTTTATTATGTTATAGCTTGTATATTTATATCGCTAATTAATTGTGTGCAAAGATATAATATAAAATGGAATGTTTGATCGTGTTTGTGTTGAAATTGCTTTGCGTGACAAAAGAGCTTATGTATTTTAAGCATTAGAGAATAGAGAAAATGCAACTGCGTTTTGGATCGTGTGTTCCGTTTCATCATAGTATTCGCGTTCTTAGCATTCTCATGGTGCCTGTAGCACCGTAGAGTTCGTGAGTTCTCCACTCCCCCCCGCCCCCTCCTATCAGCCGTCCGCGGCATGTTCTTACCGACCCTCCCGATTCCTTACATCCCACCTTACACCACGGCGAGACACTTAGTATACGCCCTCCCCCATAGCGACTGCCCAAGCTGAGGCCGTTCCTCCTTGAGGCGCCCTCGAGCTAGTTGCCCCCTTGCCCTTCTGGCTCGAGCGTAGCGGTTGCACGCTTGCCCTCTTGTCCGGTGAAGCTGTAAAGGCCCCGCGGCCAACAGCGTAGATCATGCACACACACACACAAAATCCAGTCCACCCGATACCGCCTGGAAAAAGCCCTCATGCTATGTTAATACTATAATCAAAATTAATATTTAAGCATACACCTAAACTACTTTAACTGTTGAGTCATCTGTGTTACAGTAGGTATGACTTAGATTTTATGCCATTATCATTAAAACAGATTCCTATACAAAGACAAAATATTATGAATCCCAGCTTCGTTTATTAAAATCGATACATTTTATATACTTGGTGTATAGCTGTTATCGCCTCATATTTATCATGCACGCAAGAAAATAAGATGCATTAGGTGAATTACTTCTTAGTCTAAGTAAACTATAATCTTTGTTAAATGTGTGATTTAATCGGCTTTACAAAATTAAAAAAAGGAAAATTTTGACCACTATGGCACCTCTTTGTTAAATAATTGTAAATAAAAAATGCAGCTAGCGATCACCAGGTTCGAATCGTAGGACGAACAAAATGTTATTGAGGTAGTGTTGTAAAAACGCTCGAGTCGGCGCTTAAAACGCTCGCGTCTTCTACTTGTTGCAATGCTCGTGAGTCTCGACTCAGCGCTAAACGCTCGACTTCAGCGCTCATTTTTACAACACTATATTGAGGTGTTTTTATCGAAACTTATTCTCAATAACAGTACAAAGTCAGGAATTGTGCCCGTTTTAGTGGCAACAAGCTCGATTACTTAGGGACCTAACATCATCGACGAAATGTGGGGTGTACACAGTAGACCTCTGACAACCCCTCTAATGACCGGTTTCCATATTCAACTCAAGGATAGATTTGCGCGCTGTCAGTAGAACTTATTTTCCATACAAAATATGTCAAAATTCTATCCGGCAGGCAAATCTATCCTTGATGTAAATATTGAACCCGGCGGTAAGAGAATACCTTTAAGAGTGATAGTATGAATAAGTTAATACAATAGTTAAGCAGAGATGCCGGGCAATGCAATATCTTAAGTGGTCTGTCTTACCTAATAGGTAATACAGACTATTAAATATTTCAATGTACAGGTTTTGGTGGAGCAGTTATGCTGGTTACGAGTCTGGCCCTAACTGCTGATCTCGTTGGAGCCAGGACTGAAGCGTCGGCGTTTGTTTACGGCCTCATGAGCTTTTCTGACAAACTCGCCTGCGGGATAGCAATTGCGTCTATACAAACATAGTGAGTCCATTTTAATATTACCTAACCTAATTAACCACTTTGTTACTCATGTGACACAACTGATAGTAGCGTTATCTTTATCAATTTATTAAGTAGAAGTAACTATTATAATCTTTGGATTATTTCCGTTACAAAGTTTACTTTATTAAGATTATTTGTATAGAATTCAAATATTTAAATATCTGCTATCCGTCTGGATTTCTCAGAATGTTCCCTAGTTTGGAGGGCGTTCGGATGATTCCTATATTTTTTTATTTCTTATTATCTTTCAAATATCAGCCGAAACAGCACTAAACAAATAAACGTAATGTAAACACATGACGTGCTTTTACTTTAAGCCCTATGAATTCAGCTAAAAATCGCCAACGAAGGGCGCGCCCTTCAGGAAGTGGTGGTTAGAGAATTGACTTCACTGCACTACCCTTGATTCCCAGAATATAATTAGATACATAAGATAAATAATGACCTCAGGTAAATAAATTGCTTACAACACCTATAATTACGTTAGATCTGGACATAATGTATCTTCCCCACGTACTATCTGCCGTTATAAGATTTTCAAGAGTAGTTAGCGAACCATAAAATTAATTAGGTGCAGTCTTCAGGTCTTTCCTTATTATTATTTGACTTGAACTTGGAAGAAACCAAAACGAATTCAAGGATTGTGGTTGGCAACGATATGCTAGAGCAAGTGAATGAATTTGTATATCTTGGATGCGCCTTCAGTAAGGATGGGAAATACACCGCTGACATAGAGAGAAGAGTGAGTGCAGGGAACAGAGTGAATGGTGCGATGGAAAAGTAACTTGGGAGCCGGCACTTAAGCCAAAAGGCGGAGCTGGCCATAACGGAGTGCTTGTCCCAACGCTGGTATATGGCAGCGAGAACTAGGTATGTAAGAAGGAGAATAATAGAAGGATGAATGTGGTCGAAATGCGAGCTCTGCGGAAGATGTGCGAGAGAAGCTGACCGACCGTATTTGCAACATCGTAGTAAGAAAGCGAGCAGGTATGAAATATATTATCAGTGTAAAGATGAAAAGGGGTGTGCTCCGTTGGTCCGGGCATATAAAAAAGAAAGTCAGAAGAAAGAATAACAAAACAGATATACAATGCGAAAGTGGAAGGATCTTACTAAGACCAAATAGACCGTGTCTTATCTGAAGGACAAGTCAAGAGTTTCCGTAATCGGCGAGCGTGTATGAGACGAACTATGAGAGTGGAGGAAGCCAGAGGTATGTAAGGAAAGAACCTGTTGGAACTCTGTACTCTCTGCCTACCCCGCAAGGGATCTGGCATGATGATATAGATGGACAGATAGATTGACCTTGACTATAGGTAAATAAACATAATTATAATTAAATATGTCGATATGTGTGTATACACTATACACATTTTTTAAATTAATGAGGTAACCAACTATCCTCACTGGGTCCGTGTGGTGGAGTATGACCTAATCTCTCTCACCTCGATTTGTGAGAGAAGGCCTTTGTCCAGCAGTGGGCAGTATAGGCTGATATTATTATATTTATTATTTATGATGTAACCAGAAATCATAATAATAAGAGACAAGAGATTATCTTATTATTTAAATTTCTGTGGATGTAAATGAAATATATGGCAATAGGCTCGCCCCCTATTACAAAAGTGGGTGTACACAGTCATAATCATCGTATGGCTATGTACTTTCAGTAATGCGACCTACTGTCAAAATTTTATGACAGAGTCGAGAAGCCATTGTTAAGACTCCGATGTCAGCTGATAGCTCCTCGAATCCGCCGCTGAATATCCGAGTTGGTCAATCTTTCACGATATGCTGGATAGTCAACACTAAGTCCCCACAGTCACAACAAGGAGACTCAGTGATGCCCCACCTGTGCACTGCACAGTACACCTCTGCCACCCCCGCTTGGGGAATATAGCCGTAACGGTGTGTGCATAATGATGAAACTAGATCATTGTATGGACAGTTGTCGATGACTCACGATTCAATTACTTTTGCCAACAGCGCGGATGGTGCTGAGTCAACGTATTATCGGGATGCGTTATCCTGGGTTTGCGGAGCTGCCGCCATTTTTGGCCTCACAATGACGCTGCTACTGCCAAAGTTCAGATCAGACGTTCTCGTTATCAACGGTGGGTACCACGCTGTCATTTAAATCAAATTTATTTATTTTATTCTCAACAATAAATAAATAAATAAAATAAAAATGTTTTATTATGAGGCATCGTGGCCCATAGCGTGTTAGTACTACAACTTATTTTATATTAGTAAAATATTATATTGAGGCATTACGAAAACATAATTCATCTAGGGAAGATTTATCAAGCCCCGCGTCTGACATGTAGCTTGATAAATCTACCTATAGTAGGTCCATCCAACCTCTCCGCAAATAACCTCATGATGCTGTTGGTGCTTCCTTGCACTCTGTTCATTACTGAAGCAACTTTCTTACGCATTATAGCATAGTAGTCATCGGTATGCGCATCTGCGAACATACCTGATGCACTGCAGTAAGGTGGAAGTCTCAACAGCACCCTGAAGGCATTATTGTATACACTATTCTAATGCAATAGCGTAGCACAGTCACTAAATACTAATACAATATCTACGTAAAACCTAATACAATCTTCTACGATAATACCTTAATATTACCTATCATACCTAAAATAATTTGACGGACGATTTAGCGCAGTGGTTAAGAGCTTAAGCCGCTCCGCCCACTGTGTCTAATAGCCGCGGGTTCGATTCCCGCACGGGACAAATCTTTGTGTGATCCACAATTATTTGTTTCGGTCTGGGTATTTGTGTGTGTGAACTTTCATGTTTGTAAACGCACCCACGACACAGGAATAAATCCTAGTGTGGGGGCTACGTTTAAAAAAAAAAAAAACAAATATGAGGCTTTCGTGAATTCGCTTAGCGAGCACGTAAACAGATCAATTAATCCCGCAACCTCGTTAAGCGTGCGCAGCGCCCGCACAAGCGGCGTACGCTGCATAAATTAGAATAATGCTTAGATAAATTACTTGACCCACTTAGTAGTTGGTCTCTACCCTCTGGGTAGTCCCAGAGGGTAGATAAATTGTAGTTCGCACACGCACGCACATACACACATTGACAGCTCTTTTAACAGATTAAAAAATCGAACACTGGCATCACGCACACATAGTGCGTAACTGAGGCTTTTAGAAGCCATTTTTGTTAGCAATGCTCCGTTAAGACAAGTCTTAGTCTAAGGAATTAGGTATATTTTTAAAGTTCCATACTATCATAGGAAGTAACGGAACACTTATATGTTTGTCACAGCCGTTTTGAGAAACTGCATCACAGATTAACATATAAATAGGGCATTACCTATACAACTGTTTCCAGACAGACATTCGCAAAATCTGGAGGTAAATAGTTCTCATTGTGCAAAGAGTTGCAGTTGAGTCAGAGGATTCACATGGGAACGATTTTCAGTATACTTTTACTAGGCAATGCGATGTGCGGAATTATCACTTATTTTTACGGCTCTCCATACAGGATTCATAACGATTATTTGTGTTCCGTCGCTAGTGTCTTTATTAAAAATAAATTGCTTCTATCTTTAACATCAGGCCGCAATATGATATTTTTTACGAAAAAAATATGATGTTGTTTTTTAGTTATCTACAAATTTGTATTTTTATTTTTACAGATAACTCATCTATAAATAATTCCGAGGATCACACAGCAGCGCAGATCGACAATATATGACAGGAATGTTAACAAGCTAAACATTATTTTTTTAATCCAGTAATTAGGTACCTACAAGTACATATTATAATAAGTTTTCCAAAATATACATATTTAGGAGTCGATGATGTCCATAAACCTGTAGGTACTGATCGCAAATCGAAGATCTCAAATTTAGGCAGTGACTAGCAGATCGCAAAACTAAAATAAACACCAATTTAATCGTTTACTAATGTTCCTCTGTTAGTGCATAACCCAGGGTTTGGGAACGTTACCACACATTAACGGTATTTTAACGTTATTCCAGTAAAAGTTTCGCGACAATAACATTTTTTCTGTTACTTTGAAATAAGGGTAGCGATTAACAGAACGAAATTTTTTAACTTAAATATTAACGTTATTATAACGTTGCTTGCATGTTACCAAAGTTCAATAACTATCTAGTAGTATCAATATACTATCTAGTTGCGCACACATGGAACAGTGGCCATAACTACGGAGGTACAACACGGGTGAATTCGAGGAAAAGGGACAACTGTCCGCAATAAATGAGATACCTACCAATAACGTGAAGTATAGTTAATAAGATGTAAATAACATATTTATAACGTTATTTTAAATGTAAGATTTTGAGTCATTATTTTAAATAATTGTTATGTTTCAAAATAAAGACACATTCTTTTTTAGCCGATAATGTTACAGCATTTTTACCGTTATTCCGAACCCTGGTTTTACCACATTATTTTATTGCGCTGCACTTTCTCGATCTTCTCTACCTTTCTGCGATTGTGAAATAAAAAATAAATAAACACCGTCACGCCTATATTCCCCAAGCGGGGGCGAAAAGTGGGTGTACTGAGTACACCCAATTTTCGTAGTCGATGTTAGGTCGGGGACGAGCTTATTGCCATATATACAGGGCACAATTCCAGACTCCGGACTCGTACTGAGAAGTTTCGTTAGAAAAACTACATTTGTCCGACCTAGGATTTCAACCCAGGACCTCGTGATCACAAAGCGATGCGCTTTGCCACTAGACCAACGAGGCAACGTGGCAACTGTGTGTCTTGCACAAAATGACATAATATAACATTCCACTAAGTATTTTGTAAGAAATCGGTTTTTTTTTATTATTTATTTAATTATAAGAATCTGTAAGGAAGTATGTTCTATGCTTTTTACAAAAATATTACTGTTTAAAAACCATCCATCCTACGTATCTACTCGATTGGATGAGTCTAACCACACACTTCCTGCATTTTCTTTTAGTAGCTTTCATAGTCGCTCATTTCCTGCACTCGTAACTTTAGATTTATTAATTGTATTAACTTACTTTCTTCATATAGTTTCGATAGGTCATACTGAAAATACAACTAAACAAGAAAGGATAAACAAGTCGCAATACTGTATAAACCTTTTCAGATACCAGTGTAGCACATAAAAACATTGCATTAGATGTAATAAAAAAAATGAAATGAAAATGATTATAATCAATAATAGGTTCATAAAAAATCCGGATCTTTGTTCATCAAGCCTTTCACAACTTCATGCTCATTTTAGTTTCTAATCAAAGAGAAAGTTTTCTAGAAGTTCCGTTATTCGATACTAAGCAGTGTTACTTATTTTGCCCATGGTATTATAATAATGAAACATGGGATGTTTGAGATCATTTTGGTGAAATATCTCACACTACGAATATAAAAGGTGTTTGTGAACGCCTACACATGTCCTGAAGTAAAGATCATGATAGTGTATGTATGCACTAGAATTGTCGCCACTAGACGCCAGTGCCCGTTCGCCGTGCGGTGCCTACCCCAGGCTGCTGCATGGCACTTTCACCTGTATTTTCATTTATTCGTGGAAACAACAAGAACTCGTAATAGAATGTGTGACTTGGTACCTGTGCGCAATTTCAATTGATGCCAACAAAAAGTGATAAAAAAGTAGGTATTGAAATGAGTTGTACACTTAGGACTTTTATAATACTATACTCTAATGAAATGATGTACTTCATACAAACTTTTTTTAAACAGAATACACACGTCTTCATATTTTACCAGATTTTTTTCATAACACAACGTTTACGCCTTACAGCTCTTTGACTAATTTTAAGAAACCAACTGTGTGATAAATATCTATTAGTTTTTATTTGTTTTATCTTTAATAAAGTTGTTATAAGTACTTTATGTATTTTTAAATAAGAGCAATCTCAAAAATAAAATAAATACCTGTGAAATGGTTTTTCTTGTACATTTTAGTCCTAAATTTTCTGTTAATATGAAAATTAACTCTCCCATATGATGGTAACCAATGCAATGTCTTGCAACAGTATCAGAGTTAAGGTGCGATTCTACTGTAGCGGAGAGGAGCAAATTTAAGAAAATAGGTAGGAATTTCCTCTGAAATGGAGCAGAGCAGGGTCGAGGTTTAGTGTATTGCAACCCCTCTGCATGCTACTCTGCTTCACTCAATTTTATGGAACTAGATGCTGAATTCGCCATATTTTTTGAACTGCAAACTTTTTTACACATTTTTAGAACAAAGACTATATGTGGAGAAGGAATGAAAGTAGGATAAATGCGGTGGAAATGAGAGCTCTGCGGAAGATGTGCGGAGTGAAGCTGACCGACCGTATTCGCAACAGCGTAGTAAGAAACGAGTAGGTATGATGGATAGTATCGATGTAAAAATGAGAAAGGGTATGCTCAGTTTGTTCAGGCATATAGAAAGAATGTCAGAAGAAAAAATGACGAAACAGATATACAATGCGAAAGTGGAAGGATGTAGGTACCGGGGAAGACCTAGAGTATCTTACCACGACCAAATAGACCGAGTCTTATCTGTAGGACAAGTTAAGAGTCTCCGTAACCGGCGAGCGTGTATGAGACGAACTATGAGAGTGGAGGAAGCCAGAGAGGTATGTAAGGAAAGAATCTGTTGGAACTCTGTACTCTCTGCTTACTCCGCAAGGGATCTGGCGTGATAATATAGATAGACTACACGTGGATTTTAAATAATCTGATTGTCTTATTCCCGCAAGTCTAGTCCGCTCTCCGAGTGCGTCCACATCAGAAGAAATGCACCCTTTAAATCCAATACACTCGTTTAATGAAAAAAGTGAGGCGAAGGAGTAAAACAAATAGTTTTACTAGAATTATTAGTATCTGACCTAGAAGCCTGTCAGTTCAATATTACAAATAAACATGTAAGTATGCAAGGTATGATATAGCTGGTTGTACCTAAAATAAAATTAATGTACCTACCTCTCTATATGCTGGTTATAATAAAAAATAATACCTATTAATATAGACCCACCATAACTAGTTTTAATACATACACGCGCGCTCATACACACACACACACACACATATTCATGCTTCGCTTCTATATATTAAGGTGAATTCAATGTTATTAATATAGGTAATCATATTTTGTAATCTGTAAAAGGACCTGTTGGAACTCTGTACTCGACCTACTCCGCAAGGGATCGGGCGTGATAATATAAATAGATAGGTAATCTATGAGCAGATGGGTTGGAAAAGAAGTGACTTTCTGCTAAAGGTATTTCTTACTTACTAGGAACGTCTCCGTAACCGGAGAGCATGTATGAGACGAACTATGAGAGTGGAGGAAGCCAGAGAGGTATGTAAGGGAAGAACCTGTTGGAATTCTGTACACTCTGCCTACCCCGCAAGGGATCTGGCATGATGATATAGATAGGTACGTCACCTCAATATCATTGTTAATACGTGGTTTTTTAAGGGAATAAAATATTTTTTATTTTTTTAATAATAACATTAGACATTCTGACATCAGAACCGCAGATGCAATCCAATGTGAGAAAATAACTATAGCGACTATAGCTGTAAATTGACTTATGTCAATTTAAGTACCTGAAATATATTACACTTAGACTAATACTTGATATTAAAAGGCAAACCAAATACGATAAAATTTATGGAAATATTTCAAACTAAAATAATAATATATTTATACCTACGCATATCTTAAAAGTTGCTGTTAATTGTACGTACTAATGGCAACAGAAAATAAATGACGCCCAGTCGCTTTCTCATTATTAGCTAACTAACGCGTCATTAGCTATGCCATTGTACTTCGCAGTATCGATTGATATACGAGTATATGTATCGCCAATAGGGGCAATGGAATTTATATTAACCATCTGCCGTTACTGGAGGTAGGGAGCTTAATTTTCAGTAGTGTCGGATCGAAGGTCGATTTTTGGCCAAAGCCGATTAATAGGCCATCGCCAAAACCTTCGGCCGAAGCCGTAAACATCCCTCAGAAATTTTGTTCATGATTGGCTAAATTTTAAAAAAGTTATATTTACTGTAACTTGTTTTGTTTTGGTTATTTACTGGCGATGGCGGGCGGCCGACAACGCAATGTGGCCCCTGTCCCCCGCGCGTTCTCTTCCGCCGCGTATGCGTGTGTGAGTGATGTACGCTAGTACGCTGTTCGCCGCGAGACCTTTACAGCTTCACCGGACTTAAGGGCGAGCGTGCAACCACTACGCTCGAGCCAGAAGGGCAAGGGGCGACATACTTGTTGGGACAGTCGCTGTGGGGAGACGGGGTGCACTACTAAGTGCACCGGTCAACCGCCGGCTATGGGAGGGGAGGTCAACCGCCGGCTATGGGAGGGGAAAACTCTTCCGCCGCGCTCTCGGGCATTTGAGAATGGAAGTTGTAAAGGCCCCGCGGCCAAGAGCAAGAGCGTTTGATTTTGGTGCTTACTAGAAACTTTCAGCTTTGGCGAAAACTTCAGCCCTTGCCCGAATCCGAATGTTTGGTCGAATACTAATTTTGAATCTGTTATCCCTGAAGGCAAAATATTTTTTTGTAAAAATCCCATTTGTCACCTGTAGTTCTGACATCAGTTTACTTTTAATATAACTGGATATAAGAGAATCATTGCATCTTCTTCTTGGGACATAGCTTCCATACTTATTGCATGTTTTTTTGTAACATTAAACATCACAACGGTAGTTTCCAGAACATGGACAGTCGAAATTAGCACTTTATTATTTTGGCGAGACACAGCCAAAGACAAGTCAAGATAATGGTCTCAACCACTTCATTTAGTGGTCCATACTCACAATGATATCTTCAATATGTAAGGTAATAATAAACTTTGTGCATTGCACAAATAACAAAGTGAAGGTAGTTTAGAAATAAAGCCATATTTTAAAATAAATACTTTATATTAAGTATCACAAAAGCTTGCATTGCACCTTCTTGTATCAAATATGAAAATGTTTAAGCTTGAAATGTGTGAAGCACTGCTCAACAATTACTACAGCTTACAAATAGCTGCACTGAGCTCAAAAACCGTAACTATGTTGGTTAAACAAATTAGTCAGAAGCTGCCAGTGCAACAACTGTGAAGCGAACTTCATTGGGGTCACGTGCCATGTATTCCTTGCAAATTTTAGCAGCATCTTCTAATAAAGTATCAGGTGTAGTAGTCCCATGATTGATAGGGAAAGCTTTACGACCATCCAATTCGTAGAGAGCTCCATCTTTGTGAACAAAAGCAATAAAATGATGATTCACAGGCTCCTCTGCACCTGGAGTATTTGTTTGGCCTTCTTGAGCCAATTCTTTGTGAGCATTGATAATGCCCTCAGACTTTTCCAACAAAAGGCCACGAGCAGTGGCATCTAAAGGTTTGGCTTCATCGAGAAACTTCTTCATCAGTCCGTCGTTTAGAGGAATATTATCAGCATTGTTAGCGACACTATGCACAAGGGCTATAGTGCCGCAAGCATTGCTTATATTTTGTTTCATATAAAAAATATTGCTAGAAACTTCTTGGCCCTTAGATAAAATTTCGCTTTCTTCTTTCTGCTTATAATTTTCGTAAGCTTCTGAAGTAGGAAAGAGGAACATGACGGCTAGTACTGGACGAGGCACCCATGAAAGCATTTCGGGTTCTAGACCCATAACATCTACTACATTCCATTGACTCGGGACACCTAATTTTTGAAGAAATTTATTCATTACTTCGGGATTAGACTCTAATGGAATCAAGGTTTCAGTCGCCATCTCGTTTTTCTGAAAATATAATAACTTTACTGGTTTCTTGTTAAACAGATTCTAATTCGAGAAGTATTATGAAACTGCTTGAAACTTACCAAATATAGCTTTTCACAAATCACAAGTTTATTTATATGGAAGGAGGTAGACTGACTACTGAGTAATTCGAGAATTCAAAATTGTGATGAGTTATCTCGATCAATAGCGAACCGGCAACCACAGACAAAATACAATAAACTGGTGGCAGATAGTGGTGGGCGATTATGAGATATACTAATGGAATCAATCGATTATGAAAATGTCTCGAGATATCTCGATTATAACCATTAGTAATGAATTAGTAGTCAATAGCTAAGTTCGATTACGCGCGGCGCGGGCTCACTCTATGTACCTGCTGTACCAGCGGCGTACGCTCCTAAGTAATAGACTTGTAAAATTATTTTTTACGTGTTTAATTATAATATAATTATATGACGTGTTTAATTATATAAAAATCAACATCGTCACGCCTATATTACTCAAGCGGGGGTGGCAGAGGTGTACTGAGTACACCCACGTTTCACCGACGCTGTTAGGTCCCATGTAATAGGGGGCGAGCCTATTGACATATACCGGGCACAATTCCAGACTCCGAACTCATACTTATATGATATGATATGATTAATTATATGATATTTAAAAAAATATTTCTATTCATAAACTTGCGCTTAAAAGGTATCCTATAAGATATTTAATCATAGTTTTTGGTTCAATATAAATAAATGACAAATAATAAGTATTCAATCTTTAATTAATAACAAACGATTGACTCAATGAATGATTTATTTTGACGGGATTTTACTGAACTAAAATTAGTAATACTAATTAGTAACGTCATTCGATTATTAAAATTAGTAAATTACTAATTTCATGATCGATTATCAATATTAGTAATTAATTAGTAAATGTCTCGATTATGTAAATCATTCGTTATCGCCCACCTCTACTGGCAGAGCATAAACTGCCGAGTGCAGACCTTTGGTGCAGACAACCACAGAGTGGTAGACAGATATATCACCCTGTTTTTGTACTTTGTCTATGTACTTTGTACAAAATGCAAATGTAATACCAAAAGAGATCCCTTCGGAACTCTGTACACAACTAGGTACCCAGGCTGTGCCCCTTAACTTAACCGACCACGCAAGGGATATAGCGTGATATTTAGATCGAAATTTTTAAAATAATAAAAAATATGTTTAAGGCGATAGTACTAATAGTACTACACTGTGTAGTGATATGTCGGTTGATTATTCCCGTAATCGATTATGTCAAAATTCATTAATCGATAAATGTAAACCCTATTTATGAAGTTATGGGTCAACTTATAATGTCAACCGGGCTATTGGGCATTTCTTATTTGATTTAATAGAGAAGCACGGGGTCCCTGTCATGGGTGACAGGGTCCCCGTGCTTCTTCTTAGACCGACCGAGGCGACGGAAGCGACAGCGATCAAATCGAGAACAAGTGATCTTAGTGGAATACAACAGCAACGATATACGGATTCAACCAGTGACTCAGCGACTTGGAAGTAGTATTTGGGTACTAGTGTGTGTTTAGTACTTGTGTGTACTAGTGTTTGACGAACTGTTTTGTGCGTACAGTGCCTAAAAAGTACTTAACATGTTATTCAGCATTTATTTACCCCGCAACGTAACAATATTTGTGTAACTCCCTCCCAACTCCTTCTCCTCCTTCATTCCTCTACTCTCCAGTGTGTATAAATGTGTTCCTTAAAATCATAATCTTTAATACACGATTTTTTGCATATGCTATACTATATTTTTAGCCATACAAGTATTCAAGTGTCAATCCCTTTTATTACCGGTTCATTAGGGGTTGCACAAATTATTTATTTAAAATTTTCCACAGTTTTCCACTCAGCTTTCATTAGACAGACTCTAATCAACAAATTAACGTGATACTGTGTGATAAATTGCTTATACTTAATGGAGTGCATTAAAATCTAGCTACCTAGGTCTTCGTGCAGGATGAGCGTCAATTATTTTTAAGGATAGAATAAATAATCGATCACTACAATCTAATTTATTTAATACTCCAAACTTCTGTACCATATGTATTTGTATTTTTGGAAAATAAAACTATTATTATTATGAAATTCATTAGCGTGTGTGTGTGAATGATGTACGCTGTTGGCCGCGAGGCCTTTACAGCTTCACCGGACTTAAAGGCGAGCGTACAACCACTACGCTCTAGCCAGCCAGAAGGGCAAGAGGCGACATACTCGAGGGTGCCTCGGAGAGGCGCCCTCGGTTGGGACAGTCGCTGTAGAGGGACGGATGCACTACTAAGTGCACCGGTCAACCGCCGGCTATGGGAGGGGATCTACTACTACGTCGTTGTCGTCGCTCGTATTCTGAGCGGAAAGAAGGGATGACAAAGCATCGGGGGGGTCGGTGAGAACATGTCGCGGCCGTCGGTGGCGGCAGGGGTCGGGGGGGAGATCGTAGTCGGCGGTGGCTACGATTAACGGATTCGCATGGGTAGATGCGTTCGCGAAGTGACGTGTTGACGCCTTTTTAATAAAGGCGCGAATAGGTTCGAGACCTAGATCGGAGGTCGACGTTCCGTACGAACCAGGGGGCTCCTACGGCTTTACGGAGGAAGCGGTTTTGAACCACTTGGAGTTTATCGATGTGAGAGGGGGCCGAATGCCCGAACACAACACACGCATAAGTCATGATGGGTCGAACGCAAGTTTTGTAAAGTGTCACCTTATTTCTAAGGGGCATTTTACTCCGCTTGCAGATTAACGAATGGAGACGACCGAGCACAAAGGATGCTCGGTGACGGACCCGCTTGATGTGCGGGCCGAAGGACATGGTACTGTTTAGGGTGACCCCTAGATATTTGACCTCTTTGACCCAGGGAATGGGTCGGTCGAACATGGTCACTTGGCCGAGATTACTTGTAGGACGGCGCAGGGAGTGGCGCGGGGTGGCACCTCTGGAGAAGAACACCGCAGCGCTCTTGTCCGGGTTCACCTCAATACGCCACTTCCTGAACCAATTCCCTAGGGAATTGGCGGATGCCTGAAGGTGTCTGGTAATGAAACCCTTATTCCTATGCGAGACGTAGAGAGCGGTATCATCCGCGAATAGGGCTAGATGCGCCTTACTCGAACGAGGAATGTCGTTCGTGTAAAGGCTAAACAGGAGCGGAGAGAGAACTGAGCCCTGTGGGACTCCAGCACTGATGGAGTGGGAAGTGGAGCGCGTCATTTCGACGCGATAACGGAAGGCGCGATTCAACAAGAAGTCTCGTAAGATGAGCACGAGTCTGTCCGGCACACCCAATTGGTAGAGCTTGTAGATCAAGCCGTTGTGCCAGACTTTGTCGAATGCCTTCGCGACATCTAGGAAGAGGGCGCCCGTGTAGATGGGTTTGGGTCTATTGAGACCGGAGAGGATGTGCTCCGTGATGCGGTGCACTTGATGGACGCAAGAGTGTTTGGCTCGAAAGCCAAACTGCTCGTCGATAAGGATACTCCTGGACGTTACGAAGTCTTTGAGCCTCGCCAGAATGCTCGTATATCTTGGCCAGGGAGTTGAGGAGACTGATAGGGCGGTAGCTCGCGGGGAGATTGCGAGGTTTGCCGGGCTTGGGAATGCCTATGACGTCCGCCTCCTTCCACTTAGCGGGGAAGGTGCATTTCGCCATGGCGGCGTTCAATATGGCCACTAAGAGGCAGATGAGTTGGGCGGGCAGGCATTTCAGAACGCGATTCGAAATGCCGTCAGAGCCGGGGGCTTTTTTAGTTTTGAGACCCATAATTAGATCTTCGACCTCCGTTGGGATGATAGGAGGTAAGGAATCGACGGGGGGGAGGGATGCCCTGCGCTCGACTTCCCTGTCGACCGCGTCGACGTGGGACTGGTCAACGGACTGAGAGGAAATTCATTAGCATTCATCGTTAATTATTCTAATAGTCGATATGCCCATCACTAGTTAAGTCAAACTTTACGAAGGGATTCTTACGGAAAGAAACGATTTATAATTTTTGTGTGTTTGTATTGTATTAAATCTTAAAATTATGACATAAAAACATTTTTTTTTGCGGGAATATTCTACGCATTTTTAAATGCGGATATGAAAAGAAGCATCGCGAATATACAAATTCATCGAAATGGCTGTGTGTGGTTTAAGGACTTTGTTGTTGATCGTTTGTATTTTGGAATTGGTAAGTTATTTATGTTTTTTGTAGACACGCATTTATAAATAAATAATTATTATAATAAACTATACAACTGTTCTGCAATTCTTTCAATATTTTTTGTTTGGTACCTCCAAAAAAAGACGTTATAAGGTGAGGCATGACTTCAAAAAAAAATAATGAGAATATTATACAGGTACAGTGAATCACAAAAACATTGCATAGATCATGCTTATTGTTATTTTGTATTACTAATATTTTTATTGTTACAGATAATTACTATACAACGACAAGTTTTTGATTTCCTTGGATATATGTGGTTACCAATAATTGCGAACTTCACTAACATCTTATTGATAATATTTGGATCATTTGGAGCAGTGCAGTGCATTACAAAATACATTTTAGCAGTAAGTTAATTAAAAATCAATACAAGAATGGATCTATTATAAAGACTATAGTGACCTACTTAGTTGTTCGGCTTTCACTTTGTATAAACAATATTACATAAGAGCCTATGTGGAACCAATTAGACCAATTTAAGTATGAACGGCATTCTTAGCAAAAATAGAATATTAGGTATGTAAGAAAATTTTGTTGACACTGAAATGAATAATGAAATTGAACTAAAATAATAACTTACATGCAACTTAATTGGAATAGTATTGAAAATTATTTCTTAAAACTAAATTAAACATACTTATTAGAAGAAAAAAGTAAATAAATCACAGGTCCTAAATTCTTTTTTATTACACTTTTTACTCATATTTGACCATAATAAATATCATAATAAATTTAACAGAAATTGTGACTCTCAATAATTACGATAAAAAATGCTTAAATTTATTAAACCTATTACAGGTTTAAATTTAAGCTATTAATTGTTATTGTAATTTTAATTTGCACACACATTTATGAAGTCTAGGGTATAAATACTGGTTCAAACCTCTAGGTTTTTTTAAAAACCTATATGTGATTGTCTCTTAATAATTGTAATGGGTAATACATTAAGAAAGTATGCTTGAGAATATCAAAAAAAAAATTAAAAATACGTAGAGTAATGCATCAAAAGAATGAAGACAGACTCACCCCTGTCATATTTTCACTAAAAATTCTTCAGTGAAATGTGTGTACTATGTTTAACCCTGCCTATCGGTGCTATGCGCGGCGGCCTGTAACCATTCATGGAAGGGTGTGCAAAGTATTCATGTAATTGTTTGGATTGATATATATAGTTTAATGGCCTATTCTGTATCCCACTGTGGAGCAAAGGCCTCCCCGTTATTTCCACACAAAATCATCCTGGGCTGCATAAGTGTCCAAGTCATCACACCATCTTCATCACGGCCGACCTCAGCGTCTGTGACGGTCCTCGGGCGTCCATACGATGACGATGTTTGCGGGTCCATATGCATGTACTGCCCAATCACGCTTCAGCTTTGCCGACTTAAAGCCTGCATGGTGTTCCTAATATGTTAATTACAAGCTTTTATTTCAAAACCAAAACTACAGCCAGGATTGGCTCAACGGCCAACAGAATAGACACTAATTATGTATGCACACTTAATTTTGATTAGTAGTTTGAAATTGTATCATTACTAGGCTTCATAAGTTTGTTTTTAAAAATATTTCTCACTATTAATTTATTTTTTTCAGTATGCAATATGGAGTTTCATGTGGCTTGTATGGAATACATTCTTAATTTCTTACTACCTGAATTTGGGGGCTTTAAACAGAGTAAGTAGATATTGTACTGTCACAATCTCAAATTGTGGATTAGATTGTGTGTCCTCTTAGCTCAAGTAGAAATTAAGGGGGTCCATTAACTCTTACCCTTCTTTATTGCTGATGAAAGATTTTTATTATGATTTTAATTATTATTTTTATTATGAGAGATTTATTAATGATTTATGTCACCATTGTTTAGATTTAGTAAAAATACTCAAAACATTACTGAGAAAAGTCCTTTTTCATAATCCTTATTTAGTGTACTGCTAAATCACAGATCAAATATTATTACCAATATTTGATTGATGTACAGCAACTCCTTGTTTTTCTACATGAACACATGTTTTTATAATTTTCGAATGTAACTTTAATAATATTAGCCCTGTTAAGAAATTGCCCCACCGTTGGGCACAGGCCTCCTCTCAAACTGAGAGGGTTTAGGCCATAGTCCATCACGCTGGCCCAGTGCGGGTTGGCGAACTTCTTACACCTTCGAGAAACTCTTAGGCATGCAGATTGCCTTACGATGTTTTCCTTCACCGATAAAGCAAGTGATAGATAATTTTTAATACGCACATGCTTTCGAAAATTCAGAGCTGCGTGCCTGGAATTGAACCACTAGGCTATCACTGCTTTTGTATGTATGTAACTATAGACTTCTATTTTTTTTTTAATTTCAGGATAGTGGGTTATTATCATTAGGGACAGGTAGTGTAAGTTGGTGGGAGGGGAATGGCTGGGGATGTCAGCCAGTTTGGGATGAAGTTGATGGGCCTGGGACATGGAGGCCAACACGCGTTGAAGGCTGCTTTATGCAGTGGCATCATGTGGAGCTTGGGCAGTCAGCAGTTGCGGCATTCCTTGCAGCTACGGCCTTACCACTTGCTATATTATTGGCCTACCGGTCGTTTAAGAAAAAACCCACTTCAGGTATTAACAATAATTTGTATGAACAATATTGTATTCAAATTATTTTAAACTAATAAGATGTTTATTTTAGACAAAGGAACGATGTCGCGGCGGCCTGTATACCCAATGGAATTGAGTTCAACTGAAACAAATGTAAGTGAGACTTCTATGAAACCCATGACGCCTCGCCGCGTCAAACGTCGATCTGGATCACGAGGTACCGGGTCATCGGTGCGTAGATCGCGGCGATCTTATAGAAACGCGGGCTACTTGTCGTCAAACGCTTCACTGCCACGCGAGGCTAGAGCTTCCCGACCCACTTCCGCGCACTCCTCCTATTCGAACTTCCACGCTGCTCGGCCCACGTCGTATCATACAGCGGAAAGAGAAACGTTCCCCTGCGCAGAGGATGCGTACGATCCTCCACCGCCGGTCGAGTCCGTCGCAATAGTAACCAACAGATACAATACCATAGGGCGAACTAGCACGAAATCGGGTTACGACGTCGTCGGACCATACAATGAACCTAACCCACCGAGAAAGTATGAGCCACCGATTCCGTCGTACGATAACATAGAGCGGGGTTACGAAATCTCACCGACTTACGAGAGTAGGGTGGATAACGGGCCAGCGTGCGAGTCGCCGTCGTACGGGTACGGCGGCGCGTGGCAGACGCCTCCGCCGCCGGCGCCGCCGTACAGTGCGCGCGCCACGCCGCAGGCGCCCGGCCCGCCGGCCTACCAGCCCACGACCGACCATTACAATATGCCCTAAATCGCTATAACAATTCATTCAATGTGCCTTATTTCAGTGATGTTACTCTTTAATGTTGGAGGACGAATGTAGTTTTTAGTTTCTTAGTCTTTTATTTACATTAACCTATTTATATTAAGCGAGACTTTTAATTGGACTGCCTCGTTGGTCTAGTGGCGAATAATGTGCTTTGCGATCACGGGGTCCTGGGTTCGATTCCTAAGACGGACAAAGTAGTTTTTCTATCAAGTCCCAGTATCAGTCCGGAGTCTGGAATTGTACCCGGAATATGGCAATAGGCTTGCCCCCTATTACATGGGACCTAACATTGTCGGCGAAAAGTGGGTGTACTCAGTACTCCTCTGCCTCCGCCGCTTGGGGAATATAGGCCTGACGGTGTTTATTTTACTTATTTTAAATTGTTGTGTGGTCTTTAAGAAATGAATTTAAATGAATGATTCGAAATGCCACACTAAAGGGATATCATGTAGTATATTTATTTATGTTTGTATTCAAATACGAATGTTTTAAATGGGGTAGGTACTTAACGAAAAATATTTTAAGTCATTGTTACTAGGTATTATACGTTTTTTTATTACTTTATTTGAAATTTAGCTTTAATGACTTTTTGTAATTCCTGCCATGATATAGGGTACGACTGATCCATACACAGCATGTAAGTGTAACATTTTCTTAAGAATATTTGTTTTTACCTAACTTTTATACATTCCTCGATAGTTCGTTCGTGCATTCCAGTTCATTCCAGTGATAAATACTTATTTTATTCGTTTTGTCATCTCAATCACTATAAGTAAACATTTGTATCAATATTGTCTCAAATAATGTGTCCAGTGATTTTTAGCACAGACCAGTATAAGTCAATAGATTTGCAATGCCCTACAGGATATTGTCTTTCGTATTCACCACACGATCTGTTCATAAACACATAAAGGTGGCAAATTTAATCAATTTTAAATAAAATCCATAAAATCAATGTTATATTTTTTTGAATATCATCCTTATAATAATTTTAGTGGGTGTTAGAAGTAATTTTATGTTTCTTGGTTTCAATGGTTATTAGGAAAGTTTCCAGGCTACGACTCAGTGGCATCTATGTATAGGCTACTGGTCATGGATTTGCGAGTCACGAAATCTTATAAATGGCTATTGATGATCTATTAATTTAAACCGGTCTATTTCTAGTAAGAAAAAATATTAAGAAGCACAAGCTCTTCCTGCCAAGTAAGACTAAATGTTGTGATAAAAAAACTGAAACATACTTGTCTCAAGTATAATTCCGTCCAGTTAATTTTTAAAAGCAATCTTATGCGTAAGTGAGAATAAGGCACGTTACTAATTTTATATTCATTTTCATAAATCTAATAATACTAATGGGTACTGGAAAATAGTATTCAACCACCGAAGGACAGATCTGAATATAACTAGTATAATAAGTAATCAATATGTAAGTGAGGATAAAAAATTCGTATGTAAGCAGATTTTAATTTTTGAAATGTTCTGCTTACGGGATAATGTAAAAAGAGTCAGTACAGCAGAGTGTATGTAATCATCAATATCCACTAGTACTAATATCTATTACAAATGTGAAAGTAGCTCTGTTTGTCTGTTACGTTTTCACGCCTAAATCGCTGAACAGATTTTCGAAATGTAGCTGAAATTTTGTAAGATAGCTTGCATCCCAAGGAAGGACACAGATCACCTTTTGCCAAAACAAATTAGGAGATGAAAGCGTGTACGGAGAATCCACAATTTATTGAAATATATATACCTGGGTATATTATCGCGGGTTCAGGTAGTGAACAACGAATTTAAGCGTCTGTAGATGTTATTAAAATACCTAAGTATTAATTTTAAGTATTTGTCTGGATAGAAACAGCGGACCAATATTGTACGTAGTTTTTAATGTAGGTTAAAACGAGCTTTATTAGATTTAAGAAAATAATTTATAGGTTATATTTGAGCCAAACTATAAGGTAATTTTTATACCAAATATACACCTACATAACGAATATTCTGCCGTATCATTCAACCCTCAGAACTATACCTATATATATATATATATATATATATATATATATATAGCTTTTTCTTCTCGACAGATCCCTTGCGGGGTAGGCAGAGTACCGAGTTCCAACATGTTCTAAATTCGAAACTATACAATACAGAAAATATAATATTTAATTAAATGCTTAGTTTCAGCCAGTATTGGGCAATAAAATTAAACTCCGAAATATCGAGCATTATAATTATATTCTTATCACAACAATAAATCGTATAATTACAACCACAAAAACCTTGTGACAAAAATATCACAAGTAGATATTAACAACAACATAAAATACTGACCACAAAAAATGTTACTCAAGTAGTGTTTGGAAATTGATGTAAAAAAAATTCTAATTTTAATTACAATAGTCTTGTTAGGTCAAGAGCATTTTATAACATTATTTGACCTAGACACGTTAAAGAACGAATTATTTGATAATAAAATAGATACAAAATTTACCTGAAACAAAATCGACTAAAAGCCTCCGTTATAAATGTCGATATATTCAATCTCCAACAACAGAAGTGATAATAGGGTGAAATAATAATAAAAAATACGTATGGGTAGAAATTCTGACCAGAGATTCTAAAAAGGTTGTAAGTAAGATTATTTTTGGTAAATGATTAATTAAATGCATACAACATTAATTAACCTTTGACTAGTTAGAAAAATTAACTGACTTATATTTAAAACCAATCATAATTTTTATGAACACGTTCATTACACTTGCAGGATTGACTCCCGAGATAAGTTAGGCATTTATTAACTACCTTAGGATGAGTTTCCGACAGTCAGCAGACCGAATCAAAATCCAACAGCTAAGACTCGCACGGATCGATAGTTTATCCTCAGTCTATTATTGCCAGCACCGGGCTACTTCTACGTTTCCGAAAAGAGGGGTCTGACCGACTGGAACCGAAATTTTTTTCTAAGACAATTTGTACATTTTTAAATTACAAGAAATAATAACTTCTAAATTGTTGACTGCACGCCACAAAGGAAGCAGCGCACTACAGTTAGCAAGGACGTGACGGGAAGGTAGTCGGGTCCCACCAGTCCTCACTACGCCAGTCGCACAATGCTCACAAACGTAGTTTCGGCAGTTGTTCTATCAAAATTTAACCAAAACTTCAATTTCGCGCCGAAGCTTGCCGAAATCGATATTTCGGTCAGACACCAACCCCACATTGGCACGAGCGCTTAATCAACGCGCGGTGCTGCAAACTTGTAGCTGCTTGTCGAAAAAAAATGTACTGTTAATTTATATCATTCCAGCGCTTTATTAATGAGCATTGAGAAAGCGCTCGTACGTATGAAGGGTTAGTAGGTGGTAAGTGGCGTGTCATATAGCGGGCAGTGCGCGTCGCTCGGCGGGCGTGAGCGCGGGGTGCCACACGTCCACGATGAGCACGAGGCGAGCTCCCGTGCCGTTGTGCCACACCTCGTGCTCGAAGCTGTCATCGAACATCAGCACCTTGCCGATTTGCCATTGCCTAGAACAAGTGAATAATATGTACCATAGCTGGGCAAAGGACTTCTCTCACAAATTGAGGCCAGAGAGGTCATACTCCACCACGCGGACTCAGTGTGGATTAGCGGAGGCAGGTTAGTGGCCACCTGCTATTGGAACTTATCATGCCGCTTATAAGGCTTCCAACTTGGCTTAACGCCTACCACATTACGTGATAGCCGGGACCAACGGCTTAACTTGCCTTCCGAAGTACGTAGACGCTCGAATATGAAAATGCCACAAACGGTCACCCATCTCAGGCTGACCGACTCGAACACTGCTTAACCTTGGTGTTCGGAAACTTTACAGTTAGAAATAGAAGCGAATAGAACATTAGAACGAATAAACAAATGGGGGGAGAAAAATAAACTTAAATTTGCACCTAATAAAACAAACGCCATAACAATAACTAAGAAATTAAAATACGACATACCAAAATTAAAAATGGGAGGGATAGATATACAAATGAAAAAAGAAATTAAAATTCTAGGATTAACAATTGATGACAAATTAACATTTAAAAAACACATAGATATAACTTGCAAAAAAGTGAAAGAAATTTTTAAGAAACTGACAAGAATGACAAAAGTAACATGGGGACTTAACCCCGAAATAACCAGGACGATATACACAGCGGTAGTGGAGCCGACGATCCTGTACGCCGTCAGCGTATGGGCACCTGCCGCGCAAAAGAAGACGAACTTGAAAAAATTAAATGACATCCAAAGGGGCTTCGCACAGAAAATCGCAAAATCCTACAAAACCACCTCACTCAATGCAGCAATTATACTATCAGGGTTGCTGCCCCTAGATCTCAGAATTCAAGAGAATGCGGAACTCTATGAGGCGAAACGCGGCAAACCACAAGAGATATTGGCGGGGAGAGAATTGGAGGAGAAGGTCTGCTTCCTTAGGAAGATGCATCCAGCCGAAGACCCACAAGTCGAATACCAAAGCCCGGGAATTGTTGATACCTCTTCGGGTATCAACATATTCACCGATGGTAGCAAGATCAACGGCAAAGTGGGCGCGGCACTCACGTGCTGGAGGGACGGTGTGGAGATCCTTTATCGTAAATATAGACTAGAACATTATTGTACTGTATTTCAGGCAGAGCTTTATGCACTTAAACAGGCAACCGAAATAGCCAAGCAAATCCAGGAAAATATAGTAAATATATTCAGCGACTCCAGGTCCTCCCTGGATTTGCTCGCAAACAATAAAGCTCTGCACCCTATAGCATTCAAAATTAAAACCAATATTTTAGACAATCATAAACAAAACAAAATTTTAAATTTTCACTGGATTAAGGCCCACGCCGGAACCGAAGGTAACGAACGAGCGGATGCACTTGCTAAGGAGGCAGCCCTAAACCTGAAACGTAAACCCGATTATGACAAGAGCCCAATATCTTTTATCAAAAAGACCATCAGGGAAAAAACAAAAAACCTATGGAACGGCAGATACTTAACAGAGCCCACTGCAGGAACCACCAAAATCTTCCTTCCAAACGCAATCATAGCTTTTAAAACAATCAAAACCCTAACAATAAATCCCATCCTGACACAAGTTCTGACAGGCCATGGGGGATTCTCTGAATACCTACACAGGTTCAAGCTAAAAGACAGCCCGGCATGTGAATGCGACCCCGATCGAATAGAATCGATACAACATATCATCGTAGACTGCCCTATACACAGCTACGATAGATATAACATAGAACAAACACTAGGAACAGAAATCACAATAAACAATATAAGCCAAATCATGATAAACCCAGAAAAACGAAACACATTTATAGAATCAATCAATCAATCAGCCTATCGTAGTCCACTGCTGGACATAGGCCTCTCCTAACACGCGCCATTGCACACGGTCCCCCGCCTTCCGCATCCAGTCCGTCCCAGCGACCTTCTTGAGGTCGTCGGTCCATCTAGCTGGGGGCCGTCCTACCTTACGCTTACCAAGTCGCGGTCTCCACTCTAGGACACGCTTGCTCCATCGGCATTTATAGAATACTGTACAAAATTAGCAAAACGAACAATAAATAGGAACAAAACTAAATGACAAATCTCTAAACAAACAAACACAACACAAAATAATATAAAACAATAATAAAGGCTCTGATCCCGTCAGAGGTAGTATGACAACGTCGAAGAGACGTTATTTAATTTAAAAAAAAAAAAAAAAAAAAACCTTGGTGTTCGTTAAGAGCACCTCGGTCGCACAGCGCTATGAGCGCCTAAAACAAGTTACGTGATTACTAAACTTCCTATCCAATACCGAAAGTCGTCCACTTCAGGACAAAGGCCTGCGCACAAAGACCGCCACGTCAACCGGCTTTCTGTTTTATCCACGTTTTACCACAGTATAATAATATATAAGTAGTAGAGCATTGTAGTACTATCTGTTCGAAAAAGCATCACGTAGACCGCGCTCTACGCGGCTTCTCGGCAGACGGCCTAGCCAACTCACAAGCGTTTTGTTTCCAGTTTGTCGCAATTGATAGCCCATGGCTCTGACCACGTGTATTTTCGTTGTTAAAATGTCACTCCCGCACATTTTTTGAAGCGTTTACGCCTGTAGAAAGTTTACTACAGAAACAGGTCTCAGGAACTGCCAACTGCCGAGAAGCCGCGTAGAGATCGAGTTTGTGTTTGTGACTCTTATTCGGATCGCTAGTACTAAGATGCTCTACATTACTGTGCTAATACGACTCAATTATCTGAATTTATATTTTTTGTAACAAATATTGAGAATGTTCTTATCTGATGCGTTAACAAACTCACATTTCACTAGTATCTATACTAGTACATATGCATCATCGAAATATTGATATTTAATTTATATAACCTATAGCCTGCAGTGACGGACGATTTGGCGCAGTGGTTAAGAGCTTAAGCAGCTCCGCCCACTAGGCCGAATGGGCGGGTTCCATTCCCGCACGGGACATACCGTTTTGTGACCTACAATTATTATTATAAGTTTCGGTCTGGGTATTTGTGTATGTGAATTTTCATGTTTGTAAACGCACCCACAAAACGAATAAATCCTAGTGTGAAACGAGGTTTTTTTTAAAGGTTATTAACGAATAAGCTACTTGAATGATGTTGGTATAGGCCTTTTCTAAGGTCCATTCAGAGCAAAGTGTAGCGACTAACTCTATTCTTTTCCTTCAGTAACCAAGTCGATACAACTTAAGTACTCACCTGGTTTCTTGATCCACTCTTATGTACGTATCTTTGGTATTACTTAGACCTAAATGCATTCGTAATCGGCAATTTGTGGGCCCAACGTGTGGTCTGACATGCGTGCCCGCTTCCATAGAGCTGAATTTGACCTGTCCGCGCCGACAACCGATAGCCCCTGGTTCTGAGCGAACTATTGAACAAGTCACCGGAGCCCGTTTACATCTGTTGGGGATCTCCTGACCGCGTACGAACAAGTCTAGTTGCGACCATTCACCGCGTTCTTTCAGACCTTCTTTTTCTTTCTCATAAAGCGCTCGAGCGGCCTCACCCTCTTTTAAGATTTCTTTCCAGGATTTCTCTAGGGCACGTGCTAATTTTAAGTACGGTGTCTGCTCTACGTTCCACCACGGACGACTTTTCAGTCGCTCGACATTGTAGAGAGATCGCTGCGCCGGGGAAAGAAAATGACCGAGAGCTGCCCCGCGCTTGTGGACTTCGTGCGCTTCGGCATATCGGCCCAGTAAGAGGAGGGAGTCGCCCAGATGATAATAAAAACGGGACTCTGTTGCAGGTCCAACGTCATCTTTTAATGCTTTTTCAAAAGCGTCTACCGCTTCTTCGAGACGATTGTGTTGGGTTTTTAGGACAAACCCATAGTGGGCTAGGGCGACACGATCATCGGGCCAACGTTTTAAGGTATCCTTTATGACTTCCTCTGCGAGATCAGCCCTGTAAACAAATAGGAGTCATTCGACACATTTTTCTTTTTCTTTCTAGTTCCTTAACAATTAGTAAAAATCGGCTAACCTATTCGCCATCAGAAAGGTTATCGTTAAGTTATTTCGATAGTCGGGAACATCTGGGAACCGTCTAATCAACAATCTGTACACGGGCTCCGCGCTTAAATAGTTGCCTGCAACACACGAGATATGATTTCAACTACGGATCTATAAATTAAAAATAATTTTAACCGTAGGTATATCGAAAATGAAGGGTTACCTCTAAAGCGGATTCTGTCTAGGACTCGGTCAGTAACATTGAGAAGTAGTGAGTCGGCGAGTCGCCGGTTCATCTTGAGTAATTGGAGGTAGGCGGTGATGGCCTGCCCCAGGAGTGCGTTGTCGCGGCGAGCGGCCGCGCCTGCGTCCAGAGCACGTGCTCGCAGCCACAAGGCGCGCGGACAGCCGTTGAGCTCGGCCGTGCCCACACGTACACTCGCCGACCGCCAGTCGCCCTCCGCAAGTTAGTTACACGCAACACTCACACACACATCACACGAGCGATACCCCGTCCCCGTCCGCCTCGAGCCGCGAGATGGACGTGGACGCCTTGGACGCTTCTACGCTAGGGGTGGGGAGTCGAAGTCGTCGGGGGACGGCCAGGGGCGAGCCGCGCGGGGTGCGGGCGCAACCCGCAACCCAACCTCTCCCCCGACGAGTACGGAAAAATGGCACAACGAGCAAAGTATGTACATGATGGATGCGATAGGGGGATGCAAAAATAAAAGTAAAAAGTTAGTCGATCCAGTCCTGGAAATTTGCCATGATTTCGTAAGTATCCTGGTTAGGTAAGATTGCCTGGAAGAGATTGCTTTTTAGCGATAAGGCCGCCCATTGTGTTACATATAGTGTTTTTTGTTTTTATCTTAACATGTTTGTTATTAGTGCACAATAAAGAGTTATCTATCTATATATCTATGACGACGGCTAGATTCAGTGGTGAAGAGCTTAAGTCGCTCCACCAATCGCGGGTCCGACTCCCATACGGAACAAATCTTTGTGTGATCCACAAATATTTGTTTGGGTGTTTATGTTTGTAAATTGCATGTTAGTAAACGTATCCACGATACAGTAATAATTCCTAGCATAGGACTAGTTTTTATAGACAAAAACTGGAACATCTTGGTATCCGTTGGTGTATTCGCTCGGGCATTTTAAGTATGCAGAGAAGCGAAGTTAGATACTTTGGGGATACACACACATGCCAGTTAAAGAGAACGACTTACGAACACCGAAGTCATTGATCATTAATTAGATTATTCGAAACCAACTCACGCACGAAATAGAAATACCCAAGATAATACACCAACATATTTTTCGATTCAACAAGATACTGACTTGAATCCAGTACAATGCAATAATATTGTTATATTTTTTATAGAACTGTGTTAAGCAAAATGGTTTTATCAACACGCAAAACCCCTTGCGGGGTAGGCAGTGCTTAGTGTTCCAGCAAACCTCTCCCACCTCCTCCACTCTCATAACTATAATTTTGTCAGAAGTCATAAATTTTCGTAACTGGCCAGCTTGTATGTGACGAACTTGTCTCTTACGCACGCTCGCCGGTTACAAATGATCATGACTTTATGGCAAAATTATAAATAAAAATAAAACAAATACCGACACGGCTGTTCTTCAAGCGAAGGTAATAGATGTATACTGTGTACATCTTCATAATATCGCATACGATTTTAGGTTAATGTAATAGGAGCGAGCTTATGGCCGTTAACGTAATGTAACTTCCTAAAATATCATTTACGGTTCTTTGGCTAAAGTAAGACTGCGATGATCTGATACCTGACGCAGCTCTTGTTCCGCTTGATCAAGCTGCTGACGCCAGTACGCTTCGCTGGGCTCTCCAGGCCAGTCATCTTCTATACTGTTACCACCATCCTCTGAAATGGGCAAATTAGTACAATGTTTTCATCCTAAATAACAACTTTTCAATAATTTTATTGTCTTGAACAGCTAAGAAATTATAGGATCAAAAAACAATCTCTATTAAAGATTTACTTATTAAATGTTTTCTATGATTTTTCTACAAAATGAATTACCGAAATCTTGATTTAAAATAATGGTAGGCTACGTAAGCAAAGAAGGCCAGTTACATCTCATTTCTATTCTAATCAGATAAAATCTGTTAGAAAGAAACGTATTATTTTATAAACAATCATTCCACTCACGTTATTGTTAGTCATGCTAGAGAATGTTAATTGGTTAAGTTTGTGATGAAGCCAATAGCGGTATGTACACGAGCAAGCGATCACACGCATATAGTCGTGTTTACTGTGTTTTTGTCCAGGTCTCTCAGGGTCGTGAAGGCGCCCGTATTTGGCTTCAAGCCGGCTTAAAAGTTCAGCGTCGTCCACATCCGATATATCTTCCTCATCTTCGTCCTCTTCCTCTTCTAACTCCTCGTCCAGTTGTTCATCGTCGATTATCTCAACATCCTCGGGCACTTCCTCTTCAGGCTCTGGCTCTGGTTCAGGTTGGACTACCTTTTTAGCAACAGACGCAGTTAACTTAGGCGTCTCCTTTTCTCCAACCAAAATTACTTCTTCCTCTTCGTCATCTTCTTCGTCGCTGTATAATTTTTTATCGACAGTATCTTTTACAGGTTCAGGCGTTGCATCCTGTGAAACCATTTCCTTGCATTTATTATTTTTTAATACCTTAATTTAATGTTCTTGCGAGAACAACATTAATGGTTACGGTCTTACCTTGGTTTCAATTTCAATCTCTTCAACATCATCAATTTCTTCTTCACTTTCTTGTTTAATCGGTGCCGCAGATTTCTTAGCAGATGATACCAATTCTTCTTCAATTACCGGTTCTATTATATCTTCTAATACTTGTTTCGGAGTCGCTGTAGTACGTAAATAACTTATTAGATTTAAACTTGTAGAAAATATTTAAACGCATGTTTAGAATGTGGAAGCATTCCTACCGGGTGCAGCAGCTACTTCGGGTAACAGAGTCATACGGCGGTCAATGACAGGCGTTTCTTCCCTAATAATGTGTTCGTCCGATGTTGATGTATCTGTTATAGATAGAGGATATTAACTGCTTCTTAAGTTCAAAAGTCTTTTAATGACATTTAATAATTATCTCCGATTATCTGTTGCGTTGAAATCTTCACCAACGACGTAAAACTATTTATGCTATAAAAACAAAATAGGTCAATTTTCACTGTAACTAGGTAGGTACTCAGGATATTTTTAGATATCAAATCATTTGTCTTCTTGCTCGCTGATAATTTGTAATGGTTATTTAAAAATATAAGGTTCATTTGGATGGGTTCCAAAACTTTTAACCGAATTTTATTAGGCCTGAAAGTATTTTAAAAATCCCGATTGATCTTCTTTTAAATTAGAGATGTGTTCTTATTGAAACTACTAAACTAGGACTTCCGATGTCACATGCGGTGTAACATAAAAGTCATGCTTCTTTAGTGGGTTTATGGAATTGGGTCATTGGTCAAAAATGCTAGTTGCATTTATCTAGGTATCTAAATAAAAAAACCAGAACCTAGTCTAGGTCACAAATTAAATTCCAGAAATGAATAAAAGTCCGGAATATTACCTCTTTAGTAAGATCAAGTAAGTTAGAGATATGTAAAAGATGTTTTTTGATGTTCCGAATCAAAATCGCTAAGAAAACGACAGGTCCTGTCGTTTTCTTAGCGATTTTGATTGATACAACAATACAACTGATACCTACAAGATGGACCGACGACCTGCTGAAGGCCGCGGGTAATAGCTGAAAGCGTACAGCATGAAGCCGTTTTTTAAGGCAAGCCCTTGTCTTTTAGTGGACGTGTTTCGAATGATGATGAACACTTTACTATTTAGTGTGTTGTCGACTTGTCGTTCCTGAGTTTTGCCTATACAAGTGTACGCACCGCGCGAGGCAGTGACGCGGCGCACGACCGCGTGAGTGGCGACCAGCAGGGCGCCGCCCACCACCAGCTTCAGCCACACTGCAACACACGCCACACGCTTTACATTCGCAGTAAACACGCCTCATCAAATATACAACATACTCTATGACGATTAATTTCTTATTATTACCGCGGCTACTATAGGGAACAATGTGTAAAGCGTCTGGAGTTTACGTTAGTCTCCCATATTGCGAAAATGCACTCTTATTCTACAGAGTAACAGTCTAATCTAAATGTTTATAATGACAAAATAAATGCTGAGCTATTTTAAATAATCGTTAATAAACTCCAATTAGCGTTGACACCTGGGCCCCAAGTTTGCTATTTTTACGTGATTTTAATATGACATGCTATAACATTCGTTCCATTACAATTATGCCTAAAGTCCGTAATCTACTAAATTCTTTATGGACTTATTAACAAACACCGAAAAATGTTTCAAGTTGTACACCTATGGAAAACCATAAGGACACCATTGAATTAATAGATTATCAAAACTGTCAAAGCCAACGATTATGAAGTCAGTGCACGACAATTTTACTAAAATTGCAATAGACTTGGTGCCCTGATTTTTACCAAAAGTATAAATTACTCAAGTAAGTAACCTTTTAAAGTCCTGAATGATGATCTTGATTTCCTTACATATTTCATCTTCGTTATCTAGTTCCTTTTGAATTAAATAATGTGTGTATTGAGTGTGTAATAATGTTATAAATACCAACAGTGAAAACACTGTTCTGCATGGATCAATCGGATACGTAACTTAAAAGAAGCTATCTGTTAGAGCGATCAAAGCACATGTCTCGTGTTCAACCGAACCACATGTAAATACAACACAATTACAACAAGTAAAGCTGTAACCAAAAAATATTTTTGGCTCGTATACCAATGGGAGATACTAAAAAAATATTCATAGAAACGTAATTTAGCAATTTTGAATCGTCTCAGATAGCACAATTAATACACATTTCTAATACAATACAAATTGAATAGAAAGAAGCTGCACACAAAGAAAACCACCGAGTGAATTCCGAACTGATTTACTAAGAATCTTGTATGGAAGTGTTTATAATGTGTTGGTTAAATTATTTGTAACGTGGGTAGTTTATTTGAAAAGAGGTTGAAGGCGTATAAAATATTGGTTGGATCGAAATAAAAAAAAATATAATTTCAACAACATTTATTGCCACAGAATTTTGTATAATAGCCCTAAAAAGGGTTAACGAACACGTTTGAAAATGCTGATAAAATGCGTTGATGGAAAATTAATGTAAGGATTACTACTGTTAACTAAAAACACCTGTATGTTAGTAATGTATGCTATTAAATAGTGTTACAAAGTGAGTGGTATAAGATAGCGAAATAAGCAACAAAGCACATGCGAACAAACTAAACGTCACTTACCGTGGGAGGCTTCAGCTCTTTCGCGGCGTAATTCTTCTTGTCGTTTTTCGTATTCCTCTTCTTCTGCGAGCGTGTCCGGTGGCTTTTCAGAAGTAGTGTCCTCTTCAACCTGTGGTGAAAATGAAATATTCGAAAATGTATGAACAGCCCGTTAATAAGTTCATAAGATATATGACTGGTATTCACCTGTATTAGAACATTAACAAAAGTAACTTGGGTCTCTAGATAAGAAAAAGAACCATAACAGACTATGCTGAAGAAATTCTCAATAAGAACTGGCCATGAATAACGTTACGAAATTTGATATTAATAGTATTTCTCCTTTACCAAGTAGGTGAGTAGGCAAGGAAAATTAGTTTTGAAATTTATTATATTGTAGAATTATAAGTGGGCTGTCTGTACATTAACGATATTTAAAAAACAGCAAGGTCTCTGAATTTACAACATTATTTTTTAAATATTGAAAAGACCTTCATGTTTGCATGTCTTAAAAAGTGCCATAATCAAAAAAGGTCAAACTATCTGGTTTGCATAAAATATTACAATTTTTAAGTCTGATTATATGTTTCTACGTAACTTAGACACTAAATGTATATGATACCTACATAACATGCGAACACTGTGAATTTAAGGCGAATAAAGTACAGATGTAGTTTCATTTTAGTCATCATTATAATTAAACTTACCTCAGCTAAAGGTTTCCCAGCCGGCACTTTAATGTGCTCTACAACTGGCGATGGTACGTCAATGTCGTCGAGCTCTAAATACTCTTCTTCATCAGCATCTGCTTCGTCTTCGGGTGTAGCTTCATTTGAAACATCTACAACGATATATGATTTATGAATTTTATCATAAGCACTAGCGTTTCCAAGAATAAGAGGCAACGAATTTACATACATTCACCATTGAAATATTGAAACACAAGTCTCTATGTTTAAGATTTACGAATTCCCATATACTTTTTTCCACTTCGTTCAACCTCTTTACAGGTGGAGACATTATAAAAGGAATCTATATTCTTAATTTTAAATTTGTACTATTCGGTTACATCTAAGATGATGAATTAATCAGTCAGGACAGACAAAGAAAATTTTACATTTAGAAGAATTTAACATAAATTACTAACATCGGTGAAATTTTTACCATAAAGATTTGGTAAATCTGTTATGTTTATGATAAGAATAGCATTTTGATTCTTTTTTTAAATGTGATTACTAGAAGTTTCTTTTACGTTACATTCTATTTGTTCTCTCTATTCAGATTACTAATTCTGAATAAAATGTATACCTTGTCTCTTATCGTCTTCTACAGACTCATCCTGTGCAGGTTCTTCTGCAGATAAGGCATCTTCGTCAGCGATTTCTTTCTCTAATCTTTCTACTTCTATTCCTGAATCTTGTTCTTCCTCATTATGCTCCTCGTCGTCCTGAAGTGGTGCATTAGAATTAATACCTTACTAAAACACTGATTATCAAAAATAACTATACTACGTTCAAGCAGATGTACATTCAATTTAAAAGATATACCTAACTTATTGTTAGGTTTACAGTAAGAAATTTATAAAGAATAGTCTAAAATATTTTGTTAACCCACTAAACAGTTCATGCATTAAGAATACTATTAACTTGTAACTTTTAGGGGAAATAAACAATGTAGATGAAAATTTAAGTGACTTGAGAGCAAGATCTTATGAATATAATAAGAACTAAAAGAAACGCTTTTTGTAATCTCAAAAATTAAGAAGCAGCATTTGTTATAATAGTCACAACAACATCACTGTAACACGGGTGCATTCACAATAAAATTTAGACAAGCTTTAGAATGTTAGTGCCAATCAAAACTATTTTCTTTTTATTTTTCAAGCTTCACACATTGCACCTCATTTTCATGTGAATTATTTTCATCTTCGTCATTTTCGTTGCTGATGAGAGCATCTTCTTTACTATCATTATCAGCTGTGAGATTCTCCTCATCATTACTGTCTTCATCATCATGATCATCGTCACCATCTTCTACTGTCTGGTGTTTTTCCTCTGAGTCCTGTTCATTATCATCATCCTCTTCAATGCTTTGGTCATCATTTTGTTCTGCACTCTCATTTTCGTCATTTTCTTGATCCCTATCATTGTCGTCAACATCTTCGTCTTGATCTTCTGTAGAATTTTCATCCACTTTTTGTAGGTTGTCTTCGTCATCATCGTCATCATTGTCGTCTCTATTAAGTCCAGCACTCCTCACATATCTCCTGTAAGCTGGCTCTTCATCATCATCCTATAAAGTTTTGAAAATGTCATAATAACAATCACTAATTATACAGAAACAATTATTCTCACAGAATTATTCACACCTCATCATCAGCTTCATCCAAGTGCTGTTCTTCACCGTTTTCATCGTCTTCATTTTCGTTTGTGTCATCTATGTCATCATCATTATCTTCTACACTATCCTCATCATCCCCATTTTCTTCATCATCATCATCATGATCATCTGCCGCTTCATGTTCATCTTCATTCTCTTGATCTATTTCATGACTATGTTCAACATCATGACCACCAACATCATCCTAAATTGAAGACTCAATAATCAAGAGATTGTATTGAGTAGCATCATAAGGTTTCTCCTCCTAATATTAGCACTAACATAAAAAAGAATTGGTGTAAAAGGCCTGGTATCACTGGGTATTAGAATATAGATAAGTAACACTCATAGAATTTATCAATAGTGTGAAACTTACAAAAATATTATAAAAATGATTTAAGTAGTCCCCAATTTAAATAAGATTCAATGAAAAAAAAACTTACGAATTAGCCTATAATAAGGAGATTCATTTATTATTATGATATGATTTTCCAGTGCATATCATAAATTAAATCTTTACAGACTTACATGGTGTTTAAGTTCTAGTGTATGTTCATCATGATGGTCATCATCAGGTATGTCTTCCAACCAGCCCTCCAGAACGCCAGAGTAGCGTGATTCTACTGAGTTTGCCTCCACTGCAAAAACACTTATTTTAATAACCTTGAACTGCCTGATTGATCTAGTTGCAAAGGGCATCACTTTGTGATCACGAGGTCCTGGGTCAAATCCTCGGTCAGACAAATGTAGTTTCTCTAACGAAAACTTCCCAATATGAGTCCGGAGTCTGGCATTGAGCTCTATATATGGCAATAGGCTCACCCCCTATTACATGGGATCTAGAATCGTCGGCGAAAAGTGGGAGTACTCAGTGCACCTCTGCCACCCGGCTTGGCGAATATAGGTGTGACGGTGTATAAATAATCTTAAACGTGTCAATTCATTATAATCGACCTACACCTAGTTGCAGAGACATGTTTTAATTTTTTTAAATGACTGATTGATAATCTAATTCAGGTTAGATCAGCTCTTAATGTCACTTTTTAAATTCAAATGTCTGCAGCTCGGCATCAGGTTGCTGACCTGTATCACTAATGAATTGAATTGACCTGGCTTGTAATCATTAAATAGATAATATTTAATGAATTAAAAATAAAAGCTCTGGTAATTATGTGTTAAACAATAAAGTATATCTATAATAGTCTTAATTTATAAAGTAATATTTTTTAAGTAGGGCAATGTAGCCTAACATTATTATACATGATGTAATTTGAAAATGTCTACTGTTCACTGGTATTAAAAGGATTAAAAAAAACCCTTCAATAAATCTCTATAACAATACTAATTTAGGTCATTATAAGACCTATACCAAGCACCAAATTATTTTAAGGGGCGGCGCAGCTCAACACCTTTGGTATTCTGGATTTTCATCCTAGCTATGCTTGGATAGTTGATAGGTCAGTAGGTAGCTGTTACTCATTCAAGTGTTATTTTAGTTTATTTTTTATTACCTGTGAAAAGTAGCATCAGGACGACTAAATCGTATCCTGTATACAATATAGTTTTTGATAATACTTACATTCAGTAAGTCCTCTATTCTCCAAAATAATTAATCCAATCAGAGTCACTAATATGGCCAATAGGGAAAAAAATATGATCTTGGCACACCAATGTCCACCTGTGCCGTGATCATGTTGAGAATGCATAAAGACATCGCCTTCGCCAAACACCGCCGCCGTGCCACGAGGTTCCTCTACACCTAGTTCATCTGTAGTAATAAAATAAGTAAATTAAAAACCTAATTTGTATGCAGAAAATGTAGTGTACCTTACATCTTATTCTTTACCTTTCTTCCTTTTCTTATCTTTACGTTTCCTTGGTTGTACGTCGCCTGACATGGTTCACAAAGATCTGGCGCTCCGTACGCGACAGAGATCCACTTTATTGTTTCATAACCCTGAGTAAACAATGAAGATACAATGAACCTGCATTATAATATGTCACACGTTAAACAATAATCCAAATGCGCAATTCTCATGAATAAAATAAATGTTTCGCGCACGATGAAATTTTAAAATAACCTACGTAGTAAAGTATGTTCAACCGCGACTTTCTTCAATTTATTTTAGAATTTTAACCTAAAAATAACCGGCAAAGACAGCTGAGGAGGGAGATAGGGACATAGATTGACAGGGATAGATAATAGATTTTACCAGTTCGGAAACGTTGCACAATCGGTTGTAAAATAATATTGGTGATATTATTATCATCATCAGTGTTCATCGTTATCATAATCAAATCATAATATTCATCGATAATCTATTTATACAGTGAATTTTATGTTTATTTAATATTAATTATCTATGTATGATTTTTTGATTTTATGTATACTACCATAAAATCAGGATGCATGGACAGCGCATATCGCCACATATCGCTGAGGTAGAGTGTCAATTTAATGTCGGTGTGTTATAAATCTGCGTTAGTGTGCGTGAGTAGGCAAGTGATTACTAGTACAGACTTATCGATAAGAAAATACAATTTATGATTAGAAAATATTTACTTTATGCAAAATCATAATTTACATGAGAATTGCTAAGAGTAATTTCTATAAGTTCACACATACGTATAATAATACAAATCTTAAAACGTCGTATATTACAATAGCTTGTGTGTGTGAATGATGTACGCTGTTGGCCGCGAGGCCTTTACAGCTTCACCGGACTAAAAGGCGAGCGTGCAACCACTACGCTCTAGCCAGCCAGAAGGGCAAGAGGCGACATACTCGAGGGCGCCTCGAAGAGGCGCCCTCGGTTGGGACAGTCGCTGTAGGGGGACGGGTGCACTACTAAGTGCACCGGTCAACCGCCGGCTATGGGAGGGGATTTACTACTACGTCGTCGTCGTCGCCCGTATTCTGAGCGGAAAGAAGGGATGACAAAGCATCGGGGGGGTCGGTGAGAACATGTCGCGGCCGGCGGTGGCGGCAGGGGTCGGGGGGGAGATCGTAGTCGGCGGTGGCTACGATTAACGGATTCGCATGGGTAGATGCGTTCGCGAAGTGACGTGTTGACGCCTTTTTAATAAAGGCGCGAATAGGTTCGAGACCTAGATCGGAGTGGAGGTCGACGTTCCGTACGAACCAGGGGGCTCCTACGGCTTTACGGAGGAAGCGGTTTTGAACCACTTGGAGTTTATCGATGTGAGAGGGGGCCGAATGCCCGAACACAACACACGCATAAGTCATGATGGGTCGAACGCAAGTTTTGTAAAGTGTCACCTTATTTCTAAGGGACATTTTACTCCGCTTGCAGATTAACGAATGGAGACGACCGAGCACAAATGATGCTCGGTGACGGACCCGCTTGATGTGCGGGCCGAAGGACATGGTACTGTTTAGGGTGACCCCTAGATATTTGACCTCTTTGACCCAGGGAATGGGTCGGTCGAACATGGTCACTTGGCCGAGATTACTTCTATGGCGGCGCAGGGAGTGGCGCGGGGTGGCACCCCTGGAGAAGAACACCGCAGCGCTCTTGTCCGGGTTCACCTCAATACGCCACTTCCTGAACCAATTCCCTAGGGAATTGGCGGATGCCTGAAGGTGTCTGGTAATGAAACCCTTATTCCTATGCGAGACGTAGAGAGCGGTATCATCCGCGAATAGGGCTAGATGCGCCTTACTCGAACGAGGAATGTCGTTCGTGTAGAGGCTAAACAGGAGCGGAGAGAGCACTGAGCCCTGTGGGACTCCAGCACTGATGGAGTGGGAAGCGGAGCGCGTCATTTCGACGCGATAACGAAAGGCGCGATTCGACAAGAAGTCTCGTAAGATGAGCACGAGTCTGTCCGGCACACCCAATCGGTAGAGCTTGTAGATCAAGCCGTTGTGCCAGACTTTGTCGAATGCCTTCGCGACATCCAGGAAGAGGGCGCCCGTGTAGACGGGTCTTCCGGGCCCATTGAGACCGGAGAGAATGTGCTCCGTGATGCGGTGCACCTGATGGACACAAGAGTGTTTGGCTCGAAAGCCGAACTGCTCGTCGATAAGGATACCCCTGGACGTTATGAAGTCCTTGAGCCTCGCCAGAAGGAGGCGCTCGTATATCTTGGCCAGGGAGTTGAGGAGACTGATAGGGCGGTAGCTCGCGGGGAGATTGCGAGGTTTGCCGGGCTTGGGAATGCCTATGACGTCCGCCTCCTTCCACTTAGCGGGGAAGGTGCAGTTCGTCATGGCGGCGTTCAAGATGGCCACCAAGAGGCAGATGAGTTGGGCGGGCAGGCATTTCAGAACGCGATTCGAAATGCCGTCAGGGCCGGGGGCTTTTTTAGATTTAAGACCCATTATCAGATCTTCGACCTCCGTTTGCGTGATAGGAGGCAAGGAATCGACGGGGGGGAGGGATGCCCTGCGCTCGACTTCCCTATCTACCGCGTCGACGTGGGACTGGTCGACGGACTGAGAGCTGGGGGCGCACTGGCTCTCGAGGGAGTCGGCGAGAAGCTCGGCCTTTTCGTCGTCGTCGAAGGCTGGGGGCGCTGCGCCTGAAGGGCGGGACAGCGGGGGCATGTCAGTCGTGGAGTCGGATTTGAGGCTACGCGCCAGCTGCCAGTAGGCCAGATGCGACGGCGCGATTCCCTCTAGGAGGACACCCCACCGATCCTCCCGGACCTCCGCGACACGACGCTTTACCTCTCGTTGTAAAGCGCGCATCCGGGCCCGATTGGCTTCGGTGGGGTAGGAGTCGTACGCTCGGATGGAAGCATTCTTGGAACGAATGAGATCCCTAACATCGTCCGGCAGTCGAAAGCGGTTGAGGTAGAAGTCTTCCGCTTCGACTTGCTTGGACGATCGACTGACAGCCGATCGGATGTGATTACAATAGCTTGGCAAAAAACAATAATAAGAAATTGGGGCGCCTTTATCGCACATATGACTTTCCCATATACTATGACTTTCCCATATACTATGACTCAAAGCGTTAAGATACTTGTTATTTTTACTTGTGACTTTTCCTGTAGGTACCATTTAATTGTGTTACTGTGAAGCGATGTGGGTTATTTAAAGACTCGAAGGTCAAGATACTTAACGAAATACCCTAAATCAGTTTCCCCTCCGGTCCAAAAAATTACAATTATCCGGTACGAAATCGTCATAATAAGAAGCCTAAAACGTATAACCCATGACGAACCCGCCTCACTGTATTATTAATAATCCTATTATGGAATTAATGTTTAACCCCTATAATTGAGAAGACTAGTCTCGCAGTGGGGCAGTTATGGATTGTTCTATGTACAAATATCATCACGTCAAATCTTTTGCGAGGTAGGCAGTTTAGAATATCTACAGATTCTTAGACCTTTACTATTTCCTCTACTCCCATACTTCTTTTCACATATGTAGGTTGTATATGATAATAAATGTATAGTAATAGAGAAAATGAAGTAACACGTTTATATTAGGTATCTTTTTAAAAAAAATAATAAGTTAATCGGAGTCAAAAAAGATCTCAAATAAATAAGTTTCTGCGAATGTCTGTAAATTGCCTTGGCTTCCCGCAACATCATAGTATCTAATCTTCTGAATCTAATGTTCGATTATCGTCTCAAAGACTGTATTCTACCAGGGAAGGTAGTACAGGGTAAAGGCCAAAGATCGCAAGATGGAGTAATAATATTTAAAATGGCGCATTGCGAGCTACGAGTTTGTATGTAAAAAATAAGTATATAACAAAGTTTTGTCAGTATATTTCGTGCCAGTCTTCTCGTAAGAATATACAATCCATGTTCATAATCAAAGTTGTGGCAGGAACGTCGTGGCAGGATTTGTCAAAGGGAAGATCTTCCAGCCCGACGGGTGTTTTGTCTGGCGGGACCTGCCACTCTCCCCGAGAGTTACTGTCGGGGACTTGTATATATGTTACGCGTCGTGCGCACTCTAATATCGCGTTCTAGACATGTATGGCGAATCGTCAGCACCATCTATTGGTAGGTAGTCATAAGATGGGTAGTGACAGTTCTAAGTGCCAAACGAAATTAATATTTAATGCATAGACGAAGAATGCCTAGACACCCCATATCGCCGCGGTAGCGTGTCAATTTTCTTTGTATCATTTATCAATCTGCGTTAGTGAGCGTGATTAGGCAAGTGATTACTAGTACAGGATTTATCGATAAGAAAATGTATCGATAATTTAAGATAATTATTAACAAATATTTACTTCACGCAAAATCGTAATTGACTCATATAAATTATGTTTCCGAATTACTACGAGTAATTTATACAAGTTCACACATACGTATTATAATAATTTTTTTAATAATTATTTTTGTTGGTTTGATCTACGCAGAATGAGCTCGCCGTGTCTTGAGGTCTCTCAGTGTTATGCTTGGTTTTGGATTTGATTGTATTAATTACCGGAACTCAAGTTGATGGAAGCACCCAGCCATCTTCTCTATTGAAATTAGGATGTTTTTTAATTTGAATAGCCTCATGAACCATCCTTGGTAGGAATCGGTGTTTTTTCACGAGGATATGTGGTCTATCAAATCGGATGTAATGGCGGGTGCGGTCAAGGACATGTTCACAGACTGCAGACTTATTTGAGCAACGGTGTTTTAGGTCAGCTATGTGTTCTTAAACCCGAGTTTTTAATTAATTTTTTTACTGTAATTATACTAATGACCCTTAAATAATATTTGCTTACTATAAAAATTTCTGAAACTAGTTTCTACTACTGCATTCTTCATTATGTAATGAATTCTTAATTTGAAATACGTTTCACATATTGATTTTATTAATAAATATTTGTGGTCTTCAAAAAAACCATAATCAAACCGGTGTTCATTTAAAACTTGAAACACATTTTCATAATTTGTTGAATGTAGAACTTGCAATATTACGTCGCGAAATATTTTAAATACCTCCTTCGTGTTAAGTTTACTGTAATGGACACTTAACAAAGATTTCAGCATAACTTTTTCACTTGGAGGTACCTTCTAAAAGTTTTAGCACTCAAACGCGGATTCTAAATCACGAAAATCAGTAGTTCCTTCACACGGATATCAACATGCTTTTCAGGGTTCAGATTTATCTATATACGGGCATGGCATACAACGCACCCTCGCGGGGGATAGGGCACAATGCCAACTCATAATCAAGGTGTAACATAATAAACGCAAGACCTCAGACACCCCAATTAGAGAACTGCTTCATATATTCAAAACGAAAACCAAATTCTCAAATTTAAAGGTTTTTACCCCTTTTTTTAAGCACTTTTATACCCTAATTAACAATGAAATTGTATGTGTATGTGTGCGTTTTGAGAAATATGGTTTAGGGATGCATTTGAAATCTCCTTATTGCTATGAATCAAGAATACATTTAGTTTTTTATAGCGAACTGAAGGAGTAAAATCATTTTTTGCAAATTTGAAAAAATTGTAAAATACATTAAAAATTGTTGAAATCAATCCAGTTACCCATTTAGAACAAACTACTTTCAGGTCTTGCGTTATTATGTTACAGCTTGTAGAGGTCAAACCTCTAATCTTTAGTAAAAGCAGTACTACCCAAAGGGTAAAACTTCAGTTCGCAACCGAGGCTCTATATGCCATCTCAATATAAAGCTTCCAGTGAGTTAAGCAGTTTTATTTCAGGGAAAACGCTATAAAGATGAAATAATCATAAATAGGTCCCACCCCCGAGTGGGGAATATCCCACCCCCGATTGGGGAATATAGACGTGACAGTATTTATCTAGATATTCTATCCTTACTAAATTTCATCCATATTTGTTTAGTCATTATGATGTGAAATAGGAATTGTTAATGTTTCAGTATTAATTAATTAATATCGACAGTAGGCGATAGGCGCTGTAGGACATCACTAGTGGAGAAGCATAAAATAATGCATATTTAAAATACAAATTAAAGCTTTAAACTCACAGTTAATTATCACCGTATATTAATTATATGACGTCAATAACGTATATATTTAATGTTAAATCCATATTTTTGCTGTGAAACTTCCCTATAATATAATAATAAATACATACGTGTAAAATGATAATTCAGGATCTTTCACTCCTCTTTTGGTTGTCCTTGATTTACAAAATACAGCACAATACGACATAATTTCACTGTATTACAGTATATTTACTTAACACAATAATTTTCATTTATATTTTAACCACTGAAACGGACCGGGCGCATTTGTTATGGTCCAATCATAGGTCACAACAGGCTACGAAGCACACGTACAGGGCGACGTTGCCAACCTTACAATAGCTTTCTCATTCACTCAACATGGTGATCCGTGTAATTGAGAGAGAAAAAAGTCAATGTGTTGAACGATGACCGGCGGAGCGGCAACGTCGTACGACTCCCTCCAGGTAATTTTACCTTCATGATTTAATGCAATGGAACATAATTCATAACAATATAAGTATAGAAACAGGTTATGCCTCTTATTGCCATTCTTCTTCTTCTTATTTTAATTAATGGCCGCACACTTTAACAGTGTATTTCGCCAATGTCAAGTAGTAATAGAGTATAACAGTAAATTATAAAAATTGGCTTCTTGTCGCCATTACGGCAAAAAAAAAAAACTTATTGCCATTGAATAAAGTATAATTCAAGGGTTTTGGCGGGAAGTCGAAGAGTGATGTTGTCAATTTGTTTTAATTTCCAAAACTTGTGTTATTTCGACTAATAATGTGTAATGTTGGTGGAATATTAATCATTATGTGTTCTTATATGTGCATGAGAGAAGGTAATTGTAACAAAGTGATAAAACGTGCCTTTTCGACTTCCCTCAAAACGGCCGTCGCAATTGGTATGTAAAGTATCCACCGCTTTACTATCCAGGTTGGGGTACTTCATTAATTTCATTATCATCGTTGTCATCAAATTCATCGGGGAGTCGAATTAATTTAAACAAACACGATTATATATCTCACTGGACACTGGCAAAATACACTTATAATTAGTGCGAAGCCATAACTTGAAGAAGAAGAAGAAGAAAGTATAATTCTCTTTGACACTTACAACTGTCACAGTACCTTTCCTTCATGAAAAATACTATAGTATGATATGATAGAAATCCATGAGTAAACGTCAATTTATACCGGTCAGTTTGTGAATATTCAGTATTATTATAAATAAATAAAAGTATAAGTATAAGAAACTTTATTTAAAAAAAAAAATAAGTACTCTGTAAACAAAACCGAAGACATTATAATTACTTAAACAAAACTGTGTCCAACAAAGAACATATCATCAATCACTACGTTTCTATTGGTGCCTAAAACTACCAAAAAGCACATAAATAAGATATAAAAGTAGTAAAAAACATATAAAAGTAAACAAAAAGTAAAATTATAGTCCATACAAGTAAAGAAATGAGTGAAATAATAGTTTTATATGATGGATATTCAAATATGATCGCAAAAGACCAGATGAGTGCTAATTGTACTTGTACATTAATTAAAGGGAATTGTAATATTATTGTTGACAGTATGACTGCGTGGGACTCAGAAAAATTATTGACAGGTATTAAATGAACCAAGAAAATCTTTTAAATACTAGATGCATAAAGTTTGTTTAGAGATTTAACATAATTTTGTTGTTACAGCTTTAAAAAAACATGATATAAGACCAGAAGATGTAGACTATGTCATTTCAACTCATGGGCATTCTGATCACATAGGCAATAATAATCTTTTCTTGAAAGCAAAACATGTGGTTGGTTTCAGTATTTCATATAAAGATATGTATTATATACACCCATTTGATAAAGGTACTGTTCATCTGAGAAGAAACATCTTGATATTTTTTTAATTATGTTACATATAATAAAATTCATGGCCACCCAAATTTCATGATCTCCTTACTTGCCTGTAACTGCATTTTGCAGTGACCATGCTAGTTTTATAGCTTGAACTGGAATTTGGATGATCCTCAGCTACATTTGTGATTCCTGACAGCCATCTTGTGAAGATGTTACATTGACAGATTTAAGGTGTTGATTTATTGGCTAATGTGACCACCCCTACTGTCACTTTAGCTTACTTTTTTTTTAATTTTAGGTGTGGAGTATATTATAAATGAAAATGTTAAAGTGATTCCAACACCAGGCCACACACTTTCTGATATTACAGTGCTCGTCACTACTAAAGATGCTTTGACAGTGGCTGTGGCAGGTAAATGGTATTTACTGTGTATATAAACTTTGTGTTATTTTGACAAACAATTTACAAGTTTGGTAAGCAGCAGTAAATAATGAACAAAGTTAAAGAGTGAGATAATCGGCTACTTTGGCTTTATAGAGTAGTAGCTCTGTATCACAGAGTACTACAAGCAACAAAACTTCACATAATGTACTAATTGAGAGAGTATTTAAGAAATGAATTGTGTTACTTTTTATATGTAACTATGCCTGCAACTTCATCCTGGTTGACTTTAAATAGAAACCTAACATTTTTCCAGGTTAAAAAGTATCCTATGTGTTAGTCCAGGTAATAAACTATCGGTGTGCCAAATTTCATCTAATTCCATCCATCCATTTTTGCCTGATTGAGTAACAAACATCGAAACATACAAGTTTTCACATTTATAATATTAGTAGGAAGACGGATTAATGGCACATTTGAACTCTTAAACATGACATGATCAGTAAGTTTGAGTATCATCTTTAAAAATATATATTTTAGGAGACCTGTTTGAGAAGTTTGAAGATATAGAAAATCCAGACATTTGGTTGGAGGCAGGTAGTGAAGACCCACAACAACAGAGGAAGAATAGATCTAGAGTGGCAGTTATAGCAGATCACATAATACCTGGCCATGGTTCTATGTTCCCTATCACTGAGGAAATTAGGCGTGTACTGAGGCAACAAGCAGAGGAAGGGTCATGTACATGAGACAGTCAATAATATGGATGTATTATGGTATATTACAAATTTCATTTCTTCCACCTCCCCCCAGAAGGTAATATTATTGTGAAGCGAGTCCATATCTGAGCGGCCTTTATGCTCGGCCGTCTACCCGGTGATCTGCAAACGGAGTAAAATGTCTCTTAGGAATAAGGTGACACTTAACCAACTTGTATACGGCCCATCATGACGTACGAAATTTCGCGAACGCGTCCAATCATCGAAATCCGTTAATTGTAGCCGTCGCCGACTACGAACCTAAACCCCTCCTATCAGCCGCTACCGCCGACCGCGGCATGTTCTCACCGACCCTTCCGATGCCCTTAAATTCCTTCTTTCGGATACAGATAACGCACACATCAGATCAGACACCCACCGCGCCGACGAGGTCGCAGAATCCCATGCCCGCCGTCCGGTGCAGAGCACCACAGCGAGAGACCTAGTATACGCTCTCCCCCATAGCGACTGCCCAAGCCGAGGCCGTTCCTTCATGAGGCGCCCTTGAGCTAGTTGCCCCCTTTCCCTTATGGCTCGAGCGTAGTGGTTGAACGCTCGCCCTCTTGCCCGGTGAAGCTGTAAACGCCCCGCGTAAATCACTCACACACACACACCCACACGGGCACGCGCGCGCACACACACACCCACACGGGCACGCGCACACACCCACACGCGAATATAAACACACACCCACACGCGAACATAAACACACACACACGCGCGTAATATTTTTATTTCAATTATTTGTATATTTATAGCCTATGTAAGCCAATAGGAGGATTTTTTTCGTATGACACTTGGCTCTTAATTAAATTCAAGATGTAAATAAAACACAAATTATAATTCAGGTGTGTATTTAAAAAAACACAGTCAAAATAAACAAAAAACATATTGTTCAGTACAACATTTTGCAGTTATTCAAAGTATATTAATTAAAGATGAGATGAAATTGAATTGGAAATGTATGTGATATTTTTTAGAAAAAACTAGTATATAATATAGAGAGAAGGAATATTAACTTTTACATGAAATACAAAAAAAAAGATGTATGTAGGATGTAGGCTTATATAGATATTGAAATAAATTAAGATCTTATTTCACGATCGAAGTGTCTAATCGAAAATAATCTAAGGTACAGGAGTACCTGTTAAATTTAGTTAAAATGTTATTGGTTTCAGAAACCTTTCTTTACAAATTATATTTTTTAAGACAAATTTATAGTTCCCATGGACATAAAATAGCAACCATCAACAAAACCAATTAAAACTAATTTTATAACCCTTTACCAGCAACTTATAAATAAGGATTGCCCATTTAATGGATAACAAAGAGATTAAATATAATCAGCACAACACTTTTTTTACATTCGAAGATAAAGGTACATAATTATAGACTAGATTGTTTGACATGAATGTGGTTACAGGTGACATTGTACACAACATCATAACAGTGCTGGATGGAGATTTAAAAAAAAATCGCTAAACGATCGAATCGAATCGATCGAAACAATTCTATTCCAAACACAGGCTCCCCCAAAGAATGCCACAATGACCTGTGCTGTACGCATCCAGCTTTTACCCGGGACCTTCACCAGTTCATCAATCCATCTTGTAGGGGGGCCTGCACTCCACATCTTCGTTGCCACTAAAGAAGCTTTCTGCCCCAATGGTCGTCAGATCTACGAGCAATGTGCCCTGCCTACTTCCACCTAAGTTTGGCATTCTGAGGACTATGTCGGTGACTGGTCCTCTTGCGGATCTCATTTCTGATTCGATCTCGCAGGGAAACCCAGAGCATAGCATTGCCCTTTTGATTTTGAGAGCTTAGATGAGGCACATTGTGAACGATCATGTCTCAGTGTCGTAAGTGATCACTGGCCACACACTGGTCTTATCTTTTGTCCTGAGAGACATTCCATGCCAGTATGATGAATAATGTATGACATAATGGCCAGTTATGTAATTTTTTTCTTAATATTACGCTTACACAGTGATTACCGGCATTAGACAAATTTCGATGCTTCTTACAAGAAAAAGTATTGAAAATGTTATGTTTTTGAAGTCTTACATAAGAGTCAAGGATTCGAAAAAGTTTGAAAGTTACAAACTGGTACTAATTTGGATCAACAGAGCAACGAAGTAGGCTAATGCTAACGCTCAAAAACTAGAAAGATAAATTAAGGTCCCAGGGCGTGGGAGTAGCGACGTCTGAGAGAGCTAGCAACTGCGCTCCGTGTTTTAGCCTTGCGCCATCACTCACTAAGGGCGCCAGCAGCCTAGCGCCGATATCCTAAGTTTTACCCGGCCAAGCTATGTATGAGTGTTACCTTATAGCATTATTTGCATAAACGCACCGAAATACTAATGCGACATCAAATCAAGCGAAATCATAAGTAATAAAGACATTTAAAAAGTGCGAGATAATGTCGCTTTGTGACCGGTTTCAATATTCAACTCAATAATAGATGTGCTTACTGTGAAGTATTGTGAAAGATTTTTTTTATATTTCCCACATACAATGCTTTAGATAAAATAGATTCTGTTGTTAGATACAATATATTCCACATTACCTTGGAGGTCAAAACACACTTTTGATGCAAAAAGAGATACTTGAAATAGTAGAGGATGAAGCAGCTTTTAAAAATCGTGGAGATGACCATCGAGATCTATGAGAACTAATGGATCGATGAAGTTGTATCTTAGGATTCAGGCGTGCGACGCGTGTGTTCAGTGTTTCTTACAAGTTAGACAATCGTATAATGTTAGGGAATCGGATTGCCTAACTTGTTAGAAACGCAAATACATACAAACCAATCTAGTGGCGTCAAAGATTGGGACCATTCTTATTTAATGCATTAGTTTATTTAATGGCTGGGGGACAATCCAATTCTATGGATTGTCTCTATGCACAAGAGGCCAATATTGGATTAGCTTGGTGGATTGACGCAACGATTGGTCTCGTGTTAATGGTTCATTAAAACAATAATCCTAAGCAATGAAGAAAAAAATTGCATTACCTACAACGAGAGTGCTTCATATACGACTCCCGCGCCTACAACTTTATAAATACTTGCATTGAATCTACAGGTTCGTAAGGAGTGTAATTTTACTCAGATCTTCCATTCCTGTCTCATATCACATTCATTAAAGTATTTATTTAACTATCAAAATATATTCATTTTTAAATCCAGAAACTGAACGCACATAGATAAATAATGTGTAAACTTTCTTCCAATTATAGAATACATATACTGACAAGTGCTTGAATATAAAATTATCAGTTCGAGTCCCAGCTGTGGGGATAACTAGGCTAAGTATAACTGGCGGATGATGAATTGCGTGAGTTCAAGTTAAAATATACCAACTTAAATCATTAAATTGGTTGGGATTTGATTATTTCATTGTCTCTAATATAGACTGGTCGCCTTGGTAAGACAGCTATTTATCTTACAATAAGGAATAAAGTCTACATCATTATTTTAGTATTTCATTTTAACTGTTCAATTTCCAGAATGTGCTACTTTCATGAGTATTACATATTCATAATACAGGACAATAGATTTAAAACTGCTTTGTAATATGATAACTACATATCATGTAATAAACAGTTAAAATGTGCATACTTTACAGCAGAAAACGTGATATAACATTATATTAACCTTGTTAAAAAATTGTGGCACACATTTTTTTAAGTAACTGTAAGTAAAATACCATTTAAATGTTGCTCCCAGTTATACCTTCTACAGAAATCCTTGTGTCCACCAGTCCTGGCCATAATTGCTGCGTGCAATAATTAAAAAAGGAATTCCTATTATATATTTTTTTTAACGCTATGTAGAGCAATTTCATATCACAGCCGTGGATCACTAACGCTACAAAGCTCAAACATGCCCATATCCGTTCCGAATATTAATCGATAGCTGCAACCAAAAAAAGGAAAAATATGTAATATTAAAAATAAATAGGCACACTTTAAATATAATAACACAAAATAGATTTAATGAAAAACTATGGCCGCTCTATAATTGACTACATACTATGTGGACTGGGCGGTTAATTTTACCCCCAAAATAACTGAATTCTTTTGTGTTAAAGTTCTGTTGGTGATTGTAGTCTGAATGGAATGGTAAGGCTTTTTTCTCAGTACTTTCAGACATCACATATCCGTTTGTTTGGTAACTGCAACATTTAATTTGTACAGAAATATTTGTTATGTAGCGAACTATGATGTATTCACTCGTATTATCGGAATAAATTGAATTGGTGCTAATGGCAACCTTGAATGTAATGTTGTAATTTTTTGAGTGCTCGTCTTCTGATGCTGACTATATACTAGAGAGACATTGTTAGGTCGGCCATCTTTGAGGTTTGTGTGGGATGGTTGATTTGAGCCGTTGTTATGAAGTAATTTAAAATATTACTATCTCGTTAACATAAGAGGCGAAGACTAGATTTTTTTTTTTGCGCAAATTTAAAGTCCTCAAATAAGGATTTATTCATGTTGGTATATAAAACGATGTAGAACATAATGCAGTCGGCAAAACACATCACAAGGCTGTTAAAATCTATAAAATAGCTTTATTATGGCGTCTTGTTGAAACAGCATGGCATATAATTACGCCTGATAGCGTAACAAGCAACAAACATAGAAGAAAGCTATAATTTCACTTGGTTAAGAGGCACTGCGCATAAAAAGCTAAGGTATTAAATATTGATTTGGCTCTAAAAATGGAAAGGGAGATCAAGTAAGTTCGAATATTTTGTCTGAAGGAGTGATTCGCGCAAGCGCTCCACGTTACCCTATCCAGCGCTCGTCAAAGGGTTCATACACATTGGCGAATGAGCCTCTATATAAGAGGCATACACGTCCTGTCGTCTAATCAGATCGCACGCGTATCATCGCTTGTGCGTATACTGTGATTCCCGATCCCCTTAGTTCTACCCGCATGTCGTTATAAAAACAAGATCCGAACTCCACTTGTGTAGTTCGTGAGCATCTTCTGAGCCTAACTTTTATTTGTTCTAGTGGTACCCGCTTGATGCGCTATGCGCAGTTACAGTACTCAGTGTAATGCGGCGCATTCGCTAATGTGGACGCACCCTATTCATGTAGGTGTTATTAATTGGACAGAATAAAATAAGTGTAAAAATTACCTGTGGGTCGATACTTGTAGGAACTGGTTGACGTTCATTGATGCACAAATCTGAATCGGAATCAGTTCTGCGGAGTGTGTTATCCTGCGGACACGATAAGTACTGCTTAAATATTATATTTATTTTTATTTTACATTCGTTGAATAAAATAGATCCTTGTTTTTCCTACATATTTTGTCAGTTATATGTACCTATGTAATAGTACAACCAGCAAGTACATGATTTTTTACTAAAAGGAACATTTACAAAGGTTTATTGTTTGATTATCTTAGAAAAAGTAAACGAAAATTTGAGTCGCTTTTTGTTGGCCTTACTGGACGCGTATCAAAATTTCTTTTATAAAGCTGTAATAATCTTACTTTCTGTAAAAAAAGATGTGAACATCTATCTCTTATCTTGCTCTTTTTCACGGCAAAGTTAAAAGATTAAAATAGTTTTGCTCAGGAGGTGGTGATTATATTATAATAATAATATTAGCCCATACTGCCCACTGCTGGGCAAAGGCCTTGTCTCACAAATTGAGGTGAGTGGGATTAGGTCATACTCCACCACGCGGACCCAGTGCGGATTGGTAGAGGCAGGTTTGTGGCCACCTCTGTTGGAACTTATCAAGCCGCCTTTAAGGCTTCCAAGTCGGCTTAACGACTACCACATTGAGTGGTAACTGGGACCGACGGCTTAACGTGCCTACCGAAGCACAGAGACGCTCGAATATGAAAATGCCACAAACAGTCACCCACCTCAGGCCGACCGAGTCGAACGCTGCTTAACCTCGGGGATCGGTAAGAACACCGCGGTCGCACAGCGCTACAAGCGTCTTTTTTCTTTTAATGACGATAATTGTATGTGTAAGGTAGACTAACTCCTTGCGTGTACTGGTGCGTGGTGGTGAGCACCCGAGCCAGCGGGCGCAGGAAGGCGGGCAAGGTATCGGTGAGAGGTGGCCGTGCGTGCGTCAGCAGCGGCTTCAACAGTTTGGAGTCCACGGCACCCCACAGCCGCGCCAACCTTGCCTTCTGCCCGCTGCCGCCGTCGCCGTCACCCCGCGGAGTGTCCTACCACATAAACCGATCGATATAGAACAAATATACTTAGCACGTGACTCGTCACTACATAGTTGTGACTATCGACAGATGGCGTTGACTACTCTCTATACATGTCTAGAACGCGATAGAGAAGTTTTCGGGACCAACTGTAAAGGACACAAATACGTAATGTGTCATAAATTAACAATACAGTATTGATAATTGAATCTTGTTTCCATAAAATTTAAGTATTCATTTGAATGTCACGTTGAATGTAGTTGAGATGGTATTCACATATATAGATGTCCATTAATAGTGACAACTGTTCCGATGTATGAAGTCGCTACAAGTGTATTGATAAATTAATTCAAAGTACGAGTTCGGCTTCAAAATTATTTTCTAGAGGATCTAGGTCAGTCAAAATTGATTTTGATTAAATTTAGATTTGAAAAATGTAACTTAACAGCTGCGATTATTGAAAACGATTTTGTGACCGATTTAAATTTAATTGTGATTTATTAAATTGCAGTCCATACATTTTATGCCACAGGATTATTAAAGCAAAATTCTTCAAATGGCGTGCTAACTGCATTTTAGACTGAAAATCGGCAATCGGTCAATTTATAAAGGTACCTTTATAAATTGACTGATTGCCTTAAAAAATCATTTCATGATATTTATTAAGTGTCATGTTTAATCGCATGCTTGGTACTAATAGCTGTTTATGTATGATCAATAATTACTTTATTAGGTATAAAATCATAGGCGTGTACTAATTCCAAACAACTGATAGGTATATTATAAATATATAGTAGGTATAGTATTATATGGTGTCCAAAAGGGGTCTATATTGTTTTATTAAACACTCACACATAAATATAGATACCGATTTCATTATATATATATATATAACGACCCCATGCTACTTCAGACACCGAACGTACAATTAACGACACATTAAAGTTATTACGTACTTGAATGAATTAATATTCTACTTCCGATTAAATTAACATGCGTGTATGTGTTGTTAATTGCACAATGCTCATGCAGTGAGATTTACTTATAGTTAAAAAACAATTAAAATAATTACATACTTCGATACCGTTTAGTTGCCAAGGCATAACCACTTCTTTCGCTCCATTAGCCCACTTAACTACCATGCGGCCTCTCTAGATATTGAAAGGAAAATCAAAAAGCGATAAATTAAAAGTATATAATCATGCAAATGACGATACTACATAGAAATTGTAAGAATGCTATTTCTATGCGGTAACATGCATATTTATTATAACCCAATAACGTATTTATTATAGATCAATAGTAGTCAAACACGTTTTTAGGTCACTTTGTGAATATTGTTACAATCTATAGATACTATCCCTGTGTAAAAGTTACTTCATAAAATTGTGTGTGTGTGTGTGTGTGTAAAAGTGTTACAATTAGAATTTATTCAGTGTTTGAAAATGTTCATTCAATTAGTACGCTAGTTGTTGTTAGTTCGACTCGTGCAGTAGCGATTATGCGTGCATTTTATTTATTAGTCTTACTGTCGCCCTGTCACAACTGGCAGGTTGCGTCGTGTCCATGTTACGGAGGCCGAAACCTATGTCAGCAGGCTGAATAACAAATATTATTTTAGTCTTGAGTCGGTGGAATGTAGATTCGAGACAGTTTTCACCCAAATTAGTTTTAATAGGGATGTACCTAGAAATGTTTACTAAAATCAAAGTTACATCATTGGATTTATGTAACACTCGTTATAGACTATTTCATAGCAACATGAGCTTTATAGTTCCAAATTACAGTTTAAATAATTCTATTTTTATTCTATTTTATTTTACGGAATGAATTCCAAAAATACAACTTTGATCTATGCAATTCCTTTGTAGAACCTCATTTGTATGATAAAACACTGTTGTCGAAGAAAATGTGTGTATAAGAAGGAAAAAGATCTTACATCTAACATTTACCTTCTATATTGGCGATGTTATAATGTTTGTGATGTATGAAGAAATGGAAACGAAGCTCCTTCAAACAACGTGGATAATTTGAGGCAGTTCCAGCCGTTGTGATGGCTTAGTGTGATTTATTTCCCAAAAACAAACACACTTTTAGTCTGTCCGTAACAGTTGGCTTATGGCTATAGAGGGTATCACGGTATTGAGGTATCAAACAGATATTTCTTTGTCTTTTTTTTTTTTTTAAAACGTAGCCCCACACTAGGATTTATTCCTGTGTCGTGGGTGCGTTTACAAACATGAAAATTCACATACACAAATACCCAGACCGGAACAGATAATTGTGGATCACACAAAGATTTGTCCCGTGCGGGACTCGAACCCGCGACTATTAGACGCAGTGGGCAGAGCGGCTTAAGCTCTTAACCACTGCGCTAAATCGTCCGTCCGTAAATATTTGTTGTATTTATGCGTCAGTTTGAACAATTTTCTACACGTTTTTATTCTTCGCGATATTTTCCCTTATTTTCTAATACAAAACATTAGCTAATCGAATGAATTTGTATGGGAAGTGAAATAAAAACGCGACAAATAATAAATTGTAAAACAAAATTTGTTCAGACTGACATATAAATGCAAACATTTTAGGCACGACTAGGTACATTGATAAACCAACTCCGTGTCATCCGTATTGTGTGTGTGTGTGTTTGAGTGACATACGCTGTTGGCCGTGAGGCCTTTACAGCTTCACCGGACTTAAGGGCGAGCGTGCAACAACTACGCTCGAGCCAGAAGGGCAAGGGGCGACATACTCGAGGGCGCTTAAGGAGGAACGGCCTCGGTTTGGACAGTCGCTACGGGGGGAGGGGGTGTAATTAGTGCACCGGTCGGGCTGGGCTAGGTGATCTACGACTTCGTCATCGTCGTCCTTATCCGGAGCGGAAAGAAGCGATGTCAAAGCATCGGGGGGATCGGTGATCATCCGTATTAACGCCAGTAGGTTTACATGAGTTACAACGGTAATTATCAATACAGCGTAGATTTATGTTTTTTACTTCTATGGCAAAATGTACGAAGTACGTAACGTGAGGGGCAAATTATTTATTATAATGTTCGTTAATAGATATTGTCGCAAAAATGTATGGTTTAAGTAAATTTTACGGTTACGGACAGACTATATACTACAATAATAACCCTTTATTAGTCATTTGAAGAAGATTCACGCATAAAACAGTTATCATGATAGTAAGCTCAATGAACATACAAAGCTTCCAAGTTCAGCGAACAATACGTACCGGTCCCGTGGTGTCCGTGGCCTGGTACAGCTGCCACAATAATGTCTTATTAATTGCAATAGCGGCACTGTCCGCACGTGCTCTAGTCACTGTATTATTATGTACTACGAATTAGAGAAGACACCACAAGTATTTTATTTGTTGCAAAAGTTAGAGTGCAAACACTCTAGTTATTGCTTAAACAACTCCAGAAACAAATGATTTTATTATCTATGAAAACACAAACCCGTGATCAAGTTCCGTTACATTTTTTAGTTCGACGTAGCTTCTCTAGCGCGTAGTACATGATACCTCTGGCTCTAGTCGAGTGAATACGTGCTCTATACTATAGTGCATTGATTGCAGTACTTAATGTTATGTTTTTACAAAATATTACCAAATTGGTATGATTCTTTTGTTCGTATGTGAGAATTGTTTTTTTCACATACGAATATTTACAGTGATTAACAAAGCATCAACAACCACGGTATCTGATGTAGGTATAATGCATACTTTTAAGATTAACATGCATGATTAGTGAAGATTGCAAACTTGATTCGGTGGAGATAAAAAGGACATGTTATTAACGTATTTATATTAGAATATATTTACATCGGTATTTCATTTTCAGTTATATTTTGTACAATTCAATCTACAGACGGTTTACAAAAAAGCGTGTAATATGCACTTATGGGGACTCTGTTTTTGGGTAAAGAGCGGGAAAAATTTAACTATCTCTATTGCTCGCTTATTAATTTATTACTCTTAATTGCGGGACAGACATAAGCAGTGACGTATTTTAAACAAAATCTCTTAGACTCGCGAACTTCAGTCACTAATGTATGATAATATATATAGGTAATGGTGCCCACATACACGGTAAGATAAATACCTAGACTAAATTAAGAAATTGTTAGGACACAAAAGAACAAGCCACATAGAAAGCAGCAAATGAAAGTAAAGAAGTATATAGTTTAAGAGTCAAAGAATTATGTGGTGAGTGTTTTATTAAGCTGAGTACAAATCGGACTAAGAACGCGATTTGGGATTGGTTACAACGCAGTTGTTACCACTAAACTAATGCAAACAACGTGAACGATATTGAATAGCTGCTAGTGATCGAAATGTTGTTGCCGTTTGAAATTACAATTACACGAGATTCTAAAGATTAAAATACTTTTCGTTGACTTGATCAGTACACAGCTTAAGTCGTATTTTAAAAACTTTTGTCTTCCAAATCCTAATAAAGCAATAATACAACGGAATCGTGTCGCCAGTTGAAGGACTGTAAATATCAGTGTCTAAAAGTAAACAAAAGTGATTTTACTAGTAAATTAGCTACGCAACTAAGTGTAATATGGAAGATTATGTAAAATCCAACTTACACTTCTCACATCACGATATGGTAACGCATCGTTTTCATCGTTGCCTCCTTGTCTACAAAAAAAGATTGATTGTTTCTAGTAAACTGAATAATTAGAGGTATAAATGAAATAAAAAAAGAAACTACGGACGATTTAGCGCAGTGGTTAAGAGCTTAAGCCGCTCCGCCCACTGTGTCTAATAGTCGCGGGTTCGATTCGCGCACGGGATAAATCTTTGTGAGACCCACAATTATTTTGTAACATTTGTCCAGTGCGGCGAACACACGCAACTACTTTTGTGAACGTAGTCATTTTTGGAGTGTGTGTGAGTGATGTACGCTGTTGGCCGCGAGGCCTTTACAGTTTCACCGGACTTAAAGGCGAGCGTGCAACCACTACGCTCTAGCCAGCCAGAAGGGCAAGGGGCGACATACTCGAGGGCGCCTTGTAGAGGCGCCTTCGGTTGGGACAGTCGCTGTAGGGGGACGGGTGCACTACTAAGTGCACCGGTCAACCGCCGGCTATGGGAGGGGATCTACGACTACGTCGTCGTCGTCGCCCGTATTCTGAGCGAAAAAAAGGGATGACAAAGCATCGGGGGGGTCGGTGAGAACATGTCGCGGCCGGCGGTGGCGGCAGGGGTCGGGGGGGAGATCGTAGTCGGCGGCGGCTACGATTAACGGATTCGCATGGGTAGATGCGTTCGCGAAGTGTCGTGTTGTCGCCTTTTTAATATAGGCGCGAATAGGTTCGAGACCTAGATCGGAGTGGCGATCGACATTCCGTACGGACCAGGGGGCTCCTACGGCTTTACGGAGGAAGCGGTTTTGAACCACTTGGAGTTTATCGATGTGAGAGGGGCCCGAATGCCCGAACACAACACACGCATAAGTCATGATGGGTGGAGTAGTTATTTTGAGAAAGTGGTCATTGTGAGTGTAACCCCTAAATCCAGTGGGCTGAGCGGCTTGAGTTCCTAACAACTTAACCGCCCATAAATAGAAAATATATTAACCCGGTGGGTATGCGCAGGTAGGCGAGCGCATGCGTGGCGGCGCCGCCTTGCAATACTACGGTGGCGATCACGATCAGGGACGTGGTCGTAAGCATCGCCTGCCGCGACTCTGACACCGTGTTACGGATGGCCAGGGCGAACGACATTGCACCACGTAAACCTGGAAACAAATAACAATTATTTTTGTGTTGGCCGAGGGGAGTTTAACACAGTCACGCTATATTCCCCAAGCGGGGGTGGCAGAGGTGTTCTGAGTACACCCACGTTTCGCCGACGATGTTAGGTCCCATGTAATAGGGGTGGAGTCTATTGCCATATACCGGGCACAATACCCGACTCCGGACTCATACTGGGAATTTTTCATTAGAAAAATTACATAGTAAGACAGCATAGTAAGACAGCGAGTAGGTATGAAAGATAGTATCGGTGTAAAGATGAGAAAGGGCATGCTCCGTTGGTTCGGGCATATAGAAAGAATGCCAGAGGAAAGAATGACAAAACAGATATACAATGTGAAAGTGGAAGGATGCAGAACCGGGGAAGACCTAGACTATCTTACCACGACCAAATAAACCGAGTCTTATCTGATGGAAAAGTCAAGAGTCTCCGTAACCGGCGAGCGTGTATGAGACGAACTAGCGAGTCGAGGAAGCCAGAGAGGTATGTAAGGAAAGAACCTGTTGGAACTCTGTACTCTCTGCCTACCCCGCAAGGGATCTGGCGTGAGGTTATAGATAGATAGATAGATAGATAGAAAAACTACATTTATTATTATTTGTCCTACCTCACAACCACCAGACCAACGAGACAGTTAACATATCATGTAAATATATGTATCAGTTGAACATCGTAGTACTAGCGGCCCGAAAAACAATCACGCACACGGACGCGAGTTCTACCGACTCCTCGGAATTGTTTGATGGGAAGACTTGCCGAGAGAGGCCGCGTAAAGCGCGCGTCTGTGTTCGTGATTAGGACCGCTAGTAGGAAGATGCTCGACTGTTAATATAGGTTAAATGTGCCTACCGAGCCGTCAGCCGCTTGCGCGCTCGTAACACCGCGCCCGGCCCGGACGGTATGCCGGGGCGGGCGTGGGTGATCGCTCTGGCCGCCCTGGGGGACAGGCTGAGGCGGTTGTTCAACAGCTGCCTCCGACATGCAAAGTTCCCCACGGCCTGGAAGGAGGCTTGCCTGGTCCTCTTGAAGAAGGAAGGCAGGACCGCAGACTCTCCCTTTGCGTACCGTCCGATATGCCTGCTGGACGATTGCGGCAAGTTGTTCGAGAGGATTTTTGCCGCCCGTCTCAGCGGGCATCAGTCGCACGTCGGTCCCGACCTGGCTGATAGCCAGTACGGCTTCCGCCAGGGACGCTCGACGGTGGACGCGATCCTTCGCGTCCGCTTCCTGTCGGCGCAGGCCGTGTCCCCCGGGGCGGGGTGGCGTTGGCGATAAGTCTCGACATCGTCAACGCCTTCAACTCCCTGCCTTGGGACGCGATCCGGGAGGCGCTAGAACATCATCGCGACCCCCATACCTGCAAGCTGTGGTCTGAGTCTACTTGCGTGACAGGTACATCCAGTACATCGGACAGGATGATACACTGCAACGGAGGGAGGTGTCTTGCGGGGTTCCGCAGGGGTCTGTGTTGGGCCCCCTCTTATGGAACCTCGCTTACGATGCGGTCCTGCGTGTCGATCTCCCCCCCGGCGTCAGTGTCGTCTGTTATGCTGACGACACTCTCATAGTGGCCGAGGGGGACACCTTCGAGAGGACTGTCGGGCTCGCCGAGCTTGGGCAGAGGTCGTCGTTGCCAAGATCCGCGAGTTGGGCCTACAGATACGACCGAGGCGCTATGGTTCCATAAACTGCCTAGGAGCAGGGAACCGCCCAACTCGTGGGTCCGCGTCGGAGATTCGCCAGTCCGGGTGGGGAGGTACGTAAAGTATTTGGGCCTCACCCTGGACAGTCGCTGGGGCCTCGAAGAGCATTTCGAGCGTCTCGTCCCCCGAGTCGAAAGGGTAGTGGGGTGCCATGCATAGACTGCTACCCAACCTCGGGGGGCCGTCAGAGGAGGTACGCCGCCTCTACGGGGAGTCGTGCGATTGGTGGCTCTCTATGGGGCGCCTGTATGGTCTCACCAACTGTCAGGCGTCCGGCGCTGCAGGACCAAAATCTATAGCCTGCAGCGCAAGATGGCCATCCGCATCGCACGAGGATACCGGACCGTATCTTTCGAGGCGGCAACCCTCTTGGCACGCTTTCCGCCGTTCGACATCCTGGCGGACATGGACGCGAGGGTCTACGACCGGACTCGCGACGTCCACCAAAGCGACGAATGCGTGCCCGCGCTCGAAATCAGACGGCAGGAACGACGACGCGCTCTGGAGGAGTGGCGCGCGAGGCTCAGCCAGGAGCACATCGCGCGCAAGCGCGTCGTCCAAGCCATCCTACCGTCCTTCGAAGCCTGGCAACAGCGGAGGAGTGGGCGAATCTCCTACAGGCTTGCTCAGAGAATCACCGGTCAGGGCTGTTTCGGTGATTATCTGAGCAAGATCGGACGCGAGGCGACGGCGACATATCACCATTGTGGTGGGGACCGGGATTCCGCAGAACACCCGCTCGTTGAGTGGATCGGGAGATAGCCGATCCCGCCCGGCGAAGGCGACGGCGCCGGGGCGGAGGCACAGCTCGCCCAGGCCCCCCAGCCCAGGGCTTTATAATACGGGCTAACTCGTGTCTTCCACCGCAACATCTGGCGGGGAGCCCCCCCCCCCCTGCACCAACATCCGCAGGGGAGCCCTTGGGGTCATGGGATATTGGGGCGGGGGCCCTAAGCGTCCTTCACGCGCGACGCCGAGGAGGACGGCGCCGTGAGCACCGTGACGGTGCAGAGCGGGAGCGGATCCATAGGCTCCCCCCCCCGAAGGCGGGCTCTTTGGAGCACGACACAGAGGGGCACCGGTGCGTTCTTAACGGAGATCCCGGAGCCCTTTCCCGAAGTGTCGATGCCGGTCATCGTGGGGTTTTAGTCGGTAAGAGTCCGACATGCCTCGCCCAGCTTCCCCCGAGGCTGGCGGAAGTCCATGAGGATTTCCCCACGTAAAAAAAGGTTAAATATGCCTTTACAGCATCTCCGGGCAAGAGGGCGAGTATTCAACGACTACGCTCCGGCAGGAAAGGGTAACCAGCTTAATGTCTCAAGGAGGAACAGCCTCGGCTTGGGCTTTCTATGGGATAGAGTGTATACTGGGTCTCGTCGTGGTGCTCTGCACCGGCCAGCGGAGCCGCACAGTCGAATTTCCACACGCACAGCATGCGCGATAATTTGGCCAGATTGAAGTTAGCATTCATAGGTGCCCGACCCAAGCCATGTAATTAATATCTAAGTTACTACTTCTTATCGATCGAAATGGAGAAATTGAGCTATAATAGATAAGATATTTTCTTACAATATTTTTTTTCTTAGCGACTATGCACGAGCAACTACTCTATTATTTAAGCCAAGTTAAAATCACGCGAAGTGTACAGACATATGCACGCACACACAACGAATAGGAGGTAATTTTATAGAGATAGGGTGTTTAGGGTATGCTCCGTTGGTTCGGGCATATAGAAAGAATGACAAATCAGATATACAATGCGAAAGTGGAAGGATGTAGGTACCGGGGTAGACCTAGACTATCTTACCATGACCAAATAGACCGACTGTCTTATCTGAAGGGCAAGTCAAAAGTCTCCGTAACCGGCAAGTGTGTATGAGACGAACTATGAGAGTGGAGGAAGCCAGAGAGGTATGTAGGGAAAGAAACTGTTGGAACTCTGTACTCTCTGCCTACCCCGCGAGGGAGCTGGCGTGATGATATAGATAGATAGATAGGGAGTTTAATTGATATTTTACTCCTGTAACTGCCTTTAAGATATCAAAAGTGGGAGTGGTGCTATTCTACATATCCACACAAAGAGTGGTAAAATTTTAGATAAATATCGATATTTACATACTCATAAATTTCTTGATTGATACATTTATATTGACAATATTGCTTATTTAAGGCGTGCGGAATTTTGTAAATATGTATGTATATGTATAATGATATATTTATGTAAACACAATAAAGTTTTAACCTTAAAAGATACATAAATGTATCTGCAATCGTTACGATGGAATTTATAACTAATAAAATTTAATTACCTGAGAAGAACAACATGTGCTGGAAATTCATCGGTATCGGTGGCTTCCGTCCCAAGTTGAGGAGAAACGATAGGGGGTAGATGTTGACGGCGCGGCCGAGAGTTGAAGTTATCTATTGAGCAGCTAAGGAAACTATACAACTGTAGAAATATATGTTATTCCTTATTTTAATGTACCCAAAAGAAAAATTAGCAATTATTCCTATGTGTTTTTTTTTGTGCGGGGAACCACTTGACCAAGCCATCGTGTACATATAAAACGGGAAGTATTACAGTAAAAACTAAAGTTAAGAAATCCCCGATGACAACTTTTAGCTGATTGCGTCATGTTAGTACCTATTTCAAACACTGTATATATAAGGAGACTGCCTCGTTGGTCTAGTGGCAAAGCGCATCGCTTTGTGATTACAAGATCCTGGGTTCAGATCCTAGGTCGGACCAATGTAGTTTTTCTAACGTAAAATCCCCAGTATGAGTCTGCAGTCTGGAATTGTGCCCGGTATATGGCATTAGGCTAGCAACCTATTACATGGGACCTAACATCGTCGGCGAAAAGTGGGTGTACTCAGTACACCTCTGCCACCCCCGGCTTGGGGAATATAGGCGTGAATGTATTAATTTTGTTTATTATTTTATTTATATAAGGGGAAAATATGCATGTTTAATATAAAATCTGAATACATTAGAATATTGAATAGTTATTGTTTCTATGATGTAAATGCGGCTATTTGTTTAATGATTAGCACTTTAGTTTTAAATAGTCGTCTATTTATCTTAAACGGTAATGCTATGTCGTAGCTTAAGAATACTGAAAATTTCAGGTAGTAGGTATTCCTTTCTTTTTTTCCCCGAAGGGATAAACAAAGATAAGCACTGTTTACTTAAATTCCGCTGAGGTAATTATTTATAGGCAACCAATATAACAGGCAGCGAGAATGTTGTCATTCTCCAGGTGCTGGATCCATCTATAATATATTTCTCTGTAAGGCAGGGAAATTCCTAAAAGCAGTAATTTGAGGTAACGTCTGTACTTAGTCCATACACATGGTATGAGTCCTCTTAATCAACAAATACGCACAAAGCCAGGCAGTGTTCTAATGCCACATCAGAGGACTCGTTTTGACTTGATTTTGTAGAAACCAGACAACATACATTAGCATTTATGGCATTTACATGCCTAGCCAAGTTGTGCCCTATGATAGTTTGACGTCTGTTGGACGGCCAGTATTAAAAACAAAGGCAAATTGTTCATAAATAAGTCTTGTAAAACTGATAAGATATTGCACCATCTCTGGATAAAGAGAAATTGTGAGAAAAATGATTGAGTCCCAATCACACAATAATAAAAGGATACAAATCCGGCGATGATGAACCACGGGTCGAAGTGATGCTTAGGAAAGGTGAACATGGAGACGCCGATGTACGTGAATATGAAGTTCTCGGCGAGGAAGTTGAGCAGCTCGAAGAGTTGCTTGGTCTGGTTCCGCGAGTCCGACGACAAGTTGTTGTACGTGTAGTGCGCCTGGCATATGCCGCAGAACAATACTGCTACCACACCTGTGTTAAAAAAATGTATCAAAATAAAAAATCACAATCAATTTATTGCTAACGTAATACAGATTATGTATTCAGGTTAGTAATAACTCTGCCTCCTGTGCTAGTATAAACGGTGTTACAGGAGAGTGTCTTCCCTATGCTGGATAACACACATTTTGACATTACGTAACTAATATAATTATAAAAGAAAAGTACTATGTGCTCGTGGTAAAGTGCATGTGAGTGTGTGTGTATGTGTGTGATGGAGTATTGATGGGTGTTTTGAAATGAAGCAAAATCCTGTTTACGAGGGGATTTGCATTAACTTCTCTGTGCAGTCATAGTCGTATGCACACAGCCATTCAAATATATGTCTTTTAAATGTTATAAATTCCTTACGTTCTTCAGTCCAATTTTATTGTATAAACGTATCGTCGTGGCGATCTTTGGGAAAGACTGTGTCCTGCAGTGTGTAGTGTAGTGTAGCATAGGTTTACTCAAGATAACGTAGCATAAGGTAAGTATATTTAAGTTGTAATATTATTTAGAGTAAGCACTTTAATGCAATAAGTAGAATTTAAGTGAACAGAATACAGCTGGATATAGAAACAGTCAAACGCGTTTTAATAAAACACCAGACACTTCATGGCGACCCTGCCAGGATATATATAATCAACCCACTGACGACAGGTCTGATCCACCAAGACTTGTGGAGATATTAAGAAAACTGCGTAATTTGGTAGAACAGATTTTAAATAAGAGAGATAAGATAGATAAACTGAGACAAAATTAGCAAATTATTCTAGAAGATGAGTGTTTTGCGTTTGTTCCTAGTAAAATGGTATTATATGTAAATCTTAGGAGAAGTAGGAAAGAACCTGTTGGATCTCTGTACTCTCTGCCTACCCCGCGAGGGAGCTGCCGTGATGATATAGATAGAGATAGATATGTAAATCTTAGCTTAGAAATAAAGAAAATGAAGATTTTATAAAAGGACTATGTAAGGAGCTCCAATCATTAAAAATGTGGTCCGGACCGCGAGTATGTGTTCTCAGAGGTGTAGAACGAATTAACTTTTTTTTTTACATGGTTTTCATATATTGCCCATTGACGAATAACATAAAAAGACATTTTTTTTGGCCGGGACTTGAAAAAGATATATATGACTTTGTATTTTTTTTTTTAAACGTAGCCTATACTAGGATTTATTCCTGTATCGTGGGTGCGTTTACAAACATGAAAATTCACAAACAAATACCCAGACCGGAACAAATAATTGTGGATCACACAAATATTTGTCCCGTGCGGGAATCAAACCCGCGACTATTAGACACAGTGGCCGGAGCGGCCTAAGCTCTTAACCACTGCGCTAAATCGTCCGTCGTAAGTGTACTACATGTCAAAAGACAAAATATAGTAGATATACCAAACAGACTGCCTCGTTGGTCTGGTGGCAAAGCGCATCGCTTTGTGATCACGAGGTCCTGGGTTCAAATCCTAGGTCGGACAAATGTAGTTTTTCTAACAAAAAATTCCCAGTATGAGTCCGGAGTCTGGAATTGTGCCCGGTATATGGCAATAGGCTCGCCCCCTATTACATGGGACCTAACATCGTCGGCGAAACGTGGGTGTACTCAGTACACCTCTGCCACCCCCTCTGGGGAATATAGTACTGACGGTGTTTTTTTATACTAAAAAGCCTATAACAATTACTACCACAGCAACAGCTGCGTTCCAAAAAACATTTATAGATTTAGCAGCTCCGTTATTGATGATGACAGAGATGAAGATGAGAACTGTTATATTGTTATTATCCAATGTGAATTAACCAAATTCATAGAGGCATATCCTATACAGAATAATATATCTGTAAGTATCGCTCGTCGTTGAAAATTTTATTCTTCGTTTTGGTACACCGAATTGTATTGCGACAGATAGAGCTTTTAGGAAAACGAAAACTAACATCGACAGTATATCACCCCCAATCAATAGGGTCACTTAAAAATGCTCACAAGCATTTGGGAGCATTTTTAAGAACTTACTGTGTACTGTAACAATGGTTATATTTGGTCTCACTGGAAACCTTTTTGGTGTTACAGTTATAATAATACTGTCCATACTGAGACGAAATACGCGCCTTTCGTTTCTGCACATACGTCCTTTATTTCCAAGCGCGCGCTTAATATATCTGTTCCTTCTTCTTTTTTGATCGATAAATGGTTGATCGCGGTAGGCCCTTAAACAGTCATCAATTATAGAGAGATATATATATTTAACTAGCAGTTTCCCGCGACTTCCCACGTCCCACTTGAACTTATCAATATAGCGAATTAGCCCTAATGAAAAAGCAAACTAATGTATGAAAAATAACCGATCCTATTTAAGGAATTCGTATTTGCTTTAATGGGAATTTCCGCCGGTCATTATGATTAGGTTCTATGAATAAAGTATAAACGTACGAATTTTACAATGAGAACTGTTTTTTTGTGGCAATTGCGTTTACATTATACCATTGTACAAAGTTTACGAATATTCATTTCTAAATTAATTCAACTCCCCAATGAACTTGATGACAAAGATGATAATAAAATTGATGAAGTGTCCCACCCTGGATAGTAAAGTGATAGATTCTTTACATACCAATTGCGACTGCCGTTTTGAGGGAAATCGAAAAGGCACGTTTTATCACTTTGTTACAATTACCTTCACTCATGCACATATAGGAATACATAATGGTTAATATTCCACCAACATTACACATTATAATTCGAAATAACACAAGTTTTGGGAATTAAATCAAATTGAGAATATCACTCTTCGATTTCCCGTCAAAACTCATGAGAACTGTTTACAGTGGTCACAACTGTGTTACCACGAAATAGGTAATCCACAAGGTGTATCATAAATAACGCAAGACCTCAGACACCCCGATTAGATAATTGCTTCACAAATTCATTGCGAAAACCCCCTTCTTTACGCACTTTTATACCCCAATTAACAATGAAACTTGTATGTGTATGTGTGCGAATTGAAAAATACGTTTTAGAAATGCATTTGAAATCTCCGTATTGCTTTGAATCGAGAGTAAATTTAGTTTATTACAGCGCACTAAGGGAGTAACAGCATTTTTTGCAAATTAAAAAATATATAATATACATTAAAAATAGTAGAAAGAGAGTATCGGTGTAAAGATGAGAAAGGGTATGCTCCGTTGGTTCGGGCATATAGAAAGAATTTCCGAAGAAAGAATGACAAAACTGATATACAATGCGAAAGTGGAAGGATGTAGATACCGGGGAAGACCTAGACTTTCTTACCATGACCAAATAGACCGGGTCTTATCTGAAGGACAAGTCAGGAGTCTGCGTAACCGGCGTGCGTGTATGAGACGAACTATGAGAGTAGAGGAAGCCAGAGAGGTATGTAAGGAAAGAGCCTGTTGGAACTCTGTACTCTCTGCCTACCCCGTAAGGGATCTGGCGTGATGATATAGAATAGAATTAAAAATAGTTGGAACAAACTACTTTCAGGTCTTGCGTTTATTATGTTACACCTTGTATAAAAAAATATTATTTACCTGTTAGTTCGCAAACTTCTGCGATGAGGAAAGCGGCATACGACATGAGCACGAAGAGCGCGGACTCGAGCAGCGGCCATTCACGCACGTGGGTGAACTTAGTCATGTGCAATGTTGTTAAGGACAATTTTTATTACTCCGATCTAGGTCTTGAACCTATTCGCGCCTATATTAAAAAGGCGACAACACGTAGCCGCCGCCGACAACGATCTCCCCCCCGACCCCTGCCGCCACCGCCGGCCGCGACATGTTCTCACCGACCCCCCCGATGCTTTGTCATCCATTCTTTCCGCTCAAAATACGGGCGATGACGACGTAGTCGTAGATCCCCTCCCATAGCCAGCGGTTGACCGGTGCACTTAGTAGTGCACCTCGTCTCCCCACAGCGACTGTCCCAACCGAGGGCGCCTCTTCAAGGCGCCCTCGAGTATGTCGCCCCTTGCCCTTCTGGCTCGAGCGTAGCGGTTGCACGCTCTCCCTTAAGTCCGGTGAAGCTGTAAAGGCCTCGCGGCCAACAGCGTACAACACACACACAATTTTTATGTTGCATTATCTTCGCGACTTCGTCCGCGTTGATTTTAGAAAGGAACTAACATTTTCCCGGTATAAAAAAAGGTATCCTATATATATTTACAGGTAATTAACTATCTGTCTGCCAAATTCCATTCAAATCCGTTCAGCCACAACAAACATATAAAATTTCACATTTATAATATTAAGTAGGATGAAATAAAAGTTACTTCCACGAACAAATAAATTAAAAACATTTTTCCACAGAACATCATTCCATACCACATGAAAGAATTTACGATGATATTCGAGAAGTAGCGAAGATTTTTTTTAGTTACCATCCTATGTTTTATTTTATATGGTTCGGAAGAATCCAGAACGAATGCAAGGATTGTGGTTGGTGAAGTAAACGAGTTTGTATATCTTAGATGCGTCTTTAGTAACGATGGGAAATATACCACTGATATAGAGAGGAGTAATATAAAAAAATAGAAAGAAAGGTGCGATGGGCAAGTTACTTGGGAGCCAGCACTTAAGTCAAAAGTCACAGCTTGCCATACATAACGGAGTGAAAGAAGAAAGAAAATACATTTATTTACCCACACACACCCACATACACAAAAACAAAAGGGAAATATACAAAATTCAGCCCTGTAGCCGTATGTCAGAGATTGTGTGGGACTAAACAGGCTACTGCCTCAGCATGTTGCTGCACCATAGAAACTTATGGTGCAGCGCTGGTATTCTGGCAGTGCTTGTTTAAATGTTGTTATATGGCACTCATGCACGTGAGAGATATGCACGAAAAAGAATGAAAGCCGAAGAAATTCGGTCGATCAACTCTCTGGAAGATGGGCCGAGTCAAGCTGACCGGCCGCTTTTGCCACAGCACAGTAAAAAGCGTGTAGGTACGAAAGATAGTAACGGTGTAAAAATAATCTCGCATGAGGCGAACTATGGGAATGGAATGGCGGAAGCCAGAGTGGTCTGTAAGGACAAAACTTGTTGGAAATCTGTACTCTCTGCCTACCCCGCAAGGGATTCGTGAGTATAGTTCAAGTGAGACTAGCGCGACAGGACAAAGTATGTGTAGGTAACAAGCATTCACCTCATAATAGATAAAATATATAGATATATAATAGAGAGATAGATATAGATTTAATTATACAACTAGCATTTACCTTATATTTAGTTTGTTAGGGAAATAGCAGCCGTATAAAATCACAGGCGTGACTAGCGACCACAAACATGATAAATCATGGATACGCTTAAGCTATCATAATACCAGATGCAGTCTTATTCGCTAATGTGATCGTACAATTATCAACCAAATCCTTAATTGTAATGTAATAAAAACATCGTCACGCCTATATTCCCCAGAGGGGGTGGCAGAGGTGTACTGAGTACATACATAATTATCTTATCGCAGTAGGTCCCTTAAGTTGGAGTAGTTTAGAGATACTTAAAGATCTCTCTTTTGTCCACTACTGTTATGCTTGGACGATTATTTATAAAAGAACCAATAAACAGACCCATCCTGATAGTTCAGTGGTATTTTGATTGTTCTTTTTTATGGAAAAGGATATCAATGCAGTCAAACAGCCCATCAAAGCACCGACGAGTAAGGAGAGACTGAAGATCCCAATGAAATCTCCAATGGCCCCCAGGAACGCTGTGATTTCAAACCCGCCATCGTGCGAGTATCGTAACTCATAGTTTTGTATAGCTCTGGAAAATACCAAATAGTGTTATATGTTGGAAGTGGGAACCTTAAATCATTGAACTTTTACTCCGCCCGCGTCATACTGCATGAAATAACACATTTCAACGCAAGCATTAATCATCATCATTAGCCTATAGAAGTCCACTGCTGGACATAGGCCTCTCCAAGTGCAGGCCATCGGGTACGATCCTCGGCCACTCGCATCCAGTTTCTGCCAGCCGCCCTACGAAGGTCATCGCTCCACCTAGCCTGAGGGCGTTCTGCATTACGTTTGCCAGTCCGTGGTCTCCACTCAAGAACTCGTTCGTCCCGTTGGTCATCAGTTGTCCGGCTAATGTGGCCGGCCCATTGCCACTTCAGCCTACTAATGCTTGCGTTGAAATGCACTTTAAATTAGGCGTTAAAAATAACAAATCGCTGCACTGCTCTATTAGCGCGATGAATATGGACTACATCAACCTAATACATGAGTTAATGTGTTGTTTCACGCAGTACGACGCGGGTGGAGCAGGTAACGTACGTGGAACAGAAGTATTATCAGTAATACTACCATTACAATACACTTCACGATGTCGTGAATACTAAAAAACGTAATGGAATAAGCTATACAAGCTGTAACATAATTAACTCAAGAGCTGAAAGTAGTTTGTTCTAAATCGGCAACTGAATGGATTCAATTTATAAAGTTGGTAATTTATCATTTTCAAAAATGCTGTTGCTCGTTCTGTTCGCTGTATTAAACAAAATGTAATAATTATTCAAAGCATAACGGCTATTTTAAATGTATTTCTTTTACACACACCTCAATGCGCATACAAAAGTTAATTAATTATTATATTTTATGGTATATTTGGGTGCCAAAGAGCTTAAAAAAGGTAGAAAACTCCTTAAAATTTGAAGTTTAATTTTCGTATTGAATTCGTAAAGCAATAATCTAATTGGGGTGTCTGAGGTCTTGCGTTATTAATGTTACACCTTGTATAGTGCGACAAGGATATTTAGGCCCGTGAATGACATTGACAGGGGGGCGTTGGTGTGAAATTAGGGTTATAAGTTAGTAAAATTTTCCTACTTCCAGGGAAATATTTCAAAGTGTGAGTCGGCACGGTTACTAATTAAAAAAATAACTTGGGTAAAGGACATTGTTCTGCGCCCATACATGATTTGCCCAAGAATCAACAGCAATGAAAAAATACTTGTATGTGATTTCAAATCACCCATACATTATCTGAAGGCATTTATTATTAAACGGACTAGCGGGGGAATAGCAATATTGCACAAAAAGTATTAGATTTTGAGGTTATAATTCAGTAGCCATTAATACATATGAGGCTTAGAATAAATATAATCTTGAAGCCACGGGCGCACATCAAATTGAAGCAACGATTACTTTTACGCGAGTAGTTACTCTGCGACCGTCGTGGAAAATAACGTGCTCTGCGCGTGTCAAATTAAATTGATATATGCCGTCTTGTACATGCATCGTTACATACATCGTTCCTGCCTGTAAACATGCTGTTGAGCTCAAAAAGAAACATAATAGGACCACATTTCATACGTAACTAGCGTATTCAAGTGCCATATTATTTAAATATCGAATTAATTCTTCCGTAGAACTACGAGACGAACTATGAGAGTCGAGGAAGCCAGAGAGGTATGTAAGGAAAGAACCTGTTGAAACTCTGTACTCTCTGCCTACCCCGCAGGGATCTGGCGTGAGGATATAGATAGATAGATAGATAATTCTTCCGTCTGTAATTGTCATAACAAAAGACGCGTGCATTATGTTAGTGTTGCTAGTATAACAATTTATTTTTCCCCACTTTCATTTGCTGAGGACTTAATAAATTCTAGTATTAAATAGGATTAATATGGTTAACTACTACATCACGGTTTTAATATATAGTTAACATGATGAAAATATATTTTCTCTACATTAATTTACGACAAACCTTAAAAGTTAAAGTACATATATTTATCGAGTTTAATAAGTATTAAAATACACGTTACCGCAGCAATGATTTTATTATCATATACTCTAATGTCATCAACATTTACCCCAAAAAGTGATAATATTTCCGGGCTACCAGCATTACCCGGGTGGGAAGTGCAGTGAGTGCGGGGCGTTCGTTGAATTTTTGGCTTCACCGCGCGACGTGCAATTATAACTGGACGCTCCTTCTGGATTTATTATTTCTAAGATAAGAGGTTATATTGTGTGTTGACATTCGGTAAAGATGTTGGCGACTTCGACATAAGTAGTTACAATACTTTGAAATATTCGTTTTAGATTGCAAATTGTCCGTTAGATACGGATATTTGCCATTATTTTAATAAAATAGATAAATAATGATAGCATGGGTCTTTTGTTGGTTCTGGGGCAATTTTCGACAATGTCCTTTCATAGCAAACGGCAACTCTGCGACTGTCAAGAAGAACATTTCACTTGAAGACATCGGTAGTCCCGTTTTTAGCCGCGGGCCAAAATATCCTTGTAGGACTGTATTTTTATCAAATATATCTAACACAGAATGCTTAAGGAAAATTGTTGAATGTGCAGTATTCAAGGAGATCTTACGTATGTTTATCATTAAAAACCTCCAAATTAAGTAGTGTAACAAAAAGAAAACAAGTTAAGCGAGTTTGATCGGCACGTTAAGCAATGTAACTAATACTCAATAATGTTCTATTTATAGATGAGTTGCACAATAACGAAACACACAATAAAAAATAACAATCTACGATTTTATGAAAAGAATGAAACATTGGTTTAAAGTAGGATTATGTACTTATTAAAGAGGTATTAACTTACCCACTAAGTACTAAAGCCACGGCGTCATTGAGAACGCTCTCACCGAATATCATCGCATACAAGTTGACATCCACCTGTAATAATATTTGCAATGTTAAAAATTCAAATTCAAATAGATTGTATTGTGGTGCATAGGTAGAAGTATGATGTTACAATATAAAATATTGTGATTATGATGGTACAGCTATGACCCGCCTTTTTGGCATACAATAATTTATAATGAGAATTATATAAACTATTACATACTTACTAGGAAAGTCACCACAATATCATTGTTAATATCTAGATTTTTAATGAAATAAATATTTTTTTTTTATATACTATACTATTTATAATGTCTAAAATATACATTTCATTCAATTTCTATTTATTACTGACGTCGGTCAGATAATCTTTTAAGTTATAAGAACATTTTTCATATAAAAATTTATACGTCAATATTTTATTATATTATCAATATTCTTCACTTCTTTAATTTGCGTTGGCAGTTTATTATATACAAGGTGTAACATAATAAACACAAGACCTCAGACACCCCGATTAGAGAATTGCTTCATAAAGTCAAAACGTAAACCAAATTTTCAAATTTAAAGGTATTTACCCTTTTTTAAAGCACTTTTATACCCCAATTAACAATGAAACTTGTACGTGTATGTGTGCGTTTTGAGAAATACGTTTTAGGAATGCGTTTAGAATCGTCTTCTTGCTATGAATTAAGAATAAATTTAATTTTTTATAGCGCACTGAAGGAGTAAAAGCATTTTTTGCAAATTTAAAAAAAATGTAAAATACTTTAAAAATTGTTGGAATCGATTCAGTTACCGATTTAGAACAAACTACTTTCAGGTTTTGCGTTTATTATGTTACAGCTTGTATAAGTCTGGAATCAAATACATTTTACTCAGATAATGCAATTTTATGTGGTTCGTGTGTCATTTTGTTATGTAGCCCAAAAACAATACTTTTATTGAAATTTATATTAAATGATAGAACATACTTAGTCGGCATACTGCCTCGTTGGTCTAGTGGCAAAGCGCATCGCTTTGTGATACCGAAATCCTGGGTTCAAATCTAGGTCGGACATATGTAGTTTTTCTAACGAAAAATTCCCAGAACTCTCCCAAAATTCCGGAGTCTGGAATTGTGCCCGGTATATGGCAATAGGCTCGCCCCTTATTACATGGGACCTAACATCGTCTGCGAAAAGTGAGTCTACTCAGTACGACTCTGCCACCCCCGCTTGGGAAATATAGGCGTTGTGGCGTGTTTTTTTAGAACAGGAGTACAGAAGTGTGTAAATATCGAAGGTTGTCTACACCATTATATTAATATCAATGTGCGTGTATAGGCGTAATTACGTTTAATTGATGTTGTTTTATACACCCTTAGTTAACACCAAGGATAGGGCGTGGTACCATTACCATTAGATAGATTACTGGGGCAATTACTTTTGTTGTTATCACATTACCTTGATAGTACCACGATAAACTTATAGTTGGACTGAGTTTTAAGAATTCAAGATAAGCTTGTATTAAGTACTGGCAGTTAACCGCGAGTTCGAACCCGGTCGATATGCCTATGTTACTTATGGATAATGTAGCTTTCTAATGGTGAAAGAATCTTTAAAATCGGTCCAGTAGTTTTTGAGTTTATTCGTTACAAACATACATAAATACGAATCTTTCCTCTTTATTATATTAGGGTAGAAGAATTAACCAGTGAACTGTCATTCTTATTTAGTATTAGTTCTTTATAATTTAAGGATTATTTAAAAGGTGATAATAGAACAAATTCGTCGGCGAAAAGTGGGTGTACACGGTACACCTCTGCCACCCCCGCTTACGGAATATAGGCGTGGCGTCATGTTAACATTAATCATGTTTGTAGATTTGCTGGATATAGGTACAACTGAGTCATAATCGGTACATTAGATAGACTAATCAATAATATTTACGTGCTTCGTAAATTGAACTCTGATGAAAGTAGGTAGATATTATGACTCATTTAGAACTCACACATATGAATTCACATTTATCTTTTTTATATTTTTTTGTCAAACAATAGTACTTTGTGATATTATATGTACAAATAAACTGGTTAAAGATGAAAGGTCATTGGGAGAAGGGAGGATAAAGTCTTTAGGACGATGGAAAATCCTTCACTATAAATGTTTGTACGGTTTTTTTTTATTATCACAACTACAATCATAAGATAAAACATCTGCCAGTAATTCCTGTGCAAATATCTGCAATAATTATTATGTTAATGTTCTTTTTAGCTTATCACCTGTTTCTAGACACACAAATGTAAATTGAATGTTAATGACTAAGACAGAACATCATTTTCTTTGCCACAGTGTCTCATGTTATAAAAAATCTAGTTTGGAATGGAAATTTAAACACAATAGTTCTATAGAGAAAGAGAATTAAATAAAAAATACAAGCCCGCAGACTTTCTTCAACGGATCTTCCCCGGTGAAGGCCGCGTTCGGATCCGGCGGTAGATTAGTAGTTAAATTAGATTTATAAAAAATAATGTAAATTGACTATTTGTAAGTGCCCCCGCAGGGTTTAAACAAAATCAATTGTTTGATTTTACCTCTCAAAGATATCCACTTATATTTTCCTTCCTCCTTAGCCCATTTCTGATAGTTAAAAAAAATTGCAGCATAAAACAATAATATTAAATAGGTACTTTTGCTACATAATTGCCTATTCATAGAAGAAAAGAGTGGTATTACCCTTCTAATCCAGCTGATATAGTTATTATGATTATCTTTGTGTCCCTTTAACTATATTTTTGTGACTTTGTTAATGGAAGAGCAGAGTCTCCTAGCACAGGTATAAATGAAGAAGGTGAAAAACTTAAAAAGAAACTCAACCACTATCAAAGAATGTTTTGTTGTGACCGAAATGAGGATATTTTGTGGTATTTTTTTATCTTTACCTTCAATTGCGAGAAAATCGCGAGCACTGTCAGTGGATCCGTAGGAGAGATGAGTGCGCCGAAATACAAAGTGTCGAGGAATGTGAAGCTGGACGCCAAAGAGGCCGGCATCAGCTGCACGCACCCATACATGAGAGAACCAATAACGAGGGCGGAGAGTGCCGTGCCGACCATCGCGAATGTTAATATTGCACCCAAGTTGCGGAAGAAATATTTCTGTAACAAACAAATTAGACTTTCTTGTGGCCACCACATTTATAACTCCTCTCCTTCTCAGTAAGTTGATATTTAAGCAGATGTATTTAAAGCATAAATTTAATTTCTGCACCACCTCACCTCTTAACAGTGTAGTGTTCCTCATTGTAATAATTTAGGACATTTTTCAATGGATCATTTACAATTTGCAAATCAAGTGGAACACTGATTAAAATTAGTTATCTAATATCTGGTTTTTAAATTATGAGTTTGTAAAGGATTACTGTGATATGATAATGTGTATGTGATGTATATTCTCAATCAATTTCAGTACCCTAGAAGTAGACTTCATCAAGATTGCCAACTACGATAATACAACTGGGCAAATGACCAAAATTATTCTTTTTTTCAATGTTATCCATGTTATCATTTATGAGTCACTATAAGAGTAGCACCAAATGCTTCGTCAAAAAAATTAATGTAGTAATAATCAAAAGCTAAGACCTTAAATGATACTCACTCTTTTAAGACAATAACCAGCATGAAATATTATTGGTGGCAAAATAATGTTAAAAAATATCTCTGGATCAAATGTGGCTTTCAGGTCAATTTCGTTCTGCTCCACATTCACTATTTCACCTCTAAAGCTATACGCATAAGTTTTGTTTGGTACTGGAGCATCTGTACAGAAAAAACACATCAAGTACCTGTAACAGGTAACTATGATACAATTTTAGAGAAATGTAAAGACTAGGCAATGTGTGTGTAATGTCTATGTGTAGACCTTTACACTGGGTGACTTCTTTGAAAAATTGTAACATACGTAGTTTTTAAAAAAAATGTAATTATGTAGGCTCTAAGCATATAGTAACATGACAATATAAATTTTTAACAATACTCACTTTGTAAACATTACACAGAAATGAGATGTTAGATTCATTAGTATCCCATTTAACTCAATTACCTATTAAAATGTGTCTGTCTGTACTCTCTACCTACCCAGCAAGGAATTTGGTGTGATGATATAAATAGATAGATTGAAATGTTTGTGATATATTATTATCACAAACATTGAACATTAGCAGACAATAAAACCAGAACTTAGGAATGTTTTCAGTTATATGTGGAATATATCTAGGTACTATAGAGTAGTGTGTTATTTACCTCCAGGTGATATTGGTATCTTGTCAGGGAATTGTAAGCGAATCATGTCGGGTGGTACAGACAGGTTATAAGAGGTGTCCGGTGCAGGGTGGACATTGAAGTACGTAACTTGGTTTGTACTTCCTGCATAGCGAATTATTGCTCCTACTATAAGACCTGTTAAAAAAAAACAAGAGTTACAATATTTTAATCACTTTAGTGAGATGAAGACTTTGCTAACTTAGGTCTTTTGGATTGCTAAATACCTATACTAATTGAGTATACAAGTGAACTAGCCACTTTATATGTATTCATAATCTATAGAAGAATTTTTTGTTATCTTAGGAATTTCAAATAGATGCAAATTAATCACTTCTTAAAAACAGGTTGTCAGAATAATTCTGCAAGTGGTTTATATAAAGCATCCGTTTTCTAGCATAACTGGTGGGCAACAAACTCAAATAAAGTAAATTTTTAATGTATAAGAAATTTTGTCAAGGTCTTGAATATCAAATTACAAGATAATCACATGATGCGCATCAATAGTGGCTTACAAAAAAGAAATGTAATAATATAGTAATAAATGTTTTACCATAAATAACTGCGAGTCCCGTTTCGTGGAGCCAGCTGACTCGGCGATGTTTAAACACCCAAATAGTTAGCACAGTCAGCGTTAAAAGACAAGTATAAATCAATAAATTTAAGCTGTCTATACGATGCAGTAGTGTAGCTTTTGCGTCCAGCGCGATATCTGTTCCAGAAGCTCGACATATTCCCATAAAATGAAAAAGTAAAGACACAAAACCAACGACGTAAGGATTCATGATTCTCTTCGATTTTAAAAATAAAGAACGTCGTCACATTACAGATTTACACATTCACGCACATTCGAGAAAACAGCCAAAGCTGAAAAATTAATTAAGAGTTTCACTATCAAGCACAATATGAATGGTATAACTATAATAAAATAAATTAATTTAATTCGTTTTAAAACAGTGCAATAGTAGGTATTGTATTATAAGTCAATATCAAGCAGGGTTGCCGACGCAACACCAATCCTCCGAGTTCCCCAAAAATCTAGGTCAAATTCCCCAAATTTGGGGAGAACAACACTCCGATTCCCTTCAATTTCCCCACAAATTTATTGTTGTTATTTTTATGATTATAAGGTTAATAAATAATAGACTAGTTAATTTAAACAAATAAGTTGTTGCAAACAGAAAATATGAAAATAAATGAAAAATGTTAAAACGTTATTCTAGTCAAATTCATGGAAATAATATAAACACAACTCAGGTGATTCCTTCTCACATGTCACGTAATACTTGCGCTTATTTACTCTGTATAATTTCTTTTTTGAGTAAAATAAAAATAAGTAAAATATATTTTCCAAAGCAGTGATCGCCTAGTGGTCAGACCGTTGGACTGCAAAATTAGAGGTCTCGGGTTTAAGCCTTGGCACGCACCTCTGTCTTTTCGAAAGCATGTGCGTATTATAAATTAATAATCACTTGATTTAATAGTGAAGGAAACATTGTGAGGAAACCTGCATGCCTAAAAGTTTTTCGAAGGTCTGTGAAGTTCGCCAACCCGCACTAGGCCAGCGTGGTGGACTATGGCCTAAACCCTCTCAGTTTGAGAGGTGGCCCGTGCCCAACGGCGGGTTTTTTAACAGGGCTAATATTATTATTTTATATTTTTCGAAATTTCTTAGCACTGTAGCATAATGCCAATTCCACTAAATCCTCAATCGACTTAGAATTACCCGTCATTTAGGGAATTCCCCATAAATTGGCAACGTTGATATCAAGTCTTCTTCTTCTTCTTCTTCAAGTTATGGCTTCACACTAATTATAAGTGTATTTTGCCAGTGTCCAGTGAGATATATAATCGTGTTTGTTTAAATTAATTCAATTCCCCGATGAATTTGATGACAACGATGATAATGAAATTAATGAAGTACCCCACCCTGGATAGTAAAGCGGTGGATACTTTACATACCAATTGCAACGGCCGTTTTGAGGGAAGTCGAAAAGGCACGTTTTATCACTGTGTTACAATTACCTTCACTCATGCACATATAAGAACACATAATGGTTAATATTCCACCAACATTACACATTATTAGTCGAAATAACACAAGTTTTGGAAATTAAAACAAATTGACAACATCACTCTTCGACTTCCCGCCAAAACTCTCTGATATCAAGTCAATATGATATGTTTCTCTATTCTTGTCTATGGTTTAGACAGAGTTGCCAATGGAGGCAACAAATTTTTTACCGTTCCGTTCATCAATATGTTACTTTAAAATATGAATTATAGAATTCTATCTACATGAAGTCTACATGTTTACACTGACTTTCACTGTGTGTGTTTCTTGTGGCGGTACAATGGGGATATACTTTTTTATTAGACCAAAACTTAGCAGTGCGATTATTAACTATTTTGCGACAGAAAATGTCTTTCAACACTTCCTACCGCGGTCAACCATTATAATGTACAGTGCGACCAACAAGAGTAGAAATTAATTAAATCAAAACTAACTTTTCTCTACTGTTTGTCAACACTGAAAACTTCAATAAAATTGTAATTGCTATAGTATTTTTCATGAAGAAAGGGTACTGTGACAGTTGTAAGTGTCAAAGAAAATTATATTTTATTCAATGACAATGAGTACGTTCCACTTGGTATAAACGTCGAAATTTTCGCCATTTCAGGCGTTCCACTTGGCGCCCGCGATCGATGTGATCGCATCGATGACGTCATAGATGACGTCATGGATTTCGCTCACAAGACGCTCACGGTGACCGACCTCAAGAGGTGGGTCACGGTGGGCGCTTTCAATGTGCTGTCAGTGTCAAAATAGCCGGTAAATATTAAACTTTGAAAAATAATTATAGAATTTTTATCTTAAGTTTAACAAGGCTATTTTTATTAATTATAGGTATCAAACATATAATATAACTTGTCAAACCGCAAGATGAGGTGTAAAAGGGTGAAACGAAATGTATAGAAGAAACGCAATTGTGTAAAAATAACTCGACACGGGTAGATAATCATCGGAGGATAATAATACGAATTTTAGGGACACACGATGTTGCAGTAAGCAACAAGGAAATCGAGGTACCTTATTAAATAATATTACGTTAGCAGCAGTATTTAATATAGGTATTTGATACTACATTCCCAGTAGGGAATGTGAAGTAGTAACTACACCATACGTTATTAAAATGAGCACAAAAATTTGGTTGAATTATTTATAAATGTCTTGTACTCTCTGCCTATCTTGCAAGGGATCTGGCATGATGATATAGTAGATAGATTGTACTTAAAATATTTTTTTACACTTGTATTCTCAGATATATCAACATACATAGAAACTATAAAATATCATGATATTATCTATCTATCTATATCATCACGCCAGATCCCTTACGGGGTAGGCAGAGAGTACAGAGTTCCAACAAATCATGATATTACTTAACATGATATTATTTAAATAAGTAAACATTGTTTAATGTGATATTTACTGTAAATATATGCAATAACTTACAAGTGTTTGGACTTACAATGATAGTTTTTTTGCCTATTTTGCCTTTACTTTTTGTTGTTTTCATGCTCAATTTTCTTTGTATGTTTCTACCAATAAATGTGTGGTGTCTATCCATTCAGCAAACTAACTCATAATCCTGATAATAATAGCCCTGTTAAGAAACTGTCCCACTGTTGGGCACGGGCCTCCTCTCAAACTGAGAGGGTTTAGGCCATAGTCCACCACGCTGGCCCAGTGCGGGTTGGCGAACTTCACACACCTTTGAGAAGCTCTTAGGCATGCAGGTTTCCTCACGATGTTTTCCTTCACCGTTAAAGCAAGTGATAATTAATTTTTAATACGCACATGCTTTCGAAAAGACAGAGGTGCGTGCCTGTGTTTGAACCCGAGACCTTTGACTTTGCAGTCCAACGGTCTAACCACTAGGCTATCACTGCCGTTAATCCTGATATTGATTGGCATTCAATTAGTTATTTCAGCAAATACTTATAAACATGTGGAACATACTATCACAACTGTTACCCCAGAGGAGAGGGTCAGAGATCTAGAAAGATAGATGAGGCAATAGTATTTATTTAATAATTACTAAATTAATAAACAAACTCATTTTGATTTCAGAGTTTACCTATTATAACAAATGTTACTTACATCTATTTAAGTAAAAGATTGAATAAAAACGGGGAGATGTATCTTAGAATAACAATAATAGATGTACAAAGTAAAAGTCATGAATAGCCATGGTGAATTAAAAATTTGGAAGTATACAGGTATCGAAGAAGCTATCAAATGAACATTATCTTTGTAATTTTACGATTTTCTCATAGTAATTAAGTTTATAAGTAATAAATAAAAAATAAACACCGTCACGCCTTTATTCTCCAAGCAGGGATGGCAGAGGTGTACTGTGTACATCAACTTATTGCCGACGATGTTAGATCCCATATAATAGGGGGCGAGCCTATTGCCATATACCAGGCACTATTCCAGACTCCGGACTCATACTGGGAAGTTTTTGTTAGAAAGACTACAATTGTCCGACCTAGGATTTGTACCCAGGACCTCGTTATCTCAAAGCGATGTGCTTCGCCACTAGACCAACGAGGTAGTCAGTAAGTAATACTTTATTATTTTTATTATGTTAATAAAATTAGCTAATGCATAAATGACCACGACCATTACACTGCAAGGGATCGTCAGAGATATTTAGAATGGAAACACTACTATTGTAAACATGCACTTTTCACCAATATAAACACGAACAACCCAAAAATTAAGTGGTGATTTTATTTCAAGCTATTTTCAACTGCTATACATTTGCAAGATATAGGAGTGGTCTGTTTTACTATCATGTGTCTGCAGTCCTGACTAACACCACACTAGGTTTTATAGGGGCATTATATGGGCTATTTATTTACCTATATAGTCACATTTTAAAATTACTATATATTATTATAATTACCTTCCATACATCTCAGTATTTACCTATTCATATTCGATATAGTTTTAAGTTAAAACATTAAAACAAAACTTTTTTAAATTTTCTTTATTGTAAACTTACAATCAATTGCATTTTTGTTATAATGTTATATAATTACATCATAGCATTGTGGTTTCTCTTGTATTCCATAGTAATATTTAATCTTTACAATTTGTACCAATTATAATAAGGATGGTAGGCACCTACTACACACATTCAGAGCATGATATTCATTGTGCCATTGTTTATAGCTGGAGGCTTGTCCTTCACTTTTGTAATTTAATAATACTTATCGAATTTCTTGATTTCGTAATAACTTATTCACAATTCTTGATTCGAACTGGAGAAACAGGTTACAATTGATTAAATGTTATGACTACTTCCTTCTTTTGCAATTTAGATTCACTGAAATTATAATCATATGTGAAATACCTTATAGGTATTTTACAATAGACCGTTTTTTATGAATATATATGTTAATTTACTACTGTAACAAAAAAATATACTTAGAGGAACAATTTTCTAAAATCCCGCCCTTTGTATTTGACAAATCGATCACTATGGTCCCATGGTACGTTCCACTTGCGTGAACGAACGCGGCGCTGACAACCTTGTGGAACGGCAATTGTCACAATTGGGAGCGTGGTCGGCGTGGGCTACAAGTGGAACGCACCCAATAAGAGGTATGACCTGTTTCTATACTTATGGTATGCCTTAAGCACTTAGGACTGTCACTACCATGAAACTAAACTTACCTGGAGGGAGTCAAACGACGTCGTCGTTCAACACATAGTCTTTTCCCTCTCTCCATTACACGGATCACCATTTTGAGTGAATGAGAAAGCTATTGTAAGGTTGGCAACGTCGCCCTGTATGTGTGCTTGGTCTAATGTTGTGACCTATGCTTAGGCCATAACAAATGCGCCCCGTCCGTTTCAACGGTTAAAATATAAATAAAAATCATTGTGATAACTGAATATACAGTGAAATTATGTCGTGTTGTACTGTATTTTGTCAATCTAGGACAACCAAAGGAGGAGTGAAAAATCCTGAATTATCATTTCACACGTATGTATTTATTGCCTCTTATTATATTATAGGGACGTTTCACAACAAAACTATGGATTGAACATTAAAGATATATATAATTGACGTCATATAATTAATATACGGTAATAATTAACTGTGAGTTTAAAGCTTTAATTTATATTTCAAATATGCATTATTTTACGCTTCTCCTACTAGTGATGTCCTACAGCGCCTATTGCTTACTGTCGATATTAATAAATTATTACTACCCCAATTATTCCTATTTCACGTCATAATGACTAAACGACCGTCACGTCTATATTCCGCAATCGGGCGCGGGATGTCTAGACCTATTTATGATTCTTTCATCTTTAACTATAGTGGCATTTTATCTGAAATAAAATGCTTACCTCATTGGAAGCTCTATATTGAGATGGCATATTGAGCCTCGGTTGCGAAATGAAGTTTTGCCCGTTGGGTAGTACTGCTTTTACTAAAGATTAGAGATTTGACCTCTATATGAGTTGGCATTGTGCCCTCCACCCCGCGAGGGTGTATGCCATGCCCATATGTAGATAAATCTGAACCCTGAAAAACACGTTGATGTCCGTGTGATGGAACTGTTGATTTTCGTGATTTAGAATCCGCGTTTGAGTGCTAAAAAGTTTAGAAGGTACCTCCCCTTTTATTATCGTCGGCACGCGGTCGCGGTAATCAAGTAGATACGTAATAATAATACCACTCTGTGGAATGCACCGGCTATTGTTTGTTGTACCTGGACTTTTCTATCGATGTATTTGGAGGGTGTGTGTCCGTTCTAGAACTTTAATACGAATATAAAAGGAACAGCGCGGCGACGGACACAGTCTCTCTTCTGAAGCGACAACGATCAAATCGAGAACAAGCGATCTTAGTGGAGTACACCAGCGACCTTAGCAGCGATCAACGGATTAAACGATTGGCTTAGCGACTTAAAAGCAATAATTGGGTAGAAGCGAGAGTAGTACCAGTGTGTGCTTAGTACTTGTGTGTACTTGCATTCGACTGACTATTTTGTGCGTAAAGTGTCTATTCAATAAATGAACATATTTACTATAGATTCTCAGGTAACTTAAGATTTTCTGTTCGGTGAAATAAATATTTTTTAATCATGAATTGTCTTTTACGTTGATAAGGCCTGTCCTAGTAATCACTTCCCTATTAAAGTACACTAAAGCAGATCCACAAACTCACACATAAAATTGACACGCTACCTCAGCGATATGCGCTGACCATACATCCTAAGTCCATGACTAACGTGCATTGAAAGAGCGATCGTGCGAACGTAGGGTAAATGTCATGTAAAAATTATAACCACCGCTACGCCTATATTCCCCAAGCAGGAGTGGGAGTGGTGTACTGTGTACTCACTTGTCGTTCAATTATGTAAGGTCTCATGTAGTAGAGGGTGAGTCTATTGATATTATACCGAGCACAGTGCCAGACTCCGAACTAGATTTTCTTTATCGATAATTACTATTTGCCGACATAGGATTCGAACCGACGACCTCGTGATCGCTATGCGTACATACTAATATCGATGTTCACAGATTCGTTTTAAAGATTTCTATTATAATACGTGAACTTATATAAATTACTCGTAGTAATTCAAAATCCTAATTTAGATGAGTCGGTTACGATTTTGCATGAAGTAAATATTTTTTAACAATTAATTATATTTTCTCATCGATAAATCCTGTACTAGTAATCTCTTGCCTAATCACGCACACTAATGCAGATTTACAAACTCACACCGACATTAAATTGAAACGCTACCGCGGCGATATACGTCGTCTATGCATTCTTCGTCTATGGTCACTACCCATCGTATGTGAAAAATTTCACTCCGAAGTACACTGGATCGAAACTGAGAAAAGAACTGAGAAAAGAAAAAGAGGATTTTTTTTATCTATTCTACGTTTTTTTAGTGACAATCGATAGAACTCTCAAATCCAATGAGAAAATGCCTAGGGACATTTTTTCCTAAAACTGATACTTTGGTAGGAAATCAGCGATTTATTATTTTTTTTTGTACAGGACGCAAGTGATTATGCTCAATACTTTCCAAGTCTTGACCGATTCGGCTCTAGGACTGTACTAGTAAAAGTATGACTAAATAATTAACTAGGTGTCATACAATTGCGACAAGAAAGACTAGATATATTTTCGGAAATAAACACAAGCAGAAAATCCTAAAAACCACTATAATCACCGTTTCATATAGAATTTTCTACCCCAACGCCAATTTTGTCTGAAATAATAATTATAATCTATCTATCTATCTATCTATCTTTATAGAAGATAGATAGATAGTGAGGTTATCCTCACGCCAGATCCCTTGCGGGGTAGGCAGAGAGTACAGAGTTCCAACAGGTTCTTTCCTTACATACCTCTCTGGCTTCCTCGACTCTCATAGTTCGTCTCATACACGTTCGCCGGTTACGGAGACTCTTGACTTTTCCATCAGATAAGACTCGGTTTATTTGGTCGTGGTAAGATAGTCTAGGTCTTTCCCGGTACCTGCATCCTTCCACTTTCACATTGTATATCTGTTTTGTCATTCTTTCCTCTGGCATTCTTTCTATATGCCCGAACCAACGGAGCATGCCCTTTCTCATCTTTACACCGATACTATCTTTCATACCTACTCGCTGTCTTACTATGCTGTTGCTAATGCGGTCGGTCAGCTTCACTCCGCACATCTTCCGCAGAGCTCGCATTTCTACCGCATTTATCCTACTTTCATTCTCCTTCTTACATACCCAGCTCTCGCTACCATATAACAGCGTTGGGACAAGAACTCCGTTATGTATGGCCAGCTGCGCCTTATGGCTTAAGTGCCGGCTCCCGAGTAGCTTTCCCATCGCACCATTCACTCTGTTCCCTGCACTCACTCTTCTCTCTATGTCAGCGGTGTATTTCCCATCCTTACTGAAGGCGCATCCAAGATATACAAACTCATTCACTTGCTCCAGCACATCGTTACCAACCACAATCCTTACATTCGTTCTGGTTTCTTCCCTTTCAAAAACCATAATCTTGGTTTTCTTCACGTTCAAGTGTAAGCCATTGATCATGCAGTCGTTTTTCATAACTTTGACTAGTGTTTGCAGATCAGTGGCTGTTGGCGCTATTAAAACCGCGTCATCTGCATAAAGTAGATGGTTTACCACTAAGATAATTATAATCCATTATTCTAAATAACATTGGTATTTAGTCAATGCCTTAAACCAGCAGTAATTTAATAATCCGCTTGACCTATTATTTAGCCGTTAAGAAACGATAACATGCCGATTCCACCCCCGAACAAATTTCTTCTAATCATTAGCAAAGTAAAAATGCCGTTAGTTTAAATACTATATACACTTATTTTTATGTTAAGCCCACATTTTATTAATTTTTCATAGCGAATCTTGCTTTTGTAGTAGTCATTGTTTTTCATTTCTTTCGATCCATTTTGCGCGCGGGGGTGCGAGCACTCAAAGATTACATGTATGGCAGTTCTATCAGTGAAGACTTGCGCCCTATAAAAAATCATATATCGCTGGTTTCCCACCAAAGTATCAATTCTAAGAGAAATGTCCTCAGGCATTTTCTCATTGGATTTAAGAGTTCTATCGATTGACATTAAAAAACGTGATATCAGACAAAACATTCCAATGTCCCTTTTTTCCGTTTCGATCCAGTGTGCGAGGTCCCGTTTTTTTGTGAATTATTCGTGCTTAATGCACAATAAAATATGTGATGGAACTCGTCAAGAAATTTGCAATGTATTTTGCGATGTTTGGCGGAGTTATGAGCCGGCCATAGAATAACAATAATCCAGAAGCCGCGTCCACTTGTAACTGCACGCCGAGCGGTGAAATCAAAAAATCAAAAAATATCCCGCGCTCACCGCAAATTACACCCGCATACTGCTGCTACTTAAAAAATGATTTACCGCTTTCTTAAAATAAAACACGATTTCATTAGCAGTAAGTTAATAATGTTTATTTTTTTAAAGTTTTTTTTATTTGTGTCGTTCCATGCCTCATTGGTCTGGTGGAGCATATGTTTAATGTGCGTTACAATCACGAGGTTTTGGGATCGATTCTTAGGGCGGAAAAAGTGTAATATTTATTCTAATATCCCTTTTGTCGAAGCATTTTTTTAAAATATTGCCTCGTAGAGTCTGAAGTTATCGTCAAGGTTTTGTATTTTCATAATGATGCAGTCTTATATTTATGTATTTTTCGATAACAGCCCTTATGAGATTATATCTATGGCATAGTCCATTTACATGGCTATGCTGAACTGGAAATATATTATTTTTACCCATGAATTCCTTAAAGATTTTGATAACTTATGCTAATCGTTTATAGTTTGAGTTTATTACTATGTTTTCGTTCAAAAGCCTTCGCACATGCGCCTCACATATGTAACATATTTCAAAAAGACATTGGGAAGGGTAGCATAGAACACCTTTATTTTTTAACCCGATAAATTTATGAAAATATTGCAGATCACATGCTAACAACGCTTTCATACAAAATTGGCACTTAATTGTCTTTATTAGATAATGAGCTGCTCGAGCTGCTTGGGCTCTGTGCCCGATATATAAGCTACGATGTATTTCGACAAATCGTGTAGCTAAGGCAAATTAAACGACAATAATTTTGCACCTTTTGTGGACCTGGAGAAGGCGTGCGAAGGTGCGAAAGAGACTTTAGGACATTTTGCCAGAGTATGGTATAAACGGCACCCTGTTGCGAGCCGTCCAGTCCACCGACGTGGACAGCAAGGCATGCGTACGGGTAGGTGGTAACATGTCACCTTGGTTTGACGTTAAAATCGGCGTCAAGCAGGGTTGCGTGTTGTCCGCTAGACTGTTTATAGTGTATCTGGATAAAATTCTTCAAAGACTGAATGCGATGACTGAAGGGGTAAAAATGGGTGATCTAGTGATAAACCACCTATTGTATGCAGATGACGCGGTTTTGATAGCGCCAACAGCCACTGATCTGCAAACACTAGTCACAGTTATGAGAGACGACTGCATGAACAATGGCTTACATTTGAATGTGAAGAAAACCAAAATTATGGTTTTTGAACGGGAAGAAACCAGAACGACTGCAAGGATTGTGGTTGCTAACGATGTGCTGGAGCAAGTGAATGAGTTTGTATATGTATTAGGGCCATCTATAACTTGAGTAGTCGCGACTCTTTAAGAGAACTGTTCAAAGTAGCTAATATCATGACGGTCCCATGTCAATATATCTATGAAAACATTATGTATACTAGAAAAAATTTAGATCTTTTTAATCAGCTAGGTGATAGACATTGCTATAACACACGACATAGAAATAAATTAGACCAACCGCAGTTTCGTCTGTCAAAAATTCACACGTCTTTCATGGGGCACTGTGTTAGATTTTATAACAAAATTCCCATTGACGTCACTAAACTTAGTGAAAATAAGTTCAAAGCTTGTGTAAAACGAACACTTTGTAAGCAAGCTTATTATTCAATAGAAGATTATTTAAAAGATAAAAATGCTTGGATAAATGCTATTCCAGCTCCACTTGAGTCATAACAACCTATTCAACTGTTGTTAGTTAACATTACCTCTCTTCCTTCTATTAATTTAACACAATATGTACTTTTTTTGTAAATGAGGGAACCATGTAGCCATTCTCATAAATAGTATTATTCGCTTTTTTAACTTAGACTCACCTGATGACCAACCTACATTGTTCTCCCATACCCCACAACAGAATGTAGATGAAAAAGTTTGTAATTTCTTATTTTAAAAGAGTAACCGTGGAGTTTCTTGCCCTTCTTCTCCACAGGAATGACATTCCGAAGTGGCGGTAGAGTCTTTGTTACTTTTCTGACGATTCATAAATACTGTAATGGTTTACATGAATAAAAAATATTCTGATTCTGATTCTGATTCTGATATATCTTGGATGCGCCTTCAGTAAGGATGGGAAATACACCGCTGATATAGAGAGAAGAGTGAATGCAGGTAATAGAGTGAATGGTGCGATGGGAAGGCTACTTGGGAGCCGGCACTTAAGCCAAAAGGCCCAGCTAGTCATGCATAACGGAGTGCTTGTCCCAACGCTGTTATATGGCAGTGAGAGTTGGGTATGTAAGAAGGAGAACGAAAGCAGGATAAATGCGGTCGAAATGCGATCTCTGCGGAAGATGTGCGGAGTCACGCTGACCGACCGTATTCGTAACAGCGTAGTAAGAAAGCGAGTAGGTATGAAAGATAGTATCGGTGTAAAGATGAGAAAGGGTATGCTCCGTTGGTTCGGGCATATAGAAAGGATGCCAGAAGAAAGAATGACAAAACAGATATGCAATGCGAAAGTGGAAGGATGTAGGTGCCGGGGAAGACCTAGACTATCTTACCATGACCAAATAGACCGTGTCTTAGCTGAAGGGCAAGTCAAGAGCCTCCGTAACCGGTGAGTGTGTATGAGACGAACTATGAGAGTGGAGGAAGCCAGAGAGGTATGTAAGGAAAGAACCTGTTGGAACTCTGTACTCTCTGCCTACCCCGCGAGGGAGCTGGCGTGATGATATAGATAGATAGATAATTTTGCAATGCTGCCAGCATTTTATTCAATAAGTGATGTTGAAACTTGATTAAATAGTTGATCATTATCTTCAAATCTTTGTGAGTGCGCTGGAAAATTAATGGCTTTCGTTGACGACAAACAATTTAATACGCCTATATTTTCCAGGGGTATGCAATTTTCACGGTCGGAAGCTTTAAGTTGTAAGTGGAAAAACACTTTCCGATAAATACCTTTAAATTGTTTGGCGTTTGGGTTGTCGTTATGGCCCTCATGCATTCGCATCATTTCAAAAAGCAGTTCCAAATGATCTTGGCTGCATTTATAAGTTGGTATAAATTCAAGCATATTGTCCACCTCAACTAAATTTTCTTAAAGTGATTTAAGACTCAATACATACAAGCATTCAAAGAAATCCAGTTTTGCACGCACCTTCTAATACGAGCCATGCCTTTTAAGTTTTGTCGTTTGAAGAAAAAAACACAACTAGAACCTTATAGTACTTTTTATTGTTTTTCAAAGTATTCACAACGTAGCTTAATACACTTTTCCATTCGCTCAAACCATTTATTATAACATTTATTCCACTCTAAAGTGGGGGTGTTCAAAATTGCTGACTTGAAAGCGTCGACTGCTTCTTCACCGGACCGGAACCTTTGACCACGAAGACTTTTCTTAATTTTAGGAAATGTAAAGAAATCGTTAGGGCTTAGGTCAGGACTGTATGGAGGATGGTCAAGAATTTCTACTTTTTCCTGCTTCAAATACTCAATCGTTTGACGAGCGCTGTGTGAGCTTGCGTTGTCGTGGTGCAGGATGATGCGTCGCTTTGAGTTAGATTTTCGAAGTTCGGCGATGACTTGTGGTAAACAAACTGTGGTATACCTCTCTGCGTTAACCGTTCTACGATCTTCAAGTGCAATAATAGTCGCAACATGGCCGGTTTTTTCAACGAACGTGGCCACCATCTTCTTTGAAGTGCTTCGAGAACGAACAACTTTAGTCGGCCTTGGCTCGTCTTGAAAGACCCAGATTGTAGATTGTTGTTTGGAATCAGGATTGTAGGCATAGATCCAAGATTCATCACCACTGATGATGTCGTAGACGTGATTTGACTCTCCTCGGTTGAACCTTTGCAGAGTTTTCTTACACCATCTGACGCGGGCCGCTTTGTGATCGTCGGAAAGCAGATGCGGTATCCAACGGCAAACTAGCTTTCTCACACCAAGCGCTTCATGCGAGATCTTCTGAATGGTTGTCCCTGAGATGCCTAATAGAGCCTCTATCTCTCGATATGTCACATGACAATCTTCGAGAATTAGTTGTCTCACAGCAATGATGTTATCTTCAGTGAAGGCGGATTTTGGGCGTCCTTCGCTAGATGTGTCACTAACACTAGTATGTCCACGCTGGAATTCTAAATACCAGCGTTCGACAGTCCGCAGACATGGGGCTTCATCACTGAACACAGATGTTAGCTCTTCAAACCACTGAAGCCGTGTCAGGCCTCTTCTAAAGTTGTAGAAAATTATTGCACGAACATTTTCCTTAGAAAGATTCATTTTCGTACGTAACCTGACAGATTCCAATCGACGCTGTAACTAAACAATAGCATTAATTCTAATACTTTGAACTGTTATGAGATTCAAAATTTAAACACATTCGAATATAGAACAGTTCCAAATTCAAAATTGCCGAGAAATCTGGAAACGACAGAACTTAAAAGGCATGCCTCGTAATGGTTTGTAACTTTTTATTATAAGGTCCACTTGTCTTTTGTCTTTCTTAATTTTTCTTTTTGTATTATTTTTAGTTTTCAACCCACGAATATATATTATCATTGAATCTAGAAAATTATATATCATTTCTTTATTACGCCGGTTCAAAGGTTGCTTATAATCAAATTGTTTTATATTACGAGAGTTAAATATGTCAAATAGATCGTTCATGTTTTGTACATAAGTTTCGGTTGCCTTAGAATTTTTAAATACGATTAATTGACGGACGATTTAGCGCAGTGGTTAAGAGCTTGAGCTGCTCCGCCCACTGTGTCGAATAGTCGCGGGTTCGATTCCCGCACGGGACAAATCTTTGTGTGATCTACAATTATTTGTTCCGGTCTGGGTATTTGTTTGTGAATTTTCATGTTTGTAAACGCACCCACGACACAGGAATAAATCCTAGTGTGGGGCTACGTTTAAAAAAAAAAAAAAATTAGCATCCTCTCGACAAAATTTTAACGCTGTTGCTACACTTTTACTCAGAACTTGGCATGCAAACATAATGTGTCTCCTTGTTAGTTTATTACCTATATGAAGTCCTTCATTTTCTTGAAGTTTGTTTAATTAACATAAAAGGTTCCAGTTAACTTCTTCATCGTTTTTATCTTAAATATATTTTTTGGATTCGAAGTGATTCCGCATAAGTTTGAACATGTGTACTGGGTCTAAAAATACTGTTGCATTGGACTTGTCTACAGGGTATTTAAAACTAGTCCTCAATTCATTTACGTTATCTATTTTACATCCTAGTAGCTTTATTGCTGTTAAATTAGTTAAATGTCCGTCAAACGTTAAAGATACTACATTAACACCAGCATCATGGTATTTAATGAGGCATAATTTAATTTAATTAATTTTTTGTTCTGCGTTTAAACCATGCACCAAGAAATATCCCAGAGGTAATTTAAAATTGTCCTAAATGCCGTTCAATAAAAGAACGTATGCTTCAGAGGCTAAGGTTTTGCAATCTTCAGAAGTACCGGTCGCCATGTCAACATATCCGTAATTTTTTTTCCCATCCCACAAGCTTTGTTGTCCTATGGACATCTCATCAGCAATGGTCGAACAAATAATTTTACCCTTGGAACTTGTAGCTTTATCCTTTAAAGCCAGAAACGATTCATCTGAAAATCCAGGGTTATATTGAAATACCATTTAGACAATGTTTTCGAGTGTGGAAGGCATGTATCAAAAGTAGCCCTCACGTACCTATACGCAGTAGGTGAAAGAAATATTAATGTTAAACAAAACTTTTTGATTTTAGCATTATATTTTGGGTTCTTTTTGAGGACACTTTTTTTATAAATATTTTTGAATATATCAGCGGCTACAATATTTGTTGAAAGCAAGTCATAAACATAATTGTTGACATAACGATTATTTTTTAAATTCCTTAGGATGCTAATTAAAGATTCGTTCCTTTTTGTAAGGCGTCTATTTTTTTGTTGCAATATTTTTATTCGTAGAGCCTGCCTATGATAAAACATTTATTTTCGGCCTAATTGGGATTTTAGTTTTACTTATTGGCTTGTCAAACACAGAGTCTAAATCAGAAATGGCTACATCAATCTCCGAGTTTGATTTAACAGGTGAATGTTCATGTTTCGCCTGAAATCAAAAAATTCTGTCTCTAAATCGTATCATAAAATCAAAAATTAAAAAGCTCAGACAAGGTTACCATATAAAAAATGATAAATATAAGTAAGCCAGCTGCTCTCTATACTATTAATAATAACTAGCAGTTTCCAGCGACATCGTACTCGGTCGACAACAGCGCCACCTACCGGGTTTATGTTATATAGCCTATGTTACTTTTGGATAAGGTAGCTTTCTAATGGTGGAAGAATTTTTGAAATCGATACAGTAGTTTTTGAGTTTATTCGTTACAAACAGACAAAAATACAAAGTTTTCCTCTTTATAATATTAGTATAGATTAGTTTGCCGTGTGGTGCCGGCAGAGCAGAATAGCACCACCCCATATCTTCCCGTGGGTAACGTAAAAGGCGATTAAGGGAGTGTGAGAAAATACTGACTCCTTGTATCTTTCTCACCGTGATACTGCTCCGTCTCTCTGAGTCCTTCTCCGGTCGTAACGGTCTCCGTTCCACTGGGCCCAGAAGGATAAGGATGAGTATGTGCACCTGTGTCTCGCGCGTATACTTGTGCACCTTAATATTTCCTGCGCATCTGACCGCTTCCGTTACTGGACTCCGAGTACGCAAAAGTCCTGTGGCGATGGGTAAAAGTAGAGAGGTCTAGCCTGATGCAAACTAGGCTTTGTCTGATATCTACACGCAGGCGGTCCCGGGGGCGTGAAAACACGCCGTGGTCGTTTCCGCGCTGCACATTTGGGACGACAGCACGGGCTCGGCAGCACTTGGGATGTCAAAGCAGCCCTGTTTAGGGAGGCACTGCTTTCCCCGCTCAGCTGGGGAGGGGGCTTGAAAAGGTGCCCTAAAAAATGCTCGTCCCGACATGGCAGATGGTAGTAACCGCGGCTATCATCGCATCATTCAAATCGTGGTCGACGCCGCAAAGGAAATTTAAAAAGAACACCTGTTATGACATTCGGCGCGTGGAACGTGAGAACGCTTCTTGATCGAGATGTCAACGCCTGCCCCGAACGTAAGACCGCCATAGTAGCTCGGGAACTTCATCGCTATAACGTGGATGTGGCTGCTCTCAGCGAAACACATCTCCCCGATGAAGGAGAGCTGGTGGAAGTAGGTGGCGGCTACGCTTTCTTCTGGAAAGGTACCGCTGCCTCCGAAACTCGACGATCAGGGGTAGGTTTTGCCATCAAGAATCACTTAGCAAAGCATTTAGAGGAGTACCCTGTACATATCTCAGACCGCGTAACCACACTGCGCCTTCACCTGGACAAAGACAACTACCTTAATGTCATCAGTGTCTATGCTCCAACGTTAGACAAGTCTGATGACATCAAGGAAAAGTTCTATGAGGAAGTGACACATTGCCTCGATAGCTTCAACGCCAGGGAGCAGGTTTTATTGCTGGGCGATTTCAATGCCAGGGTTGGACGGGCCTATGAGGCTTGGCCTGGAGTTCTGGGTAGACATGGAGTTGGCAACATGAACAGCAATGGTCAGTTGCTGCTCAGTCTTTGTGCTCAATACGGTCTGGCAATTACGAACACTATGTTTAGACTTGCCGCCAAGTACAAGACAACATGGATGCACCCAAGATCTAAGCATTGGCATTTGATTGACTATGCTATCGTGAGACAAAAAGATTTCAGCCAAGTACAGGTCACCCGCGTCATGCGTGGTGCGCACTGCTGGTCTGACCACCGACTTATTGTCACTAAGCTACGAATCCGCCTCCGTCGCCCGCGTAGATCTCTTATAAAAATGCTTGCTTCTTTGAACTTGGATAAGCTAGAAGATATCGCGGTCAGGGAGAAATACGCTTAAGCCCTGTCTGAAAAGCTGATGCCAGCTAATGAGGTAGTTGATGTTGATGCTGCCTGGGGAACTATGTCATCTCATATCATGGATACCGCTTCAACTGTACTGGGTAAAAAAATCCGTCGCAACGAAGACTGGTTTGATGGAAATGATGAAACCCTGCGGGCAGCATTCGACAAACACCGAGATCTCCGGCGACAGCACAAAAGGCAGAGAGGAAGCGTTGCGGTTGTTAAAGCTAGTGACCTCGAATTGCGCAAGCTGTCTCGACATATGAAAGACAAGTGGTGGCAGGACAAAGCTAGTCACATGCAATGGCTCATTGACACAAACCAGCTGGGTGAGTTCTACAGTGAGGTACGTAAGCTGATTGGTTCATCCTACCAAGCTCGGGTGCCTTTAAGGTGTCTAGACGGTAGTCACATGTTGACAAGCAAGGAGGATATACTAAACCGCTGGGCGGAGCACTTCAACATTCTGCTGTGTGGACATCTTCAAATGTGGATCGATCAGCTGATCTGCAAAGTATCGGTTTAATGCCTCAGCTCCCTCTCGCCTATGAGCTGGACGAGACTCTATTGCGTGACGAGGTTGTTACTGCCATCAGACAGCAACAAAACAAACGGGCGGCTGGCATTGACCTTATACCGGGAGAGCTGATAAGATACGGCGGAGAGGAGTTGCACACGTTAGTGTGGGAACTATTTGTTCGCATGTGGGAGGAGGAGCGCGTTCCGGATACCTTTAAAGTATCGCGCATAAGTGCTCTTTACAAGCACAAGGGTGACCGATCTGACTGCAACTCCTACCGCGGTATTTCACTCCTTTCAGCCCCCGGAAAGGTCTTTGCTAGAGTTCTCTTAAACCGCCTAAAGAACTTGTCTGAAAAGATTCTGCCTGAAACCCAGTTTGGCTTCCGACCGGACCGAGGGACATGCGAAGCTATATTCTCTGTGCGTCAACTGCAAGAAAAGAGCAGGGAACAGGGCTGTCAGCTGTACCTTTGCTTTGTTGACCTGGAGAAGGCTTTCGACAGTGTGCCTCGGGAAGCTCTATGGTTGGTGCTAGGTAAGCTCGGGTGCACGGAAAAGTTTGTGAGACTTCTTAGACTCCTGCATGACGACATGCAATGCTGCGTTGCCGTAGACGGTGAACAGACAGACTTCTTCCCCGTTACCTGTGGGGTGAAGCAAGGATGTGTCTTAGCGCCTACTCTGTTCGCCTTATACTTTGCGGTGGTAGTTAGAGAGGTCTTACACACTGTTTCTCAGGGAGTCCGTATCCGTTTCCGCACAGACGGCAGCCTTTTCAACTTGGCTAGACTTAAGGCTCGCACTAAAGTCTCTTACGCACTGATCTCTGAGATCATGTATGCTGATGACTTGTGCTTCCTATCAGAATCCCTAGACGGCCTGCAACAGCTGATGTCCGCATTCCACCAAGCCTGCCGTAAGTTTGGCTTAAAGATCAGTGTCAATAAGACGGAGGTGATGCCCCTGGACATGCACGGTCACGAGACACTGACCATAAAACTTGGTGAGGATGTGCTAAAGCAGGTGGATAGATTTCGCTATCTGGGGAACACTGTAACATCCAAGTGTGACCTTGATGCTGAGATCAATAGCAGGGTGGGTACCGCAGCTGCGGCATTCGGCAAGCTATGTACCAAGGTCTTCTGTTCGCATAACCTTAAGTTGCCCACTAAGATATCGGTGTATATGGCAATCGTGCTGCCAAACCTCCTATACTCCTCTGAGACGTGGTGTGTATACCGCCGCCACATTCGCACTCTGGATCGCTTCCACCTTAAATGTCTCCGTACCATCATGAGGATCAGATGGTCCGATAGAGTGCGAAATACCGAAGTTCTGCGACGAGCCAATGTTGGTGGCATTGAGGCCTATTTAATGCGTCGACAGCTTCGGTGGTGCGGTCACGTATCTCGTATGGCGGAGGAAAGAGTGGCGAAGCGCATCTTCTACTCTGAACTGGAGAAGGGCAAGCGGAATCATGGCGGTCCCCTCCTCCGGTACAAGGACGTCCAAAAGCGACATATGAAGAGATGCAACATAGAGCCCTCTCGTTGGGAACGTTTGGCAGCACAGCGGCCAGAATGGCGCAGGATGGTGAACAGCCAAGTACACGAGTTCGAGGCTCAGCGTAAAGCTGACCTTGACGCCAAACGCAATCAGTTAAAGGCCCGCCCACCTGCTGCCATATCATACAACTATGAGAACGGCGTACTCACGTGCCCTCAGTGTGCACGGAGTTTCGCCGCGAAGATAGGCTACATAAGCCATCTTCGAGCGCATCAGCGGCTTTACTCTGACTAGGGGTCAAAGTGGTCGCCATGGCCGAAATCGGTCGGATCAATCATCATAGATGAATTGTACGCGGATAATACATGTACATACATAAATAACAATAATCATACGTACAGTTATAAATGTGCCCATGCATGACTCTGATTCTTGTACTGCCATGGCTTAATGCTGAAATATTATATTATTTTTAAATAACTATTTACACTAGCTTTCTGCTTGCATCTGCGTAGTGATGATGATGATCAGTCCACCACGCTGGCCCAGTGCGGGTTAGCGCACTTCCCACACCTTCGAAAAAGTCTTAGGGCATGCAGGTTTCCTCGCGATGTTTTCCTACCGTTAAAGCAAGTGATAATTAATTTTTAATACGCACATGCTTGTGAATAAGACAGAGGTGCGTTCCTGCGTTTGAACCCGAGACCTCTGACTTTGCAGTCCAGTGGTCTAACCACTAGGCTATAACTGCTTGCTTGCGAATGCAGGTTATGTTTTAAAAATCAATTTAAATATCTGGGTCTATTGTTACGGAGGACCTTAAGGATGACGATATGGAAAGGGAACGCAGTGCAATAGCTGTAAGGCTTATTTAATGTATAGTTAATATTAGAAAACATGAGAATGCTAAAACTTATATAGGCACAATGCGAAAGTGGAAGGATGTAGGTACTGGGGGAAACCAATAATATCTAACCATAATCAAGTAGACCGTGTCTTATCTGAAGGGCACGTCAAGAGTCTGTGTAACCGGCAAGAGTGTATGAGACGAATTATGAGAGTGGAGTAAATCAGAGAAGTCTGTGACGAAAGAACCTATTGGAACTCTGTACTTTTGCCTACCTCGTAAGTGATCTGGCGTAATAAGATATAGGTAGATAGATAATATTCGCACAGCTAAATCTAAGAACTCTATACGTTTTGTGGATTTGTCGAACCTAAAACATTTCAGTCTCTTTTACCAAGATAACACAATTAGGAGTAGGTACCTAGGTAATACGTAGTAAGATTATACTAATAAAAAAATCGCGTTTGTTCTCTTACGTCTGAAGGTTAAATTGCGTATTACTCCGTGTCATCACTTTAGCATGGTTATCATTTTAATCTTTAAATTTTCGTCTGTGACTTAGATAGGGTTTATGACATCCAAATCTTCACCGCCCGCTCTCACTTCGATAGTCTCCAAAAGGTTCAATCCGTTTCCTCCGCAAAGCTGTCGGAGCCCCGCGGTTCATACGGAATGTCAATCTCCGATCTTATATAAATAATTAAATATACCAAGGGTATCCTCCGTTGGTTCGGGCATATGGAAAGAATGTCAGAAGAAAGAATGACAAAACAGATATACAATGCGAAAGTGGAAGGGTATAGGTACCAGGGTAGACCTAGACTGTTTTACCATGACCAAATAGACCGTGTCTTATCTGAAGGGCAAGTTAAGAGTCTCCGTAACCGGCGAGTGTGTATGAGATGAACTATGAGAGTGGAGGAAGCCAGAGAGATATGTATGGAAAGAACCTGTTGGAACTCTGTACTCTCTGCCTACCCCTCGAGGGAGCTGGCGTGATGATATAGATAGATATAGAAATCTTCATTATTTCTAAAAATAGATTGATATCTATGCGACAGTTATTATGTGTAAAGACCCACTCATGGATATAACATTTGTTCAGTGTAGTCGTTTCAATGACAAACTACAGCTGTAGGAGGTATCTATACATGTTTTACCTAACTCTATCGTCACGCCACATCCCTTGCAGGACAAGCAGAGTACAGTGCTCCAATAGGTTCTTTCGTTACAGACCTCTCTGGCTTCCTCCACTCGCATAGTTCGTCGCATATACGCTCGCCGGTTACGGAGACCCTTACTTGCTATTTAGACTCATTTTAAAGTATTATAAACTAAATTACATTTTATTTAGTATTTTCAAGTATTTCCAGGCACTACCACCGTTGAAGTATACGACACCTGGAGACCGCTTCCTAAAAAAGTAAGTTCCAATGGGAGAAAATACTGAAACTTGTCTCTGTCATTATCAAAGTGAAGAAATCCATAAAACAATGTTCAAAGATTTATCTAAGTATATAAAAATACAAATCACTATACGAAGCATAAGTAAATAAAACAAAAGAAGGTCAACATATATTATACAATTTTTTTTATTGTAAATTGTCAAATTATGATTATTAAAATCCATAATTACCTATAATAGAATTTAAACCAGTTTCTCATTATTTTATGAATAAAACATTTCATCACGAGTTTTAAAGCTCGGTCCAGAACGTCGGCCGAAGTAGCACTTTGGCATTTTTATTGAGTTTCTTTTTTATATTAAAATTAAAAATATACGCAATTTTTCGCAAAGAGCCGATTGTGCACTAACCATACTAGAATAAAATATGTAATTAATATGTTTTGGCAATGCAAAAACCCAACAAATGCATATTGGTGTGATTTTATATACCACTTAGACTGATAATATAGACATGATCTAGTGTGTAAACAAAGTTACCTATTTCATATTACTATTTTACGACTTAAGATACTTTAATACTATCTATCAATCTATATCATCACGTCAGGTATAGGTACAAGGTTCCAACAGGTTATTTCCTTACAGACCTTTCTGGCTTCCTCCACTCTCATAGTTCGTCTTATACACGCTCGCCGGTTACGGAGACTCTAAAAATATTCCATGTACAGACACGACTTCCTTCCAGTTTTATTATATGTATGGATTTGAATAAAATATGTTATTAGTTAAGTCACTCTCCAATCTAATAGGTTATATAATCGTTATTAAAACCATTGGATTTTTACGATGTTCAGCACTAATCCTGCTTGAAACCCAGGTCTTAATCTAGTTCAGGCAAACCGTTGAATATACATTTACATACATTAAATAAGTTCGAATAAGATTGTTAGGTATAATTATTTTAAATGAATAAATGATTTATTATAGTTTATTTATTTATTATTTATAATATACTTTAATGGGTAGACGCAAGTACGTAAGCAATAGACATGAGCGCCGATACCATTTTCATCGGCGGCAGCGTTAGACGTTAAATTCCATCGGCGGCGCTACCGGCGTATTCAGCGTGGGTAGTATAGCGTCTATGCTGACAGGGGAATTAGGGGGTTCTATCCTCCTTCTGCGAAATTGTCATATCCCAGAAGGCTCGACGAATGCGGCGACACCGAGGCGGAGGCACAACTCACCCAGCCCCCAGCGATTTAGCCCGCGGATTTATAATACGAGATAACTTGTGCCGTAACATTTGGCCCTCTCCGCCGCGCCAACATCCACAAGAAGGTGCTTGGGGTCGTGAGACGCTGAGGCAGGGGCCCTGTACGTTTTTAAGTCGTGAACCCCATAGCGGGCTCGTCGGAGCACGACACAGACGTGTATCGGTGCCTTCCTAACAGAGATCCCGGAACCCTCCCAGAGCCTCTTCAACGGCACGGCTCACTGGATCTACTAGTCGCGGATTCGATCCTTTCGCGTAACAAATTTTTGCGTGATCTTTGTACCATCTGGATGTTTGTCCATTTAAGTTTGAATACATTTCCACGACCCAGAAACAATTACAGGGCGAGTCAGGCTTTGTAAAAAAAATGTCATGTTGATATTTATATAATAAGAAGATTTAAAAACATCTATTCCATACAAATTGTTGTTGAAATGTAATTTACTCAAATCGATACGAACATAACCTAAACTTAACCAATACCTACCTTAAAAGACGTGGCGTGCTACGAAGGAATTAGGCTTAAATCGTATGTATACTTAGTCATACAATTATATTTAAATATACCTACCGATTATACCTCAGTGCACCGTAATAATTAGAGGTTTCATAATTCTGAGAATGCAGGTATGCGTTCTGATGGAAGATGACGAAATGATACGTACAAATTGCACTTCAACCTTGACGGGTTATAAAGGGTCTTTATTCGTTGCCCAATTAAACGCGACGTGTTACGATAATTTCATAAAAGGATCGTTTATGAGTACGCCAGTGGTATACAGAATACAATTACACGATCATTTCACGAAGTTATCGTATCGCGCGGCGTTTAGTCTTAGCGAATAAGTGCCCAGGAGTTAATAAACGCAAGAGTTATAATCATGAGACTCACAATTAAACGATAGCAAGAAATTGCTCTTAGGTATTTATGTGGATTTAACTATTGTTGCAGGGGATTAGCGCTATCATGTTTGAATAGTTTCTATTTATTACTAACTAACGAGGGCGAGTATTGCAAAGGGATATAATTTGTGGCGCAGTTAGACATATGTATAAAGATAATGATACTATGAACATAATTAATTGGCGAAGAATATAGTGTTTTTTTTAATAAATATCTACACGAACGACCCGCGCTTGCTGCGCGGTAATAGAAACGGTTTCACTGACTTTTAAGCCGTTTTCACCTATAGATCCCTCCGAGTCCCGAAGAAAGTGTAATGTATGAATAATTTGTGGGCAAATTGGCCAAATTATGATGATGTATATCATCATAATGTGGCCAATAAAATAGTAGAAGAGGTAACCTAAGTAGCGTCCCTCGTTGTTCCATTTGAGTGGGTTTGTTTATTGTCAATATATCGGGTAGTCAGCCCCGCCCCGCAGCCAACATCGTAGATCATTAACACACACACAAACACACACACACACAACATGGATCAGGTTATTTTGTACTTACAATTTTCTAGGCGGTCATATAGGTAATCTCGATTCGTATACCTTATCATAAACATTGAGAACTCTACATTTCATTCACAGATACATGATGTGTGTGTATGTGTTATCGTTTTGGCCCATTATAAAAACTTAATATTTGTGAAGATGAATATAATTTTATATCAGCTAGTTATTATTTTACCATGTAAATAATTGTTTGTTTTATAATTGAAGTTTAAAAAACTTGATAGGTAGTCACGTTTTTATACAAACCTACCTATTTATTTACATGGTTCAACGATTTAATTTGATAAGAAATAGCGTGGGTGATTTTGGTACCTATAGAATTGATAAGGTGATATGTTTAGGTGTTTGAGGATCTAGACTTGTGTTTTTCTTTTAGCAAAGTAAAACAATTGTACGCTCTAGGTAAGTAAATAAACGAATAATCAAACTGATTTCGGATGTTAACAAAATAATAAATAACAATGACCACATAGACCGTGTATTATCTGGAGATCAAGTCAAGAGCCTCCGGCGAGCGTGTATGAGACGGACTATGTGAGTGGAGGAAGCGAGAGAGAACTGTAAGGAAAGAACCTGTTCGAGCTCTGCACCCTCTGCTTACGCCGCAAGGGACCCGGCGTGATGATATAGATAGACACATAAAGAGAATCATTAAAGAGATTTTTTTTGTCAATCTTGCTTGCAACTTTTTTGCCTCAAAGGCAAAATCGAGGCGTTCACCAAAACTAAGCGGCATTCAGCTTGGTCAGTTTAAGATGGCTGACCATGTGAAGATTTTAATTATCGAGCGTCTGCGTTCTTTTAGAAGGACGTGGTAGTCAAGGTAGAAATATAAATTATTAGCAGCAGAAATAAGCAGTGGCTCCATAACAGCCTTCTCTCTGGCACTGGGCCCACGTGGTGAAGTACATCCTTTCATCTCGAATTGTGAGAGAAGGCGTTTACATATCATTGGGACAGTGTTAAGTTGGCAAGATGTATAAGGCAAGATGTAAAAGCATCGCTTAATTATGTTTTGAATAGGAAATATATAGAAATCTTTTGTACAATATGTAAAGTGCTTCTTTAAGAGGAATTTATCTTGAAGCACCTAAATCACAAACCAGTTATTATTACATATTTAAAATAGACAGCTTGTTTTGAATTCATCCATATATACTTCCGCAAGCAATTAAACATTTCTGCTTTTACGATCAAGGAAATAAGGCATACCCAGTATAAAATATTTGATGAAACAAATGAAACTTCCTAATCCGGACTTGTCAAAAGTAAGGTCAACCAGTCACGGATAAGGCCCATAGCATATTTGTAATAATAAAAAACACACATAGACGAAGTACGAAGATACTTAATAGCATTATCGACAGTTACCAGAGGTTCAGGAAGGTGAGGAATTTGTATTTATTTAAGGCGTAATAGGAGAAGATAACATAATGATAATGTTGGTGGAAGTCCTAATTAAAATACGAGTAAGGGACGTAACGTGCTGCGTCCCTTACGACAATTAATTGAGATTTTCACCATGTGTTATGATTTGTGGTTAGTGTACAAGTTCAACTTGATAATTCTAGAGGAAGTTCTTAACTAAAGGCCGATTCTTTAATCGTCAAAAAAAGTTATCATGATCGAATCATGATTGAACAATATACCTTTTAGTTTTATATTGTATTTATCCTATGGGTAACTTGTATGTTCTGATTGAAAAATCACCCCTACATATAAACAAACAGGCGAACTAAAAAGTGATTTTAATTATGAGCTTTTTTAAAAAGTGAGGTATCTGAGAGAAAATTAAGTATCTACCTGAAAGTAAGTACTTGTACGCAGCAATACCTGTGATCTGAAGAAGACTCTCTTACGGCGTGGTCCGACTGCTTATACGGACCGATCGGACCACGCCTCGTGAAATGATTTTCAAATTGGTTTGATTTAAAGAAACGGATTGTACTATTAGAAATGTAGACTACCAGAAAAGTATAGCCTTTTCTTAGAACACATGGTCTGATCGATAGGACCATGTAAAGCTTTTTCTTATTCCTCTAAAAAATCAGACTCGGTAGTATCGTTTAATCCTTTATGTTCTCTGGGTGCTATTAGAAAACTGACCAGTTTTACGTCTTTGGTTATTTGTGTTTTTTTTTTTTTTTATTAAAGACACTATAGAAAGAGAAGAAAGAAAGAAAAGAAAAATAACTTATTTTGTGCTCACACAACTAAACACAAAATAATGAAATGAGTAACAAACGTAATTAACATGACAAAAGGGTAACAATAAAAAGGTAGAAATGCAAAGCAGTGATTGTGTGAGACCCAAAATTGGTCCCTGCCTCAGCTAATGCCGCAGCTGTATTATGCTGCAGCGCTGATCTTACGGCAGCGCCATATTTCGGTAATATCACGGGCGGTCTCTTTCAGATATATGTATTAAAGTCTAAAACTACTAAGGCGCTACTACTCCTATAAAAAGCGCTCAAGCAAACAAGGGGTTAACAAACTAGAATTAAAATTAAAAATTTGCCCTGTGAAAACCTAATCTTTCAAAAAATCTTTTCAATATATATATATTTATTGTCTGTGGACATTTTGTAGTTTTTTGTGTTTTTTTTTATTATTTGATAATTGGCAGCACTGTTTCGTTTTGCTGTCAATCAATGTCAATCCAAGGTGTGCCCAAGCAAAATGGCGAGTACGACGTGGCAAATCGATAAATCGTGGCATCTGCAATCGTTTGGACGACTGGACGACTGTGCGACCCGATTTACAAAAAATACCCAAACCAAAATGTTCTTGTCGTTATTAAGTGCCTATATGTGAGATACGCCGCAACCCCCTGCATCGACGAATGGCTCTCTATAGATGGTTTTGTGTTATTTTTCCTCTTAAACATTATTTTGTAAACGATCGTTTTTTTCTTAATAAAATAAAAATAAAAGTAATGACGACGCCGTATTACATCAGTTTGAAACAAGTCATCTGATCGCTAGGACGACGTTTTGTTGGTAAAATAAACTTTAAATAGGATTTTAGGTATTTGAAACATTTAAAACTTCTCGATCAGTTTTTGAGTACTTCCATAATTATTATAATATAATATTTATGAGCTTCCTTTGTGCCTATTACAGATCGATCTGTAAGCCCTATTTTTTGTGATGTTATTAGTCGACTGCTATAATTTTGAGTATATTTCTAAACACAAATTGTATTTCCTATCATATAATTCTACTGTGGCAAAGCACAATGTCCACCCAAGAGAAAAACTTGTAAGACGCGGCAGAAAAAAAAAATTGTCGCAAAAAGAAAAAAATGCTTACAATATTTTTTTTTTCAAAATCTTGATCCAATTTTAGTAAAATAACTATACCCCGCTAAATACGAAATGAAACAGCTGACGCAAATTCTCAAATGGCTGCATGCAACAACCTAAAGGAATTGAGGAAAATGGGAAGGGGTAACATGTAATAAGCTGTTATATATTGCATTATATGACTATATAGGATTCATCGAAAACCAGTATTGCGGTATTCCCTCTTATTTTCGTACGATGCATGGGTATAACGCATTTTGAGCCATGACGTTATTTTTGATTATGAAGAAATGCAAACATAATGGTGAATAACATGTGTCACAAATTCATACAGGGCCTTTGTTTGCTACGGCCAAACGTGGATTGCGATAACTACGCCAAATGATCATGTAATGGTATTCTGCATCGTCGGCGACGGGTGAAAACCTCGTAAGTGTCTAAAAAATCCGGTGTGGCTTTGTCGGGACACTCTGCTGTTGGTTTTGACGCTATAAGTCTATGTCAGCAACTCGCTTTTAGTGTTAAAGATATAAGATAGAGAGGATCGAGAGCGCCGGTGCCGGTCATTCTACGTAGTACCCCTCCCTCGCCACCCTGCACGGTCCTGACGCAAACTCAAGGTCATAACTTAGAATACAAATAATCCAGAAGCCGCGGGCGCGTATCAGATCGAAGCAACAATTACTACCTGCGAAGCAGACAAATATTCACGCGTGTAGTCACTCTGTGACCATCGTGCAGAGTAACGTGTTCTGCGCGTGTCGAATTAAATTTAATTATGCCTTCTTGTGTCGTTCCTGCCTTTAAAAATGCTGTTGAGATCAAAAAGAAACATGATGGGATCATATCTCATACCTAACTAGCGCATTTAGTTGCCGTATTATTTAAATATCTATCTATACCATCACGCCAGCTCCCTCGCAGGGTAGGAAGAGAGTACAGAGTACCAACATGTTCTTTCCTTACATACCTCTCTGGCTTCCTCCACTCTCATAGTTCCTCTCATACACACTCGCCGGTTACGGAGACTCTTGACTTGCCCTTCAGATAAGACATGGTCTATTTGGTCACGGTCTATTTAAATATCGACTTAATTATTCCTTTTGTAATTGTCATAGTAAAAGATGAACAATTTAATTTTTCCTTACTTTTATTTGCTGAGGACATTATTAGCTCTAGTATTCAATGGTATTAATATATTTAACTACAATATCATGGTTTTAATCTTTAGTTAAGATGATGAAAATATATATTTCCTACATTAAATTACTACTAACGTTAATAGTTCAAGTATATCTATTTCTTGAGTTTAATATGCATTAAAATACACGTTACAGCAACAATGATTTAAGTAGTAATCTATCCGTGCTGCCAACATTACGCAGGTGGTAAGAGCGGTAAGTGCAGGACGTTTGTTGTTTTTTTGGCTTCACCGCGCGGCGTGCATTTCCGACTGGATGCGACTTCTGGATTATATTTATTCTAAGGGTCATAACAGTGAGCTGAGTACATAAGCTAAATAATGACACTAGATTCATGCTTCTAAGACTAATAACTTTGTCATTATTAAGGTAAAACAATATAGACCATTTCGTTATGGCCCAGATTCCGGACCTGGCACCCGTATGTTTTTGATATTAAAGACGTTTCACGTTCAAAGAAACGAGCACACCAACAGTCTTGCGGGAAACTCTGCATTTCAAAATGGCAGACTTATATTTTGATCAGATTTGTATTTACAGTCATAGATGTCCTTTTTCTTCTTCTTTAAATTGTAGGTTCACAGTATTTTTAAGTGTATTTTGCCAATGCCCAGTGAGATGCATAATCGTGTTTTTAAATTAATTCAACTCCCCGATGGACTTGATGACAACGATGATAATGGAATTGATGAATTATCCCACTCTAGATACTAAAGCGATGGATACTTTACATACCAATAGCGACGGCCATTTTGAGGGAAGTCAAAAAGGCCTGTTTTATTATTTGGTTACAATTACCTTAAATGTGCGAATAACCCAGAAAAAAAAAAACAAAAAAACGTAACGCTATACATTTTTTCATAGAATAATTAGCTATAAATATAGGTTAATAAGCGGACACGGTATGGGGACTAAAGATGTAAGGAACAGAACAAAAGACGAATCTTCATCCCAAAGATATATTGCTGTTTTTTGAAAGGAAACGGTAACAACCAAACATTAATCCCATTGTACCTACCTATTTAGGTTAAATGTACCTAGTATTCTTGTATTTTTATGAGTTTTACCACACCTTAAAATGATACAGATTACAAAAGGATTACAAAAACATACTGAACGTCCTCTACTTAACTCATACAATATCAACGGCAGACACATATGTACAAACACACAGATAATAAAACGTATTCAATAAGATAAGAATAATAAAAGAAAATAATCAGCATAGCATACATGACATAAATAGGATTAGTTTATGTGCACTTTAGTTGTCTTCTTAATTTTACGTGAATATTCTATTATTATTATAAATAAATGTGAAATTTTGTATGTTCTTATGTTTGGAGAGGGCTTCGGACATAGTCCACCACGTTGGCCCAGTGCGGGTTGGCGAACTTCACACACCTTCGCAAAACTCTTAGGCATGCAGGTTACCTCACGGACTATGGCCTAAGCCCTCTCAGTTTGAGAGGAGGCCCGTGCCCAACGGTGAGATAGTTTCTTAACAGGGCTAATATTATATGTTTGGATGTTTGTTACTGAATCACGCAAAAACGGTTGAACGGGTTTAGATGAAATTTGGCACACACATGGTTTAATACTTGGATTAACACATAGGATACTTTTTATTTCGGAATAATGTATGGTTACCGTATAAAGTTAACGCGGATGAAGTTGCGGGCAGTAACTAGTTACATACATTTTTTTTACCCCTTTTTAACGCACTGTTATACCACAATTACCAACGAAACTTGTACGTGTGCGTATTGAAAAATACGTTCTAGAAATGCATTTGAAATCTCCGTATCGCTTTCGAATCCGGAATAAATTTAGTTTATATAACTAAAGGAGTAACAGCATATTTTAGCAAATTTAAAAAAAAATGTTAAATGCTTTAATAATACTAACTAATTTCGGGTCTTGCGTCTATTATGTTACATCTTGTATATCTACACTAATCATAATAAATATAATAAAGAGGAACTCTGTACTCTCTGCCTACCCCGCAAGGGATCTGGCGTGAGGTTATAGATAGATAATAAAGAGGAAAGATTTGTATGTTTGTAACGAATAAACTCAAAAACTACTTGACCGATTTTAATGATTCTTTCACCATTAGAAAGCTACATTATTCAGAAGTAACATAGGCTATATAACATAGACCCGGTTGGTGGCGCTGTTGTCGACCGGGTACGAAGTCGCGGGAAACTGCTATTATTTTATAATTTGATATAGCTCGGTAAACTTAACTGATTTCGTCCCTAACCTGTACGAATTTCGAATAATACTGAAAATAGTTTTTAGTAAATATGTATGATTACCTATATACATGCTAAATTAAAGTCTTTAATAATGATAGTTACGAAAATACATTTAAAGCGAAAATATTAATCCGAATTATTCTCTTTCCATTGGAAATTTCGATAAGTCCGGCCTACATTATAAAGGGAATCTCTGTGCAAAATTTCAGCTTTCTAAGTCTTAGGGTTTGGGCTGGGCGTTGATAAGTCAGTCAGAGAGTGAGTGTGTCAGGACTTTTCTTTTTATAAATGACATGTTTCTATGGCTACCATCAGACTAGCTCCATGATACCATATTATTGCATTGTCACAGCACTTACACACGCATGCCAATATTCCAGTTCAATCGGATCCCGCAAGTACTTGGAACACAACATTTGAACCGGAAAGACAGACAGACGGACAGTGAGACATACGAACATTCCCCTCCTATCAGCCGCTACCGCCGTCCGCGGCATGTTCTCACCGATCCTCCCGATGCCCTTACATCCCTTCTTTCGGATACAGATACCGCACACAGGATCAGACACCGACCTCGCCGGCGAGGTCGAAGAATCCCTTGCCCGCCGGCCGGTGTAGAGCACCACGGCGAGACACCTAGTATACGCCCTCCCCCATAGCGACTGCCCAAGCCGAGGCCGTTCCCCCTTGAGGCGCCCTTGAGCTAGTTGTCCCCTTGCCCCTCTGGCTCGAGCGTAGTGGTTGCACGCTCGCCCTCTTGTCCAGTGAAGCTGTAAAGGCCTCGCGGCCAACAGCGTAGATCATCCACACACACACACACACACAAAACATACGAACATTGCAAGTTAAATAAAAGCTTGTAAAGAAATATTCGTAGTATGCATCATTTTCTTTCTACCATAAATGAACGAACGGCCGGATTCAATGTTTTAATTCAAGTTTAGATATTGCCTACTACGGATAGAAATGTGACACATTTTGTAAATCTGTCAAAATTCTACTGACAGTAAGCAAATCTATCTTTGAGATGAATAATGAAACTAGCCATAACAGTTCATTTCAATTTTAACCTAATGTCTTAGGCCTCGCTTGAAAGTTTTCAATGAATTGAATCTAAACAAATATATAAGATCACAAGACACGAATCACTTAGATAAAACACTATTAGCAATATAACATTACAAACAGATAACAAGTGAGACAACAATTGTGTAATTAAACGGTCTTACTGCTGACATCAATTGGTACAATTTACCCTCACATAATAAGTTAACGTATCTTTCTATTTGATTACTAGGGTTTTTTTTAAAAAGTAGCTTGGATTTTTTCCTGTGTCGTGGGTGCGTTTAAAAACATGAAATTTCACCCAGACCGGAACAAATAGTTGTGGATCACACAAAGATTTGTCCCGTGCGGGAATCAAACCCGCGATTATTAGACACACTGGGCGAAGCGGCTTAAGCTCTTAACCACTGCGCTAAATCGTCCGGTTTTTATTAACTTTTTTTTATCTCTTAGCAATAATTTTATAATCGATGTCAAAGTACCTTCCCTTCTTCTAAAGAGTTGAAAACTTAAAACGCATCTTAGAACTAGATTATACCTATTAAAATATAACAGACTTCAAAGCGAAAAAAATACTATACAACGTTTTTAAAACCGTTTAAAAGGTATAAAATGTGGGGCGCCTAGGTACGGCGGGCGATTTGGCGGAGTGGTTAAGAGCTTAAGCCGCTCCGCTCATTGGGCCGAATAGTTCGATTTCCGCACGGGGCAAATCTTTGTGTGACCCACAACTATTTGTCTAGGACTGGGTATTTGTGTATATGAATTGTCATGTTTGTAGACGCACCCACGGCAGAGGAATACATCCTAGTATGGGGCTACGTTTTCTTAAAAAAATAACAAACTTTCTATTTTATTGCACTGCAGATTATATGAATTTGTGGGAAATGTTGTGTGAATTTTCTAAAATGCAGCTAGTTGTACCCCCATCACTCCTAACATGGTACGCATGCAAACAAACTTTTGCAAAATGAAAAAGTTACCTTTATTTAAATAATAATTTTGATCTAAGTTCGCCCATAAAATGCTAATATTCCAAGTAGACCTTTTTTGTATTCGAGGTGTTTGTTAAAATTTGATTTAACTTTTGGCAGTTATTAAAATGTTAAATCAAACTTAATTACTTTGTTCTAAGGTGACTATGTCAACAACCTCCAATTCAATCTTTTTTTCTTCTTTTGTATACAAAAGAAGAAAAAACTTAAATATATTATAGGTACTGTGTATACAGTACCTATAATATATTTAAGTTTTTTTTTATATATTATTTGTAGTTTTATTGGTTGTCAGTAATTGCAATACGATTATACATAAACTCAATGATGTTATACTCCTATAATGACGAACTCTAAAAATTGAATTTTTCTTCTATTTATCTATCTATCTATATCATCACGCCAGATCCCTTACGGGGTAGGCAGAGAGTACGGAGTTCTAACAGGCTCTTTTTTTCTATAGGGAACTTTATGTGTGCTCTCTGCACACCTCGCAAGGGATCTGTTATGACAAAGGAAAATTATTATTTTAGCAGTACTAAGTATTATTCACCTAGTTTACGTTTAGTAGGAGTAGAGTAGACTAACTGGGAGTTTACTAAAATCACACAAGTCCAATTAAATAAAGTTGCTCATACGAAGATAAGAACAATAATCCGAGAAACAGGAGCTGGTTTAAGGAAACATGCAATACGCATTCATTCAAACAGGTATAAGCCCCGGTTTGTATTATTACAGCCGTGGCTGCAGTGACGACATCAACACGAGGTGTTTTATCTGAGCCACCACATTAAGTAGAGGTGTTTAACTTCGAAACGTTACAGTGCGCGGGAGTCGCCAGTGCGCGTTGGTTTTACGCGCGCATTACAAGTTTATTTTTCCAACACGTTCCTTTTTTACGTAAATTTTTATTTAATACATTTACGAAAGCAATGTAAAGGACTTAGGAATTTTTTTTTTTTTTCGGCAGTGATATTAAGTGATATATTTAATTAGAATAGGCAATTTGTGATATTTTTCTAATCAATAATGGAGTTTTATAAATTTGCTGTATTATTTGCAGTATTGTGTGTCGGGTAAGTGGTTTTAAAATAAATTAATGATTTACTTAGGCATGATAATGTAGTAACTAATTGCTAACCATAATGTATCGACAATTAAGGAACTCAATACAATAGTATAAAAAGTAATATTATATTCAAATTAGCAATGAATAAACGAGAACGATAATATGCAGCACGATAAAGGATTTTTAATGCAAATATTATTTGTCAATCGACGTACAACAGGCGTCTAAGTTATTTCAAAAATTAGGTTAAAAAGTCAAGTTTTTGCCACAAACCTACATTCTTCTACATTAAACTTCGTTATAAAAATGTTGATGAAGTCTCAACGATATCATGAATGATTTCAACTGATTTTTATAGCGTTGCCTACTGTTCTTAAATAGTTAGTTTTGATACCCTCGTTTTTCTTGCAAGAGTTCTAATTACACCATATCTATATGTCAAACAGATAATGCCAATCATATGGGCTCAAATCAAGGAATCTTTTTAATAAACGTAGATACGTTTGTAGATACTCAAACTTGAATGATCTTATGTTAAATTTGTTATAACACTTTAGTCATGAGGCATTTGAGAAAAAAAAACCGTCATACCTATATTCCCCAAGCGAGGGTGTCAGAGGTGTACTGAGTACACCCATCTTTCGCCGACGATGTTAAGTCCTATGTAATAGGGGGCGAGCTTATTGACATGCCGGGCACAATTCTAGACTCCGGACTGATACTGGGAAGTATTCATTAGAAAAACTGCATTTGTCCGACCCGGGATTTGAACCCAGGACCTCTAGATCGTAAAGCACATTATTCGCCACTAGACCAACGAGGAATAAGATTTGGGAAATTTAGGACAATATGGTTTTATCAAGTAATTTAAGTCAACACCAAATTCAAAGAAAACACCCTAAAAACAAAATAACTCGTTCCTCTATGTACCGTATTTATTTTAAAAAATCAAGTATATTTATTTCATTAACAATTCAGTTTTACTTTTTAACAATAATGTTCTACAAAAAGTGTAAAACCGCACCATAATGATATTTTTATTATTTTTACCCGATATGATTGGCGTACTCTTATTAATGACGTGATTGTTACTTGCCGAGTCTTGTGACCATGATTGGAATATAATATATTGTATTGCTTTATATAATAAACAGATTGTTACCATACTTCTTTAAGTATGAAATACTATTCTATTACTATATGATTCTGCTGCTTTGTATATACATTCCGATTACCTTCTTTGGGGTTCTGGTTTAGTCATAATTTGACTCACTAAAATATCTTCCCTTCCCTCCAATATGGTCGAGGGGAGTGATGGCTGTTCCAGTAGTCATATTTGGAACGGGTGCTGTTTGTCTTGCAACTGGTGCATCTGCAATCCATTATACGCTTACTCCTTAGACAAAAACATCATTAGTTTCATATCTTGCTTGTATGGTATCACACTGGAGCTTGATCGTAAACTATTTAATTATAACCTAACATGGTATCCACATAATACGATTTAAAAAAAAAACCGGAAAAGAAGAGAAAGAAGCCCGCGGAGGTTCTCGCCGAATCTTCTAAGTGGAGGCCGCGTTTCGACCCGTGGTAGATTAGTAATTAGATTAGAATAGAATTTAAAATTAGAAAAAATAGTACTCCTTAATGAGAAGAAGACAAAATGTATTAAATTCACAACGCCAAATGTAAGACAGGTTGCAAATAATATACAAGTAAATAGCGTGGATTTAGACCTTGTAGAGTCGATTGTATTAGGTATCACTATTGATGCCAGATTACAATGGGGCCCCCAATTGATCAATTATCTGGTAGATTAAGCTCAGCGCCATATGCTGTAAAGAAAATTAGATTACTAACTGATATTGAAACAGCTAGACTTGTTTATTTCGCTTATTTTCATAGTATTATGTCATATGGCATACTACTTTGGGGATGCTCTGCAGAACTTAATACCATCTTTGTTCTCCAGAAAAGGGCTGTTCGAGCAATCTACAATTTGGCCCCGAGAGCTTCTCTTAAGGAAAAATTTAGAGAAATAAATATTCTAACTGTTGCATCTCAATTTATATATGAAAATCTTCTATATGTTAAAAAGAATATCAGTAATTTTGTAAAATATAGTGACATTCATCATGTAAATACACGGAACAAAGATGATCTTATTGTACATTCCACTCATCTCCATAGAATTAGTAATTCTTTCATGGGGCAATGTATACGCTTCTACAACAAATTACCCATAGATATCCGAAACAGCTCTTCTATCTCTATATATAGCTAGATAGCTTCTTAATCAGCAACATTAATCAATGATGTATAATACAATTTTGAAAAACAAAAGAAATGGTTATCAGAAAGGTCAAACAAATTAAATTAAAAGACTAGCACGCTGAGTTTTTCGTAGGATCTTCTCAGTGGAGGCTGCGTTCCGAACCGGTGGCAGATGTAAAAAATGTAATAATTTTAATGTTTGTGGGTGCTATTTTATTGGCCTATACAAATAAATGATTTTTGACTTGACTTATTGAAAAAAAAATGTAAAAAATTATAATTTATATGTGCCCCGCAGGGTTTACACAAAATAAATTATTTGATTATAGGTTACACTTTTTTTTTTTTTTTTTTTTTTTTTTCTTTTTAGCCCCACACTAGGATTTATACTCGATAGCGTTACGATAACGTCAATCTGTTTGTGCTAGGGCCTTGGCCCGTTAATGACGTTATGCGTTGTAAGGAGGTGAAACCGGAATTACTTGATATAGGTAGGTATTTATCTTGATCGAATGGTTTATTATGTTATGTGATTCGTATCACAGTACTTTATAGAAAAAAATATAAAGATATTTTTAAAAACAAGCTTCTATAGCAAAACCACAACAGAGATGTCTAGTTTAGTTGAGGAGGTCCTATGGCCTCCTTCCGGCTCCAGCATTAACCCTGGAAATAAATAAGGTTCAGTACTTGTCAAGACCAAACCAACGAGCCCAAACACTACGGGGTTATGTTGAGTAGTTGCATAGTTCCGTTGGCCATTCCAACTCCATTATCGACCTTGGATACCATCCGGGCCTACATTGTTCGTCAAGGCAAATCCAATGAGCCCAAACACGAATGGCTTATGTTAAGTAGATTTGGCCACCTCCCGATTCCATGATCAGACCAGTGCCATATTATTGCATAATCACCGAACTTACATACGTATCCAAATTTCAGCTCAATCGGATACCCGCAAGTATTTGGAAAATGAATCACAAAATTAGAACCGGAAAGACAGAAAGACATACGAACAGTGTCAATTAAATGAAAGCTTGTAGAAATAGAACAAAAAGTAAATTGCGCCATCATGTATTTCCTAAACGGAGGTGGCAGAGGTGTTCTTTATACACCCAGATATCGTCTACGATGTTAATTGTCAATGTAATAGGGGCGAGCCTTTTACCATTCTACCCGGCAGAATTCCAGACTCTAGATGGTCTGTAACTGAGAATTTTGGTATAGAAAAAGCACACTTATTCCGAACTCATTACCATTAGCTACAAGACCAGCAGGGTACTGTTGTCATTTATTTAGTACCCGTAACTTCGTTCGCGCTATTTTCAGGCGTGTATTTCGCACCCTTAAGGTTTGGTCAAATAGTCGACGGAGCGCGACGGGAGCGCGACGTAAGCGCTGGGCTACGTTCGGTCGAGTCGTTTGCCGTCGCGCCGAGCGGGGCTGCGCTGTATGGCGTCTCTCGTACATTTCAGTACATTACAACTCCCCAAACCGCGCCACCGTCGCGCTCCCGTCGCGCTGCGTCGGCTATGTGGCGAAACCTTTAAGTATTTGAGACAACAGGTAGCCTATGTCCTTCCCTTGGATAAAATCTATGTCCTTGCCGAATTCGATCAAAATCTGTCCAGCGGTTTGGGCGTGAAAAGGTAACAGACCACATACAGACAGAGTTACTTTCGAATTTATAATATTAGTATGGACATTTGTGAAATGAAACATTAAGTCTTATTCAAAATATTATAATAGGTACTCGTCATGACGACGGCGGGCTTACATTCAGAAAGGATGTGTCTGAGTAACAATGATTTTAATGAAACTTTATCGATTTGCGTCCTTTGTACAACGACATGGTTATATATTTTTTGTTTTTGCATTTACGTTCATCATGATAATCTTACTTTTAGTTCGAAATACCGGTTTTGTAGTGTAATAACTATTATTCTGTTTATAAAAATGAATATGATATTTTTAAATGTAAAAAATATGTATGTTTTGATGTTTCTTACTCAATCACGCAAAAACGGCTGAACGGATTTGGATAGAATATGGCACACAGATAGTTTATTACCTGAATTAATACAAAATATACTTTTTACCCCGAAAATTAGTTTATTATAAACTATTTTACTTTTTATATATAAACAACTCAACTTCGTTCACGTTACTTACTTTTTTTGTGAGACATAAGATAGCCTATGTCCTTCCCCTGAATAAAATCTGTCTTTGCCGAATTTGATTAAAAATCTATTTAGCGGTTTGGGCGTGAAAGGGTAACAGACCAACAGACAGAGTTACTTTCGAATTTATAATATTAGTATAGATTTTGTCAATATATTATTAGCCCTAAATAGAGTAGAGTGGAGGAGATGGAGGGAGACCTTTGCCCAGCAGTGGGACACTGTAGGCTAACTAATAATAATAATAATAAATTGAGTCATGTATAGTATTTTTCATGAATGAAGGGTACTGTGACAGTTGTAAGTGTCAAAGAAAATTATTCTTTATTCAATGGCAATAAGAGGCATGACCTGTTTCTATACTTATGGTTTTATGCCTTAATGCCATTGAATTAAATGTTAATGTTCGTTTGGCACTTAGAACTGTCACTACCCATCTTATGTGAAAAATATTATAGCAGCAAAACCAGCAACTTGCATATCGATCAATATGGTTGTTTCTGGTTTTGCTTTGGCAGAGGAATTTGCCCTTTTAGTTTATAGGCGTCGGTACATTACCGCAAGATTTTAGAGATGCTAGTCTCTTATAGGAACACCTTTTCGCTTATATGCTCTAAACGGAGGTGGCGGAGGTGTAAGAAAACTAGCATTATCCATATCGATCGATATTGATGTTGTTGGTTTTGCTTCTCCATGACTCAATTATATCATCATCATCAGCTGAAAAATAGCCATAACTACCGGCTTTGTGTTGTACACATTCATCCATTATGAACTTTTAATTTTATTTTATTACCATTGATTTATGTATATCCGTTGATTGGTACCTATTTTTTACTGCAAGTATAAAGTTATTACTTAGCATTTGCAGGACATTAATAACAAAATAATTGCATATTGTTATCGACCTTTAATTGAATTGTTACCTTTCAAAACCTTGTACCTAATTATATCTACTTTTTGCCTTATTTTGTTGTATAAAGTTCAAATTAAGGTGATTGGAATGCATACGCGATAGTAGGTTACTGGTCATTAACACACGTTTTCTGTGTTCCGCAAAAAGAAAAAAGTACTTGACACTGTGTGACCGAAGGTTTTACCTCGCGGAAATTGCAGGTTAGCATTGACAATGACATAGTTCTGCAAGTTTTAATAAATTCAATAAATGTGTCAATTGAAGGGCCTTTTGTTGCTAAGGAAAAGGCATTGAATATATAAGCGTAAGTGGATGACGTTCAAAATACAAGTACATATAGATTGACTCTTTGGCCGCGTGATATAATAAAATTAAGTCAGTTGCGATTGAACATACGTATGCCATCTACGAACGCACATACCTTTGAGTAGTTTTTGATCATTTACATAATATTTATTTAAAAGAAGTAAAACCTGAATATGTTAATAATTTGAATATCTACTCATATGAGGGTTTGTCTGCAAATTACCAACTTTGTTTATAGCTTCAAATAATGTTCATAATTTAAAATGAATAAACTTTAAAACGCTTGAAACATCCGCTTTGACAAATGTTAAATTATACTTGAATTATATAGCTACTTAGTTGTAGAACAAAGAAGGTACTTCTTTATTTCGTTTACTTATTTATATATTGTAAAAAAAAGTAAAAAAAAGTAAAGTAAAAAATTTAAAATATTTAAAAAATAAAATGCTCTGCGTTCCCTTTTTGTTTTCTGAATGAAAAAAACGATATAAGACTTGGCAGTATGGCTTTGTACCCTCACCTGTCCGTAAAGGACGAGAAGAAGAATTACTACTACGACTTTTTCTGTTTTCTTTTATTCTTTGGCGCCATTTTAAAATTGCTTTGTAGTTTATTTTACTGTGTTCGGTGTAACGTGGCGTAAGGCAGAAAACTTCTCTGGTGTTAGTTGACAGTTCTTGACGAGGAAGGCAACATTGGAGACTGTGAATATTCAGAATTAGCACTATTGTGCTTATGATATAAATTAATAATTTATATTATTAATAATTATATTAATAATTTTATTTTATAAATACTTTTTATGAACAGCCTTTATGCCTTTTTATTTTATAAATACTTTTTATGAACAGCCTTTAGCCAGTCCTGGGTGCGCAATCAGATCATGCTTATCACAAAAATGTATTGTCATTAGAACTAAACCGACATGCTAATTTCAACTCCATAGGATAAGTGGAAGTGGTTTTAATTCAGCTTGCAAGATTTGACCTAAACCAACAAACTAATTAACAAACATTGCAAGCTTAATAAAAGCTTAAGAAAAATGTCGGGAGACTTGGGGATTATTCGCTCAATTATATACAAGGTGTATCGTAAATAACGCAAGACCTCAAACACCCCGATTAGATAATTGCTTAACAAATTAAATAAAAAAACCAAATTCCAAAATTTATTTAACGTTTTTATTACCCTTTTTTACACCGTCACAGCTATATTCCCCAAGCGAGGGTGACAGAGGTGTACTTAGTATACCCACTTTTCACCGACGATGTTAGGTCCCATGTAATAGGGGGCGAGCCTATTGCTATACTGGAAAGTTTTTCGTTAGATACTACTTCATTTGTCGAACTTAGGATTTGAACCCAGGACCTCGTGATCACCAAGCGATGCGCTTTGCCACTAGACCAACGAGGCAGTCGAACCTTTTTTAAGTACTTTTATACCTCAATTAACATTGAAACTTGTATGTAAATGTGTGCGTATTGAGAAATACGTTTTAGAAATACATTTGATCTCCGTATTGCATTGAATCAAAAATAAAATTAGTTTGTTATAGCGCACTGATTTTTTTTAATTTGCAAATTATGCTATGTTACTCAACATAGCATAATTTGCAAATTAAAAAAAAATGTAAGATGCATTCAAATTTGTTGGAATCAATTCAGTTACCGATTTTGAACAAACCTGAAAGTGGTTTCTCTGGTTTGTCTTGTGGTATTGCGTTAATTATTTTACAAGTTGTATATGATTTCTAGTTGTTCCATATTAAATGTAAAATTGCCCTCGGCGAAAGCGTAATTACAACGATAAAAAAGTTTGACTTTAGAAATGTCGTTTGCATAAGCGTCGCTCCACAGAATTAAATTGCAAGATTGGTCTTATCAATTCATAGGGATGGCCACTTGACTCGCCTGATCTACTATATCCGCTGCGTTATAGTATATTTGTCCTGTTAAGAAACAGTTCCATCGTTGGGCACGGGCCTCCTTTGAAACTGAGAGGGTTTAGGCCGTAGTCCACCACGCTGGCCCAGTGCGGGTTGGCGAACTTCACACACCTTCGAGAAACTCTTAGGCATGCAGGTTTCCTCACGATGTTTTCCTTCACCGTTAAAGCAAGTGATAGTTATATTTTAATACGCACATGCTTTTGAAAATACAGGTGTGCCTGGGTTTGAACCAGAGAACTCTGACTTTGCGGTCCAACGGTCTAACCTATCACTGTTTTATAGTACTTAAAGATATAATAATAATGACTTGCTACTCTTATACGGTAGTGCAGAAAATTTTAACAGGTGTTTGTCTTTATACATTAGCATAGTAATAAATCTGGTATCAAGTGAGAGTAATATTGAAGTTTATGGTTTATTGAAGAAGCCGTTTTTATTTTTAACTAGCGACCTCCTCCGGCTTCATACGGGTGAATTATACACATAAACCTTCCTCTTGAATCACTCCAGCCATTGGTGAAAACCGTATGAAATCCGTTCGGTATTTATTGAGTTTATCGCGTTCAGACAGACAGACGCGGCGGGGGACTTTGTTTTATAATATGTAATGAGTAGTGATGAATATTGAAGCCAAAATGCTAAAAGTTTGTGTGCATTACGTGAAAAACCTTGGACATGAAAAGCTTAAAAAGTAGTTTCCTGACTAGACAGTTGAATCGCATTTTGGTCTATACGATCAATAACGTGGCGTTCTATGGGAGAGGCCTACGTCCAGCAGTGGACTGACACGGGCTGATGTTGATGACGATCAATTACGTGTTTATCAACTATATTGATGGCACACTCTTTTAAACACGTTTGGGAAAACCTTACTTTTCTTCACTATTTGTTTGATACCGTCACGGCATAAATAAACCGTCATATCGCGTCAATACTTTTGTCAATATCATCGGATTAGTAGATCTAGTCAACATGTGTAACGTGCTGGGTTCAATAGTTAGTCGCGTTTTGACCTTAACTGTACATGTCAACTGCACTATATATCCTAAAGGTGCGTTTTCGCCGGAATCATGTGTTCGCGAGGATTCCTTAGCGAATGTTTACGTGGTTGGGAATATCTTGAGGCAGCATTCGTTCGCGATGGGATGTTTAAATGCTGGGTACCTACTGCCGAATATACCTCGATTTTCCCGTGTGAATGCTCGTGTAGATTCACAATCTTAGAAAAATATTCGACGAATCGTCACTGAAAACTCCATTCCATTAATTATAATTCAAGTGGTAATACATTTATTATAATTTTATTAATTGGATATTCATATTGACGTACGTCAACGACCACTCATAATAGTAAAAATTACGCGTCCGAGTTATCCACATTAGGGATAAAATCGCAGGGGTCAACCCAACCGTTATTTATTTTTTATTGCTACTCAATTTCTTATACAAGGATCATAGATCTTAAGTTAATGTAGAGATTCGTAGGATGGAAGACAAAATACAAAATAGTGAGATAAATACCCAGAATATCATACAAAGTGTATAATATATTGCTTGTTGATGGGAGTACAACAATTTTACAAGGTAATAATTTTTATATACATTTAAAGTGTAGGCTAAAGTTTTTTACAAAACCAAACAACAATTTTAATTTATCTATACTCATTGTGTATTTTTTACTTATCTACTAGGATAAAAAACGGATATTCAAATAAAAAAATAATACCTATTTGTTTCCAACTACTACTTTGAAAGGGATCTGATGTGGTATAGATATCATAAATGTGAAAGTTTGTATATTTTGGTGTTTGTTACTCATTCACGCAAAAAATGATATATAAATTCGCGCATCGTCGACGGACGATTTAGCGCAGTGGTTAAGAGCTTGAGCTGCTCCGCCCACTGTGTCGAATAGTCGCGGGTTCGATTCCCGCACGGGACAAATCTTTGTGTGATCCACAATTATTTGTTCCGGTCTGGGTATTTGTTTGTGAATTTTCATGTTTGTAAACGCACCCACGACACAGGAATAAATCCTAGTGTGGGGCTACGTTTTTTAAAGAAAAAAAATAAAAAAAATAATAATAATATAAAATAAAAATAATATAATGATAAATTTGGCACATAGACAGTTTATTACCCGGATTAACAAATAGAATACTTTTTATCCCGGAAAATGTGAGGTCTAAAAGCAACGCGGACGAAGTCCGGGGTAGAGACTAGTTTGAATATAAAATGAGGCCTTTTTACCTAATTCATATATTTTTATTGCGGACAGGTCAGCGATTGACACCTTTCTCACCTGCTGGAAGTGACGATGGGGCTGATGATGTGGTTCGTTGACTCAGTAAATGTCTATTCACTCTGAATTTAAAGATACCAAAGTTCTACCTCTGGAAACACAGACGTATTTAACTAACTAATTTCTAGATCCTTCAAATAATAAATATGGCATGTAAGTAGGTAGGCACTTTTACAAGGTCTAGGTGCTGCCTACGAAAGATTTTTCAAAGGCCAAATACAGAAACAGGTAAATAGTAGAGTTATTAGTTACCCCTGAAATAATTTATACAATGTACATAGATCTAGCTATCTACCTCCTGTGAAAGTCACACTTACGTCACCATTTGTTCTACATCAAAAAATATAATAATTTCTATTTTTTTAATCAAAATTATAATATATAGGGTCAAAGAGAGGAAGAGCGAGGGAGTAACAGAAAGCCGTTCTTTGTTTATTGACAAACATGAAATAATACCTACAGAATATAGTATGTATACCTGAAGACGCCAAGTAAAATACAATAGTTACTATAAATATAAAATCTTAACAAATTCACAAAGAAAAATCTTGATGGCCTTGGGCATTCTTACTTTATGCATACTTTATATATATATATATATATATATATATATATATATATATATATATATATAAAGCAAGTATTAGGCACTTAAACTATTGTATTATAATAAAATTCATGCGTAAACTAAGGAATATTTAGTATATCCAGACTCCAGATGTAGGTGTTCGACGTATTACAGTACACATGAATTTCACACACGCATCATGTTTGTGGCAGGTGGCCATAAACCTGCCTCCATCAATCCGCACTGGGTCCGCGTGGTGGAGTATGACCTAATCTCTCTCACCCCGATTTGTGAGAGAAGGCCTTTGTCCAGCTGTGGGCAGTATAGGCTGATATTATGATTATTATCATGTTTGTGGACGCGATGTATTGGCGCTTAGTACCTAGACAACAGGTGAATAAGTTCACGATAGTATGTTCGCAGTCCAAGCTGGGTTATTATCGCGTATCTATTATGCCGATACCATTCCTGTATGACTGCAATTCCAATACAACCGCGTTAACAGCTTGTGTCTGTACCGGTGTACACACCGGTGTTCATAAGATACCAAAGTGTACGAGCCTATAGCTTGCATAATGTAAAACAATGTTATCTGTACGAATTATGCAAGACGACCACGCCAGAAGCCTAGATACAAACAGCTTGACGTTATCGTGTCGCTGTCGCAAAATCATGCTATCACTTTCATCTTTATTTAGTAAATTAGCAGAGTGTAAGGATGGCATATAAACTTAATAACGTTACACTAATGTCAATCAGTTAGTGCTAAGCTCTCAGTAGATTCCGCAAATAGTTTGCACGTTTTGTAGCACAGGTACTTTTAATGAATGGACAACTTTGCTGTTGAGGTCGGGAGATTAATACAAAATGCACCGAATTCCTACTCAACTAAAGGTTCATTTTCATTGGACGATCACTTGTGGAACCGGTGGAGGAACCAGAGCATGCGGGGACTTTACGTAGGCAGGTAAACGACTAGTGAAATTAGTCCGACACGTAGCGGGCGGGGACTCCCAGTCAACCCGTACGTAAAGACATTCAGTCCCTCTCTTCACCTGACAAGCGTATTTTTTAAAAACTATAAATGCTAAAGGCTTACAATATGATTGATCATTGAACTCTCGTGTTTTAACTGCTGCACGAATGAAATACAGAGAAATTGCGGATGTTCTTCTTTTGACCAATAAGAATAAGCTGTAATTATGTCATATTATTTTTTTTATATAAAATATCAGAACATTCCTAAGACTGACCCGTTGGTCTATTGGCAAATAAATTGCTTTGCGATCACGAGGTTCAGAAGGCCAATTCTCGTATTTAATTTACACTGAGACTAAATGTTGACTGAATTTAGATTAAATGGTGAATTGAGCAGAAGCAGAAGAGTGGAGCATAGTACCAAATGTTACATTTGGTACTCTGCTCCACTAAAATATCGGTTCGATTTCAGTATCATCTCAGTCTATCTCGATATAATATCGTAAAATTTAAAATATTATTGTTGATCGCATGTTAATCTGTCTAAATAAGAAAGAACTAACTGAAATCTTCAATTCGACGTTTGTTTTGTATTTGTTGTTTATGTCAGTACAAAATTTTTAATAGAATGCCGTTTACATTTTGTTTAACTGTCGGTTCGATCTTGATTCGGTCGATGACACGAAGGATTTTATATTTTAAGAGGATACCGTTTGTGACATTTATGACATTGGAGATTAGATCAAAACTGCATTTTGAACACCTTTAATTACGAGAATTGGCCTTCTGGGCTCAAATCCTAGGTCGGACAGATGTAGATTTTCTATCGAAAAATTTCCAGTATCAGTCCGGAGAGTGGAATTGTGCCCGGTATATGGCAAAAGGCTCACTCCCGATTACATGGGACCTAACATCGTCGGCGAAAAGTGGGTGTACAGAGTACACCTCTGACAGCCCCGCTTGGAATATACAGGCGTGACGGAGTGATGTGATTCGTTAGGACTTATCGACCGGAAAGATACGCACGATCGTTATATCTGATGAGACTGCAGCCCTAGACATAGCACTTGGCAGAACCAATGACAGTACTAATTACAAAGGTGACCGAACCACAGGTGCTGCTTGATAAACTATAACAATGTAGGTATCGATTATGAAGATAATACGAGTACGTCATTAGCATCAGAAAACGTACGGCTATGCTGGCTACTTTTGTTTTAGTGATAATGAACATGAATATCTTATTGTCGTTTTTCTTTAAGAGTTACAATGTCCTTAGTAACGAAAAATCTAAATAAAAATTGTAGAATTTAGTTGAAGAATCAGCTCTTTTAAAATAGCAAGGAAAAATACCCGTTGTAGAAAATAAGGTAGAAAAAACGACGACAATTTAAACATTAAAAAGGTTTTTTATTTGACGTAAATACGATTGGGGCCTGGGAAAATCATGGGAAAATATAAAAAATACGTTATTTTCTTTAAAGTTATTATAATAACAGAGAACAAAGGAGCTATGAAGTATATTACCCACGTTGATATTATTGTTTTACCTCTAATTTGTTGCATTTTGTCGTACTTGTTGCTCAATAGAAAATAAAAAAAAAACTCCGTCACGCCTATATTCCCCAGAGGAGGTGGCAGAGGTGTACTGAGTACACCCACGTTTCGCCGACGATGTTAGGTCCCATGTAATAGGAGGCGAGCCTATTACCATCTACCGGGCACAATTCCAGACTCCGGACTCATACTGAATTGAATTGAATTTACCATGTAAGATATTTAATATAACGAATTGGGGAGCGTGCCCATCCTACATGACCCGTTCAGGTCGGTCTTCAAAATACCACACTTGGTCACAGGGGGGGAAGGGAGCTTAGGTTTTCGTCACGTAGTCAATATCCTCTAGGTAAAGCTCGCGTTTTTTTGGGGCAAATTAAGTCAAAATAAAATTTTTTAACTTGCTGTTTGCAAAAAATGATTGAAAACCGTATCTATGAATTACTACGTGAAAACTAGAGCGGGGTCTTGGCATATACTACGGGTGGTCAGCCAGGGGGGGAGGAGGGGGTAAACAATTGATAAAATGGTTCACTTAGTATGGGTACGTTCCCTTATTGAAGTATAGAAATACGATTTTATCCGTGAATTTAATTTCAATCATATACATAATAGCTTTACACCCCCTTATTGAGTGCTGACTTCCTTCAAACCATAAAAGTATTTTGCTATTTCTAATATATTGGCATTTTTGGTTCCTAAGCTAAGACTCTAGTGTATTATATCCAAACTATTTACGTCTTTAACGAATTACATTGGAGAAAATCGCTTTCTCCCATTAGTACAAATATCAGTTTAATTGACTGTACTATTGAGTCTTTTATATGCTACCGTATTTGCAAACATCGTATTAAGAAAGCGAGTAAGTATGAAAGATAGTATCGGCGTAAAGATGAGAAAGGTTAAGCTCCGTTGGTTCGGGCATATAAAAAGTATGACAGAAGAAAGAATGACAAAACAGATATACAATGTGAAAGTGGAAGGATGTAGGTACCGGGGAAGACCTAGACTATCTTATCACGACCAAATAGACCGAGTCTTATGTGAAGGACAAGTCAAGAGTCTCCGTAACCGGCGAGCGTGTATGAGACGAACTATGAGAGTGGAGGAAGCAAGAGAGGCATGTAAGGAAAGAACCTGTTGGAACTCTGAATTCTCCCGCAAGGGATCTGGCGTGATGATATAGATAGATAGATATATGCTGTCGTTAACATGAAAATATTCATTGCGCAACTAGTTGGTCAGTTCATTGGGTCGATGTAGGTGGAAGGACATTAAGACATGGCAGTGGAGCGACGCAACAGGGACGCGACACTTTTTAGTATATCGTACTGGAACTGCAGCGAGGTGACAAACGTTGATGAACGCATGTCAGTCTGCATGCAGACAGATTTTTAGAGTTTACAGATAACAGATTTGAGACTACTTTATAAAGATATACTACCTCGTTCATATAAGAGGTACCTCCACTTGACGACTAGTTACCTACTGTCAGTGATTAATTAAAAAGATTATAATATTTTTAATTGTTAACATAATATAGCAACAAAAAATAACTAAGCCAGTTTTATCGTTTGTCAATATTATTTAAAAATATAATGGCAAATGATTCTTAAAATAAACAAAATGAAAATAACTATATTTTAAGTATAGAATCATCTTCCAATGTGATGGCAGATATAGAATATGCCCAACTCCACCACTTCAAGCTTTAATTGATGGTCCAGGTTTATGTAGGTAACTGTGTATGTGCACCTAGACAATGAACTTAAAAACTTGAATCCATTAACTGAAACGTGATAATGAAATAACGTTACCAAATCGAATCCAACAAAGGGTCTCGATTGGAAGTGCAATAATGCTATCGTGAGAAAGATGGAAGTTATCTTACGTCTGAAGAATCTCACTGGCTTGAATTTTTTCCTATTGCCTCGTATTAGGAAAATATAACTAAGAATTCTGGTGGTTTTAGGCTCGGTAATCACCAAAACGTAGCAGAGAGATGTTTCGTATACAGCCAAGAGGATGTTGTTATTCCCACATCTTCTATTCATTTCTGTGGACAGACTCTGACAGACTGTTTACGTGACAAAGAAACGAAAGAGACAGTTGTACCGTCAGTTGACCAGTGACTTCTATAATCTGGTTAATGTGTATTATTCTGTAACAAATTTGAAATAATGTTTTGCAAGCAAAAATTGTCGTTCGAATGTATTCGTATTATATACCCCTAATATATCTATATCTGTTGTCTGAATTTCCTTGAACTGAATAGTTCCGCTTTATCGCTAGGTGATGACTTAAGGGCATAATATTAGATGCCTTCAATACCTTAATGAATAAGTTTAGTTAGATAAATCCCCATAGCACGACTAGAGGGCTTTCCCTATGATGATTTTCCAAACACATGAACACATAATTTGAAAACAACCACAGGAATGACACATTAGTAGTTTATTATTCAGTAGACAATTTCAGCAAAAGCAGAGTCTAGAAAACAAAATTCTTACACGTATGCATTGAAGTATGTACTAATTTGTTCAGTGTTTACGTTTTGCCCTGACCGCATTAATTAATCATTGAATTATTGCAAACAATTTATTCAATTATGATTAAGGCACGGGTGAAATGATATTTATATTCACAGACTATTTTACTAACGTCAACATTGTCCTTTCCCCACAATATACCTTAGCCTACTTATCTCCAAAAAGTATGTTTTTAATCAGTAGTAAATTATTTTTCAGAAATGCTGAGATATTAAACTTCTCCGGCGGATTAAAATCTAATTATACATTTCCAAAGAACTTCATATTTGGAGTGTCCACGGCAGCGTTCCAAATTGAAGGAGCATGGAATACAGATGGTATGACAGACAATTTAAATATAACCTTCAATAGTTCAGTTCTTAAATTAACTTATTACCTACTTTATGAGATTGCTTCTTTTTATTCCAGGAAAGTCGGAAAGTATATGGGACCACTTAATACACACGAATCCAAAGTTTGTCAAAGATGGAACTAACGGTGACGTAGCCGCTGACTCGTACCATCTTTACAAGAGAGACGCTGAAATGGTTCGCGAATTGGGTGTAGATGTGTACAGATTTTCCATTTCCTGGCCGAGAATCTTACCTTCTGGTCTTACAAATCAAATAAATCCTCTTGGAATTCAGTACTATAGCAACTTGATCGATGAACTCTTGAAGTACAATATTACTCCTATGGTGACGATATATCATTGGGATCTGCCGCAAAGGTTGCAGAACATAGGAGGATGGTCGAATGCGCACATTATCGACTACTATACCGATTATGCGAAGGTTTTATTTACGCACTTTGGTAGCAGGGTGAAGTACTGGGTGACTTTTAACGAGCCGATGCAAACTTGTCTGGAAGGCTATGGGGGCACGTATAGAGCTCCTGCAATAAATCGCCATGGTATCGCCGAATACCTCTGTGCGCATAATCTTTTGAAGGCCCACGCTAGTGTTTATCATTTGTTCGACAAGGAATTCCGTCATTTGAATCACGGTACGTATATAGGTACATAAAGTTATATTAAACTTGCGTATGTCTATGTACTAATGGTTTGTCTTGATTGTTTTATTTTTTCAGGTCAAATTGGTATTTCTTTGGATTCAAACTGGGCCGAACCGAAAACCGATTCACAAAGTGACCGCGAAGCAGCGCAGTTATACTTAAAAACACACGTCAGTAACATTTATTTATCTTTTTTACTTTAAATATTTAAATTACTTTTGAAGAGAATGCAAGAAATGGCTGTTTTAAATTACCTTCTACAAAACTTGTATTTTAAACGATACATGCTGATAATAAAGGACATTTAAAATAATGTACGTTTAGGTATCATTATCATCAGCCGAAAAGCGTCCACTGCAAAGGCCTCCCCAAAGACCGCATCCAGCTTTTACCCACGACCTTCACCAGGTCATCGGTCCACCTTGTGGTCGTTTAGGTATAGGGGATTATAATACTGTTTAAAAAAATACTTATAATAGACTATGACTTGCCTAAGATTAAGGTGCGAGAGTTACGTTGATCTGCTGATTTGGATATGTGACTTCCTTATTTGTTAGCATTAAGCGTATTGGGACAACATTTCTAAATAATGCTAACAGGCAAGATCACGCATTGTATCGCTTTTACATCTAAAAACATTTTTATTTTTAGATTTCTATCTATATATCTATCTATATCATCACGCCAGATCCCTTACGGGGTAGGCAGAGAGTACAGAGTTCCAACAGGCTCTTTCCTTACATACCTCTCTGGCTTCCTCTACTCTCATAGTTCGTCTCATTTTTAGATTTCTGTCGACTATTTTCCTGTATTCTGCAAATCATGCTTTAATACAAGAACATCAAAGAAGGTTTAAAATGATTAGATAACTCATGTGACTTAGTAATGACATAACAACTGTTTACTGATACTCGGAAAGTAATACTTATGGTTGATATGTTAGGTTCTTTAGATAATGTGGTAATAATGAAGAAATACTTACTGGTGAACGTAGGCAAAGTTCCACTATCCGGATAGACCATCCGATCAATAAATAGCCATATAAGGATGTTACCAAGTGATGATCATATCTAGTTTTCTAAATATTACGTAAATTATTTCTGAAGGCGGGTTCAAACATTGCGATACAGTATTAAAATGTATACCTACTTACTCCGTTATCAGTTAATACTTCAAAAAATGTTGGGTGTTGTGTCAAGCTATTGTAGGATTTCCTTGAAGTGTATTATGAATTATTTGTAAACGTGCGGATAATAATTTGCATCGCATTATGGGTTCCAGGTTGGTTGGTACGCTCATCCGATATTCTCTTCGGAAGGCAACTATCCTCCAGAGCTGATCAAGTTAGTTGACCAGAAGAGCCTTCAACAAAACTACACAAGGTCTCGTCTGCCGAAGTTCGAGCCTCAAGAAATCGAATACATACGAGGAACTGCTGATTTCTTTGGCTTGAACCATTACACCACATACTTCCTGTCGATGGCTCAAGAAGAAGTAGGCGCTGTACCATCACATGCAAATGACGTTGGTATCGTCCGAGTCCAAGACCCTAAATGGCCGTCTGATTCGTCATCTTCGTGGCTCAAGGTAAAATATACAGTTTAAGGTTTTTCTTGTCGAATAAAAACAGGAATTGCACAAGCCGCAGTTGTAGGTTTGTTAAAACGTGTTTTATAATGTTTCAAAGGCATTCGTTGTTTTAGTTTAATTTTATGATTTCGCCTAATCGGTTTGTTGTCCTCTTGATTCCTAATTACTGGTTGTGAGCAACTCTAAAACAGGTTTGTGGGTACCTCATTTTGGCAATTAAACTTGTATTTGTTATAGATACTGAAAACTAGGAACCGGTCTGACATAGTTAAATTAAACAAAGGAAGAAATTTAATACATTTAATTCATTTTATTGCTATATATACTCACCTGTGAATGCCTACAATCATTTAACTGGTTAGGATAGTTAATTTTGTAGTCAAATTGCGGCGATATCTTGCAAATTGCATGTTAGCAGGTGTATATCGCAACCATGTTGTTTTATTGATAATACGACTTATACTTCAAACCTTGACGGACGATTTAGCGCAGTGGTTAAGAGCTTAAGCCGCTCCGCCCACTGTGTCTAATAGTCGCGGGTTCGATTCCCGCACGGGACAAATCTTTGTGTGATCCACAAATATTTGTTCCGGTCTGGGTATTTGTGTATGTAAATTTTCATGTTTGTAAACGCACCCACGATACAGGAATAAATCCTAGCATTTGCATGCTTGTTTCAAAATATATTAAGTACTGATATTATTATGCCAGTGTGTTTTCTGTTTATTTATGATTTTCGTATCAGCTGAACATGTAATCATGTTCTCAAATAAGAGGGTACCGCTTTATTATTTTCATAAAGATAATTGAGATATGCATGAAAATAACAATCTTTGAAAATCTTAATAATAATATAAACTCTGTTAAGAAACGTTGTTGGGCACGGGCCTTCTCTCAACTGAGAGGGTTTAGGCCATAGTCTACCACGCTTGCCCAGTGCGAGCTGGCTTACTTCACACATCTTCAAGAAACTCTTAGGCATGCAAGTTTCCTAACGATGTTTTTCCTTCACCGTTAAAGAAAGCGATAGTTAATTTTTAATACGCACATGCTTTCGAAGAGATAGAGGTGCGTGCCTGGGTTTGAACCCGAGAACTCTGACTTTGCCATCCAACGGTCTAACCACTAGGCTACCACTGCTATCTTACTTATGAATATTTCAAGTGTAATAAATACCGTTGTCATGTGTATAAATAGCTATGCGGCAACTCGAAAAACTTGGTGCCAATCCATTAATACCTATTACATTTTTCGTTTTCGACAATTGTGAACCTTTTCGTCGTAGGAAATACTGATGGGGTTAATCAAATGGGACCTATATTTTTATTAAAATAATTCAAATAGGTATATTAATAGCAGCTTACTATTAACGTAATAAGGATGTGATCTGACGGGATATAGTTATTTATTTTTCCTAATTTACCGATCCACAGAACAGAGAAGTAATACTTCTTTATTTCGTGTGCCGATCCATCAATTCAGGGCGCTTAATTTGCTATGACCAATTAAATACGTAACGCAGTGTGTTACGATAACGTCGTGAAATGATCGTTTAATCCATACTCCAGTGGCATTCCGAATGTATGTATATTGATGTGTCCTTTTTTATATTTCAGGTGGTGCCATTCGGTTTTAGAAGGTTGCTCAGATGGATAACAAAGACTTATAATAACGTTCCAATAATCGTTACGGAGAATGGTTATGCGGACTTTAGCGGGCTAGATGATAAGGGCAGGGTGTCCTACTACAAACATTACTTGAACGCGTTGCTTCACGCTATGCATGAAGACAAGATCAACGTGCGAGGGTACTTTGCGTGGAGTCTGATGGACAACTTTGAGTGGGACGACGGCTATGTGTAAGTCTCTTTCTTTTCTTCCTTAACCTTCACGACTTTATTCATCAAACTCGGGTGGCAAAGTTGTAGGTACTTTTCACACCCACTTTACATCGACGATGTTAGATCCTATGGAACCGATCAGGCCGTAGATGCCTTCACGGACCACATCCGATCGGCTGTCAGTCGATCGTCTAAGCAAGTCGAGGCGGAAGATCTCAACCTCAACCGCTTTCGACTGCCGGACGATGTTAGGGATCTCATTGGTTCCAAGAATGCCTCAATCCGAGCGCACGACTCTTACCGAAGCCAATCGGGCCCGGATGCGCTTTACAACGTGAGGTAAAGCGTCGTGTCGCGGAGGACCGGGAGGAACGGTGGGGTGACTTCCTAGAGGGCATCGCGCCATTCGCACCTGGCCTACTGGCAGCTGGCGCGTAGCCTCAAAACTGACTCCACGACTGGCATGCCCCCGCTGTCCCGCCCTTCAGGCGCACCCCCAGCCTTCGACGACGACGAAAAGGCCGAGCTTCTCGCCGACTCCCTCGAGAGCCAGTGCACCCCCAGCTCTCAGTCCGTCGACCAGTCCCACGTCGACGCGGTTGACAGGGAAGTCGAGCGCAGGGCATCCCTCCCCCCAGCCGATTCCTTACCTCCTATCACCCAAACGGAGGTCGAAGATCTCATTATGGGTCTCAAAACCAAAAAAGCCCCCGGCTCTGACGGCATTTCGAATCGCGTTCTGAAATGCCTGCCCGCCCAACTCATCTGCCTCTTAGTGGCCATATTGAACGCCGCCATGACGAACTGCACCTTCCCCGCTAAGTGAAAGGAAGCAGACGTCATAGGCATTCCCAAGCCCGGCAAACCTCGTAATCTCCCTGCGAGCTACAGCCCTATCAGTCTTCTCAAATCCCTGGCTAAGGTCTACTTCTGGCGCGGCTCAAAGACTTTGTAGTGTCCAGGGGTATCCTTATCGACGAGCAGTTCGGCTTTCGAGCCAAACACTCCTGCGTCCACCAAGTGCACCGCATCACGGAGCACATCCTCTCCGGTCTTAATAGACCCAAACCCGTCTACACGGGCGCCCTCTTCTTCGACGTCGCGAAGGCATTCGACAAAGTCTGGCACAACGGCTTGATCTACAAGCTCTACCAAATGGGTATGCCGCACAGACTCGTGCTCATCATACGAGACTTCTTGTCAAATCGCGCCTTCCGATATCGCGTCGAAATGACGCGCTCCACTCCCCACTCCACCCGAGCTGGAGTCCCGCAGGGCTCTCTTGCCCCTCCTGTTTAGCCTTTACACGAACGAACGACATTCCTCGTTCGAGTAAGGCGCATCTAGCCCTATTCGCGGATGATACCGCTCTCTACGACTCGCATAGGAATAAGGGTTTCATTACCAGAAACCTTCAGGCAACCGCCAATTCCCTAGGGAATTGGTTCAGGAAGTGGCGTATTGCGGTGAACCCGGTCAAGAGCGCTGCGGTGTTCTTCTCCAGAGGTGCCACCCCGCGCCACTCCCTGCGCCGCCCTAGAAGTAATCTCGGCCAAGTGACCATGTTCGACCGACCCATTCCCTGGGTCAAAGAGGTCAAATATCTAGGGGTCACCCTAAACAGTACCATGTCCTTCGGCCCGCACATCAAGCGGGTCCGTCACCGAGCATCCTTTGTGCTCGGTCGTCTCCATTCGTTAATCTGCAAGCGAAATAAAATGCCCCTTAGAAATAAGGTGACGCTTTACAAAACTTGCGTTCGACCCATCATGACTTGTTGTTGTGTTCGGGCATTCGGCCCCCTCTCACATCGATAAACTCCAAGTAGTTCAAAACCGCTTTCTCCGTAAAGCCGTAGGAGCCCCCTGGTTCGTACGGAATGTCGATCTCCACTTCGATCTAGGTCTCGAACCTGTTCGCGCCTATATTAAAAAGGCGACAACACGACACTTCGCGAACGCATCTACTCTACGACTACGATCACTCACACACACACTCCAGAGCCCCGACTGGTATTGGGATTTTTTTTATAGAAAACTTAATAGAATCGGTACGCCACTAGATCAATGTGGCAGTCGGGAACAACAAACAACGAGACTTTCTTTTTTTTGTTTCATTAACGTAGGTCTTCGAAATTCGTTTGTAGGTAGCATTAGGTTATGTGGATTCTGGAGTTGGGTGCATGAACATGAGCGATGAGCATGCTTCCATCCGTAGTGATACTGAAATCCATTATGTGAAAGGCTTTTGGGCGGCTTAAATAAATTTGACACTAGTTTTAATATTTTTTAATAAATGTTACTCAACTCAAGGAATTAGATAATTTAATGACGCGCGTGCGTTTACAAACATGAATTTCACGTAAGTACAGAACCCAGACTGGAAAAAATGTTTGCGTCAAAAGCCGAGATGCTAAAATCACTTTATCGAGGTTACCGATGTTTTTTTATAAATAGCTAATGGAAGGCTAAAAACCTTTTTTCTTTCGTGGACAGTTAAATAAACTTGTCAACATTGGTTAAGTTTAGACATGAGCGTTTGTTTACATTATTTATTTACAAAAATGTTATTATTACGTGAACTATAAATTGAAATATTGACATGATTTAAGGGAGCATTTAATTGGAGAAATTAGTCATACAACCATTCTCAATCTAAATAACTATTACCACTATTAACAATATTCAGACTATCTAAATAAAAGTACTAGCAATTATGTACTCGTGGTTGTTATATTTTTGTAATATTAATATTTAATACAGTTTTAGAGTTTTGAGGCGCTCGTAGCGCTGTGCGACCGCGGTGTTCTTACCGATTACCAAGGTTAAGCAGCGTTCGACTCGGTTGGCCCGAGATGGGTGACCGTTTGTGGCATTTTCATATTCAAGCGTCTCCGTGCTTCGGAAGGCACGTTAAGCCGTTGGTCCCGGCTACCACTTAATGTGGTAGTCGTTAAGCCGAGTTGGAAGCCTTAAAGGCGGCTTGATAAGTTCCAACAGCAGGTGGCCACAAACCTGCCTCCACCAATCCGCACTGGGTCCGCGTGGTGGAGTATGACCTAATCTCTCTCACCTCGATTAGTGAGAGAAGGCCTTTGTCCAGCAGTGGGCAAATTAGGCTGATATTATTATATTATTACAGTTTTAGATAAAGAATCCTGAATGAATTATACCGGCTTGTAGCTGATGTAGACAGATATTTTGGCGACAAACGACTGCACTTAAATTAAAATGATACTGTAATAAGGCACTAGATGGCGGTATGAATGCAGATTTATTATGACGATAAAAGTATTAAGATGGATTATTTCTATTCTATTTATCAATACTCGTATACTCGTAGTTAGGGATGGCTTCGTGTGTCAAATATAGTTTTAGAAATATCCAGAGTATCTAGATATAAAACTGGTAACTGATAATTCATATCGTCATGATGGTAAAGAAATGTATTTCTTTAATTGTTGCTAGTGGACTTACTTAATATATTAGCTGGCCCTCACAGCTTCACAATATTTTTTTTTTTCTACCACTAGAAGCCGGTACACAGGCAATTTTCTAAAAAAAAATGTGATATAGATTTGATAGACATAGGTATGTGTAATATAAAGAAGCTGTAAGAAATGTAATGTAATATTTTAATTCGAGTGAGCGATTAGTATCAAATGCAGACATAGTTTACTGCTTATAGAAGACGAAGTCGTGGGTAGTTTCTACCCACGACTTCGTCCGCGTTGAGTTTAGACAAGAACCTAGAATTTTTCCGGAATAAAAGTATCCTATGCGTTAATTTAGGTAGTAGACTATCTGTGCGACAAATTTTATCCAAATCCGTTCAGTCGTTTTTGCGTGATTGAGTAACAAGCATATAAAAATCAAACCTACACACTTTTACATTTATAATATGAGTAGGATATATAATACGATAAAATAACATACTGACAATTAATTTGTGTATCTAATCGTTCTCACTAATCTGTAATCAATTTATCTCGAAAGTCATAAATAACGTCATTAATTGTCATACATTTGCAGTATCTGACGATCTTCGAGGATAATCTCTTTGATGTAGGGTATGGAAGTGTGTTGGAAACTTGATCACTTTCTTATCATGTATTTAACATGCGATGTAACATATTTGGAGTTTTTAATTTCTTGGTAAATGGTTATGAGTAATACTGATTAAAACGAATTAAGAACCAGATGGAATGCAATTTTATCAGAAATGTGACAAAACCAATTGTAGATATCGTGCGCGTTTGTTATTTACCTATACAAGCTGTAACATAATAAACGCAAAACCTGAAAGTAGTTTGTTCTAAATCGATAACTTAATTGATTCTAACTATTTTTAATGTACGTTACATTTTTTTTTAAATTTGCAAAAAATGCTTTTACTCCTTCAGTGCGCTATAAAAAACCAAGTTTATTCTTGATTCATAGCAATAGGGAGATTACAAATGCATTCCTAACCCGTATTTCTCAAAATGCACACATACACATACCAGTTTCATTGTTAATTGGGGTATAAAAGTGCTTAAAAAGGGGGTAAAAACCTTTAAATTTAGAAATTTGGTTCTCGTTTTGAATTTATGAAGCAATTCTCTAATCGGGGTGTCTGAGGTCTTGCGTTTATTGCGGTGTAACATACACCTTGTATATGTAAATATATGAAAAAAATATATAGTGTCCTATCGGATACATTTTATTTGCTCGCGAAGATCATAAAAGTATCTAAGTAAACTACTTGTAGTTTTCATGATATAATTCGTCGCCTTTCTACCGCTCTCTACTTTGTTATGACTTCCAAATCATTGATTAAAGATTGTTTTTTTACATCTTTTTTAAGTAAACTTAAGCCAATTCAAATAACATTGTTTTACCTAATAGAGGGCAACACGTTTATAGCTTGATCCTATCAGAGGAAATTTAAAAATACCGCATGAAATAGCCAAATGGAAAGAATTTGTCCGGACTCTTGTAATTTTAAAATATTTGGGTATTTCATTATTACACCGCCTATATTCCCCACACGCCTATATTCCCCAAGCGGAAGTGGCAGAGGTGTGCTGAGTACACCCACTTTTCGCCAACGATGTTAGGCCCCATGTAATAGGGGGCGAGCCTATTGCCATATACCGTGCACAATTCCAGACTCCGGACTCATACAAGGAAATTTTTCGTTAGAAAAACTACATTTGCCCGACCTAGGATTTGAACCCAGGACCTCGTGATCACAAAGCGATGTGCTTTGCCACCAGACCAATGAGGCAGTCGATGTGTATTTTATTAAACAGAAAGAAAGATAAGTATTCAGTCTTCATTTAGCAAATGGTGTAGTAAAATCAGCTTCATTATATTCAAGCTCGCATTATAATGAGAATCTAAGTTTATAAATATTGATGAGTAATTATTGGACCATTGATCTAGATTACATAAGATTCCATAAGCGAGGGTGGCAGAGGTGTACTGACTACACCCACATTTCGCCGACAATGTTAGGTCCCATGTAATAGGGGGCGAGCCTATTGCCATATACTGTGCACAATTCCAGACTCCGGACTCATACTGGGAATTATTCGTTAGAAAAACTACATTTGTCCGAGCTAGGATTTGAACCCAGGACATCGTGATCACACTGCGATGCGCTTTGCCACACTAACGAGGCAGTCATAATTAGCTATTTATCATCAAATATTGATTAGATAAAAATACATAACATATATTTTCGTATCTCTATCTAATCAATCTTAGCCTTAGTCAGGACTGCCAATAGAAGGTGGGTATCTTATCAATTCGGAAAGTATGCAATGACTTGCATTTTTTTTTTAGTTTATAAAAAAAATATTTTTGGACCTTAACCAATACCTACAGCGGAACAAACGGGAATACACGGTTGGATGAACGGGAATTTTACGTTTTTAATTTGAAGTGATTTCCATCCGCTATTACGACTATTGATAAGATGAACGCGAAAAAAATAGCTAAAAATGTACTCGTTCGTTCCACAAGTGGAATAAAAGCTACGAATACACTTATGTTCCATAAAATCATTTACTATACGTATATGCTATAATTATTTACTACGAAATGGTGAGCATCGATATAAAATCCTGTATATTGATGGTGGTATGTCTGTCTTGCGGGCATATTATTTATATAACGTGTCTTATAGTTGTTTTTTTAAAGATATTCTTGGTCATGGAAGTTTCCTCACGATATGCTCCTTAATCTATAGGACATGCACTTTTAAGTAGATACTAAAATGATTATGGTTATAGATTAAACCTTTATGATGAACAAGGGTTTACTGACCACGTAAAGCTTTTGTTATCACTTTATCTATGGTTTGATCCATTAATTTATTACTTCCATTTTGTCATTGATTAAATTTATACGGATACATTATTGTCATGATAAACAGCATATAAAAGTTTTATTTACTATATACAAAGTGTATGTAGTAAATAAATAAAGCAGTATTTGTTTTATCTAAATTTTATTGAAATTGCTACTTAATTTATACCTAATAGCTACAATAAATTTTGATATGTATGCCATGTCAAAAGCTGGCAGGTAAACCTGTTATGAAAATGATTTTATAATTCATATTTCATCGATTTAGGTACTTACGTTATAGTAACAGTGATAACATACACACAATACATTAGCACATATGTATTTGTACAAAGATCTGCGTTCTTTGATCAAAATATTGGCCAAAATTGCGCGTAAAGCTCATTTTACTTGAGTTTTATTACGCAAGTATTTATATCTATGTTAATTGCTACCATTCATAGCTATAAATTAAAATCGGTCGAAATATTTGTCAATTTGATTTTCTCACGTGATAATAATGCCATTGATGAGTGTCATCAGCATTGTTCACATTTTTGACATTACAGTTTTAAACTGCTTAGGTTTAAAACGAGTTTAAATAAATTTAGCTCTAGAAATCGGCACTTCGCCCTCTTAATATGGAATAAAACACGAAATCAGTCAGAAATTTCTAATTTCACTCATTTATTCACAGTTGTAAATGCATTTGCAGGTCCCGCTTCGGTCTGTATCTGGTTGATTTCAAGAGTCCCAACAAGACGCGCACGCCGAAGAGTTCCGCCAAGTTGTACTCGGAGGTGGTGCGCACGCGCGGCCTGCCCGCCGACTACGACCCCGAGGACTTCTCCGCCTTCTCCGGCGCGAGTGTTCTGGCCCCCACAATTCTCCCCATCCTATGCCTACACAGGCTATACTTGTAATCTACAATACTTTATAGAAAACTGTACGACGTTACACTACCCTAAGCTATAAGTTTATTAAAACTTTAAGTATCAATATCCTTAACTGTCATTCCTACTTGCTTGATCCCTTATAAAGTTAAGCTTAATGCTAAACTAGTGAGAAGGTAGCCGGGGCTCGCCCGATGTTCAATATTCCACGGTGGCCAGTTGTTTCGCGTTGTCGCGGGCCACCTCCCGCCGCAGCTGAGCTTGGATGCACGCGAACGATTTGCCCTTCGTCTCGGGCAGCATGACGAGCATGAACACCAATCCGAGGAACGAGAATGCGGCGAAACCCCAGAACACGGTGTAAATCCCGTAGGCATCCTTTACGACCTGTAAACACAAAAATTATTGCTTACAAACTGTTAATTGTAATTTGTGTAATTGTTATATAGGAATTACGGATTTAGATTTCGCTTATGTTTTCATTGAAGTCTTTTGAAAGGCACTTTTAGTCGTAATAGAACAATATAATTAATGTAGATTACTTTTATTTATGATTCAAATAAATGGGATTTTGTTATAATGCGATGTTTTATTTCAAGCTTGATAAAGTGGAGATGATATGATAAAGTGGAGTAATATAGATAACAATTTTACCTGGAATAATTTTTGAACCGCAAACATTGAGATGCCGGTGTAGATGTGAGCAATACAGGATGCATACAATTTGACATTGGTTGGGAACATTTCTCCTATGATGACGTAAGGCACTGTGGACAATCCGATAGCGTAGCAGACGATGTAGACGAGAAGAGCGACCAGCGGTAGCCAGTAAAGGCCTTCAATGGCAGCTTTATTCACCATGTCGAAGTAGAAGTATGTGCCGATGGTCGCATTCATCAATCCGACCCCGAGGGCCGAAAGTAGTAGAAGTGGTTTACGACCGACACGGTCCACTAGTATAACTGATAAGACGCAAGTGGCCACTTGCACACATCCGAGAATGATGGCTTCTTGGTAAGGTTTTATGGGTTCCGAACCACCACCGGTTACGGTTCCGTTTAACTCCGTGCCGTTGGAGAGGAGATTGCTTTGGACGACTGATTTAGTGGTGTAGTTAAAAATTTGTTCAGAGTAAGCCACCACAGCAGCGCTCCCGCAAAGCTGTTGTATCGTGAATACACCTAGCGTAATCCAAATCGCTTTTCTGTTGGTGGCCTCAGTGATCAGATCGCCCCATGATCCCCGGTTCTTCATATCCTCTTGGACGTTAAGCTCTATATTTTTGAGTTCAGTTCTTATATCGCCACTCCGTAGATTTCTGAGGGATCGTTCGGCCCTCTCAGTTCGTTCAAACTTTAAGTAGTAGTAGGGAGATTCCGGTAGAAAGATGAAGGTAATGACGAATGTGATGGGTAGAATCAAGTTGATGCCTGCAAGCTGTTCCATGGTCACGAACGGGCCGATGCAGTATTGGGAAAGAATACCGATCTGAAAACAACAAAAGGCAACGTTATAAAAGGTACTTATCAAACCTTACAGAAGCATTGTAGAAAGTAAATAAAAGTTTGGTATAAAATGCGGGAGTGGCAGAGGTGTACTATCTATACCCACATTTCGGCAACGATGTTAGGTGCCAATATAATAAGGAAGGAGTCTATTTCCATCATAACAGGTACAATTCCAACCTCCAGATTGCTACAGACTTATGGTGGGATTTTATCATTATATTTAAATGCTACCTTAATAATATTGTAATATATTAGTCTACCAAGTTAACATTTTGTTTTAATTGTAAGTAGACCTGCAAAATAGTAAAAGTCACAAGGGTTTCATACTAGGCCATTTAGTACCTTAAACGTAAACAATTAAAAATATGTAATTACACGCGTCACAATATAAATGTAAAAACCACAAACTATGGTTGGTTCTTAGATTTACGCGAATATTACACATGAAATAAAACTATTTAACGGATTTTATCGCGGTTTATTTTTGATTTTTAGTTCCCGACGTTTCGAGTGCTTTGCAGCACCCATGGTCACGGAGGGTCAGTCCCTCCCGATAAAATCCGTAAAATAGTTTTATTTCACACAAACTATGGATTTTTTTTTATTTATGTTCGTTTCTTTCGAAATTCCCATCAGGAAAACAAAATAGCAGTTGTAGTACGTTGTTAAACTATTTGAAATCCTAAAAACAGTTTGTTGTTTGATATACCTATATATTCTCTAATGTTTACAGCACAACGCATTAGGTAGCTGGCCATGGAAGGTACATATAGTATGAATTCCTCGCAAACCATGCGAGAAGCTTAATTGTCAATGAGTCATGTTTTACGTGGGTGGATCGTGTGCGTCACCTTAATTATTTACTTGCAAATGTAACAACAGTGTACATAAATTGGTATCGTTAGATGACACTGAATTGCTTTTGATTATTGATAATTAGAGACGTCCAACATTGCAATTCGCTACTTATTGTCCACGAGAACTGATATATTCAGCATTTGGTGAGAGCTAATAGAATTATTGTTCTCTATTCCAGTATTTAGTTCTTACTAAAAATCTATTCGCAATGTACTGATCGTTCAGTGAATGTGCGAAGGCCATTTGTGAGCCAGTCGTTCTGATATTATTGAGACAGGTCCTAAATGAGATTTTCGCTAGTCATATAATATGACTATTCGTTCGAGGGTCGAAAAAAAAACTGAATATCTATTAGCTTAGAATAGGTATTCAAATAGTATAGGTAGAAGTGGAGGTATTTATGCGTGATTGCGGTTTTATTTATAAGCTTTTGCTAAGGATATGCGTTCGTCTCAGCCTGAGATGGGTAACCGTCTGCGGCATTTTAATTCTCAACTGTCTCCACGCTACGTTAACTACTTAAATGCAACAGCTTGATATCTGACATTAATCTGCACTGGGGCCACGTCGTAGAGATTGACCTATTATCCCTCTTTACAATTTTTGGGAGGAGGCGTCAGAAGTGGGACAGTAACTTTTTTTTTTTTTCACTGATAAGGTGTAAAAATGAGAAAGGGTATGCTCAGTTGGTTCGGGCATATAGAAAGAATTTCGGAAGAAAGAGTGACAAAACATATAAAATGCGAAAGTGGAAGGATGTAGGTACCGGGGAAGACCTTAAATTTTTGGTATCTTATATTTTTGTCGGAAAATCTTCATGGACTGCCACCAGCCTCAGGGGAAGCTGACGGGGCGGACTCTTACAGACTAAAACCCCACGGTGACCGGCATCGACACTTGGGGAAAGGCTCTGGGATCTCCATTAGAAACGCACGTTCCGGAAGGAAGTTCCGTTCACGTAACGGAAGTGCCCCTAAAAAGTCTCCGCAACCAGCGAGCGTGTATGAAACAAACTGTAAGAGTGGAGCAAGCCAAAGAGGTCTGTAAAGAAAGAATCTGTTGGAACTCTGTACTTTCTGCCTACCGCACAAGGGATCTAGCGTTATGATATAGACAGATAGAAAAGGTATATGGATACTAGCTAGTAGAAGATATTTTCGTCGTACAGTAAAATCTCATTTGTACCGGTCTGATTCGTTGCTAAGTATATCACTTTATGTGAATTGAATAAACGGAGTCCGGTGCAGCCGGATGGCCACAAGACGACTAATTTCCTGCTTTCCCTGTGCCTGAATTTAGTACTTATCTCTTGAATTTAAATTGATTTTTTTGCTGTATTACAAAAGCTGTTTTATTAAAGTAACCTTGACTGTTAAAACAGAGTAAATAGTTTCTATTCTTGTGTATAGTGACAGTTAAATTATATAATTACGTACTGAGAGCGTTGCAAATAATCGCTATAATATAATGATTGTTAACGTCGAGTGGTTTTATATAAACGCGAGTTTTTGCTCTTGAGAATGTAATTGTATCGTTTGAATTGTGTTAAATTATTTACAAGTTAAGGTTTTCCGCTGTTCATTCTAGCAGTAACTATACGATCGGTACTGCTAAATCAGCAGTAGCGTGTATTCCATATAGACAATTAAACAGTGTCTATAATATTTTAAGTATGTGATGATTAGTATTATTTTATTTATCTATCTATCTATATCATCACGTCAGATCCCTTGCGGGGTAGGCAGAGAGTACAAAGTTCGAACAGGTTCTTTCCTTACATACCTCTCTGGCTTCCTCCACTCGCATAGTTCGTCTCATACGCGCTCGCCGGTTACGGTGGCTCTTGACTTGATCTTCAGATAAGACTCGGTCTATTTGGTCATGGTAAGAGAGTCTAGGTCTTCCCCGGTACCTAAATCCTTCCATTTTCGCATTCTATATCTGTTTTGCCATTCTTTCTTCTGACATTCTTTCTATATGCCCGAACCAACGAAACATACTCCTTCTCATCTTTACACCGATATTATCTTTCATGCCTACTCGCTTTCTTACTACACTGTTGCGAATACAGTCGGTCAGCTTCACTCCGCACATCTTCCGCAGAGTTTGCATTTCTACCGCATTTATCCTATTTTCATTCTCCTTCTTACATACCCAGCTCTCCCTACCATATAACAGCGTTGGGATAAGAACTCCGTTATGCATGGCCAGCTGCGCCTTTTGGCTTAAGTGCCGGCTCCCAAGTAGTTTTCCCATCGCACCATTTACTCTGTTCCCTGCACTCACTCTTCTCTCTATGTCAGCGGTGTATTTCACAATAGCTGGAGCAAGTGAATGAGATATACAATCTCATTCACTTGCTCCAGCACATCGTTATCTACCACAATCCTTGCATTTGTTCTGATTTCTTCCCGTTCAAAAACTATAATCTTTACATTCAAATGTAAGCTTTACATTTAAATGTAAGCCATTGTTCATAGAGTCGTCTTTCATAACTGTGACTAGTGTTGGCAGATCAGTGGCTGTTGGTGCTATTAAAACCGCGTCATCTGCAAATAGTAGATGGTTTACCACTAGGTCACCCATTTGTACACCTTCGCTTTTTGTCTTTGAAGATTTTTATCCAGATATATTATAAACAGTCTAGCGGACAACACGCAACCCTGCTTGACACCGATTTCAACGTCTCACCAGGTTGACCTGTACGCATGCCTAGCAGTCCACATAAGTGGACTGGACGGCTCGCAACAGAGTGCCATCAATACTATACTCTGGCAAAATGTCCCAAAGTCTCTTTCGCATAAACTCTGTCAAACGCCTACTCTAGATCCACAAAACCGCAGAAAACCTTCCGGCCCACTATCAGATGCTTCTCTACGATGTTGCGGAGGGAGAAAACTTGATCCGAGCATCCTCTTCCGGACCTGAAAACACCTTGTGCCTCGCACAACATTCCATCGGACTTCTCGCGCATTCTCCGTTCAATAATTTTACCGTACACTTTGGCTGCCAAGCTGATCAAACTGATGGCTCTGTAATTGGCACAGTCATATTGTGAGCCGTTGCCTTTATACAAGGGTACTATGACTGCGCGGCGCCAGTCTGTAGGGACTCTACCGGTCCTCCAACAAAGGTTTGCAAGGACCCGGAAGGCGTCCCGGACGCAAGTTTCACCATATTTGATCATCTCCGCAGATATCATGTCTACTCCCGCAGCTTTACCATTTTTCATATTTCCTATCGCCCATTCAACTTCTTCCATAGCGATGTCCTCTGTTGATTCTGGTGTCGCAAACTCGCCTCTGGGCTCGTCTGCGGCACCAGTATCCGGGGCATCTCCATACATTTCTCCAAAATATTCACTCCACCGGTTTAGCACAGCTTGTGTGTCTGCAAGAATGTCACCATCTTTAGATTTTATCCTTTTCATTCTGGAGCCTGACGAATCACCTCGAGCCTTCCTCACCTTGCTCCAAAAGAGTTTGGTGTTGTTCTCGAAGTTCTTCGCCATGCTCTCTTCCTCAATCGCACTGGCTTTTCACGCTTTTTATTCACTGATGTTTTAGTGGCATTCTCACAGTACCGGTACATTTCTTTCCTCATCTCTGTCATACTGGTATTCAGGTTCCACGTTTTCTTCTTACTTTCTACGGAGCTTAGCAACTTCGCATCCCATCATGCATCACCTTTTGCTGTACTATGCTTCTTTGAGCAACCACATACTTCTTTCGCGGATTCTACCAAACTCTCTTTCAGTCTATTCCAGCATTCATCTACAACGTATAAGTTCTTATACTATTATTTTATAAGTTCTTATATTATTATATTTTCATGAGTAATAATCCGTGGCAGTGCTAGCCTAGTGGTTAGACCGTTGGACTGCAGAGACAGAGCTGCAGGCCATATTAAAAAATAATTATCACTTGCTTTAACGCTGAGGAAAAACATCTTGAGGAAACCTGCACGCCTAAGAGTTTCTCGAAGGTATGTGAAGTTCGCCAACCCACACTGGGCCAGCGTGGTGGACTATGGCCTGAAACCCTCTCAGTTTGAGTGGCGGCCCGTGCCCAACGGTGGGACAGTTTCTTAACAGGGCTAATATTATTTATATTATTATTATAATCCGTAGTTTGCAGCGATAGCGGATACCTTTTAGGGGAAAAACACGGTCTTATCACGTGAACGTTTTATGACACACGATAATACATTTATGATGTTGGTTTTAGTTGTACAGTTATTAAAACGCATTTATAACTTAGAAATGTAATGTGTATCTGCGTCATATATCTCTTTATGATCGGTTAAGTCGACAAAGAAAGATAGGTATCTTCTACTATAAGTATTTTAATTATTATAGCAAAAAGTAGCATAGAAACTGAATACAAAGATTATGGACATCTGGAAATTTTCCGACGTTGTATTAATAAGCCAAATTTAAATTTCTTATCAAGCAACTGTACGAGCCAGTCATAAATCTAAAAAAATAACACGGCAGTAATTTCCTTGACTATCTAGCTATAACGTCACGTACACCCTTTGCGGGGTAGGTAGAGAGTACAGACGTCCAACAGATTCTTGTCTCACAGATCTCTTTCGCTTCTTTCACTCTCATAGTTCGTCTCATACACGTCGGTCAAGGAGACTCTTGACATGTCAGTCAGGTAAGACACGGTCTATCCGTTCCGCTGATAATTTAAAAATCTTCTGTTTCCCCGGACATGTAACTTACCCGAACCAATAAGCTTTCTATAACAGTAACAGTAATCCATACGGTCGCCTAACTAGAGAGAGATATACCAAAAAGATAGATCTTACAAATGTTCATTGTTGACAAAACGCTAGCTGTACGGTACATTATCTTCGTCTTCGGACATACGCAGCAGGTACATAATGGATTATACGGCTTCTAATGAAGCTTATGCATGCAGTATAACGTACTCCGACAAAGGAAACCACACACCTGCTTGTTACACCACTGAATGGGATTCTAGGAATATCACTTAGAAATCGCATATCTCGCGCTGAAAGCGGAAAGCGAGCTTAAGGCATGAGCAATAGAGCACAGAATATGCAAATGATACAGGCATAGATGAAGGAAATTAATGTTATACTGTCGTATTGGGTTCACTTGACTGCGATTTGAAAGTACTTGACGGGACATGTACGTTTGTGAAATGTTATTTGTTGATCTAACATAGAAATTGAATTTCTAAAGGATTTTGAAGGAAATCGCTCGTAAACAGTATAATACAAGGCCCCTTAAGTTAGCGTGTATCGGTCGCTATGAAAAGATGATTTACTTGCACGCGGTGTAGAAAAATATTTTTAGAACGGAAATTTAGTCAGGGCTTCACTTAAACATAAATAAGCGAAAACCTTTTAATCAGATTAGACGTGATATTTGAATTCAAGCTCTAACCTTTTAGGAATAAAATAAATTTATCAATGGTGTATGTGAAGGATTAACACATTATTGCTGAAAAGTACCTACATGAAGACCTCTTTATGAAGGAATAACGGATAATATAGTTACTTTGTAATATTACCTGCCCTTGAAGGTCAAGTGTGTGGCTGATTGATGCGAGATAGGTAATTGTAGTGACTCAAAAGTAGGATATCGTTCATTATTGTGTGTTATCTCGTAGAATGGATAATCGCCGGGTGGGATTACTTAATTACCATTCATACCATCATGTTTAGTGGCATTGTTCTACGCGCCATTATCTGTTTATCAGATGTTTGCTCATTTGGGGCTAAAACGTGACTGGTATGTTATCGTGATGTATATAACTGTTAAACAAGCACACCTAGGTATATTTGTTAGCCGTATTACGATACAACTTCAAGAAAAACCATTACCAAACGTGTATTTAGTCGCGCAATCCGATTTAAAAGTACACGTAAATTTTGCCATTTTGTCTATCTCATTATGATTCATAGAATCACTGTGATAATCAGGAAATATATCGCTGGCTGAATATAATAATGTCATAATTAAAAATTTGATAATGTTATTAAATAAGCATTCTAATCGTGACAATTAATATGTCTGATTGCTCCTGTTTTTTGGCTTTTTAATTGGGTCTCTTTTCCATTCGTGAACCACGCCACTTTTGTTAGGGATTTGTCAGTTTGACGCAAAATTTATTAATTTGACTTTAACGATAAATTTGACGTTGATGTCGACTAATGTCACTGCGAGCACACAAGTGGGCGTGACCATGGCGTGACACTTCATTTTCCTAGAGAAGTTCTTTTTAACAATAAAAATAATTTATTTAAATTTTTAGATTAACCTGTCGCACTATTTTTGGTTTGGGTGTATAGGTAATTTAAAAAATAAAATAAAAAATAAATTAATGATATCTGGAGCTTTGAAATCCACATAGAAAATGAAATAAACGCATATTAAAAGGCATGCATTTCTTCTAACTAATTACTTACACTAGGGGTAGACATTAATAATTATGATAGAGACAGAACCCGTTGGAAATCTATGCTCTTTACCTATTTCGCGAGGTATTTAGGGCGATGTTATAAATAGAGAGATTTTTTTTTTTTAGTTTTCCTTCCTACTAATTTCGTCTCTCATCATATACAAGGTAGAGTTTTGAGATGGGGCAGTACTGCAGCTACCTCAACCAAACCCGTTGTAGCTGCAGTAAAATTGTCTTAGGAGACTATCCATAATTTTTTGCAAAAAGATTTTTGCGATTTTTGACTTTTCTAGTACTCCAAACTCTGTTCGCCCAATAGAGATTTTTGATCCATATACATTAGAAAAAAAGGTTAGCTATAGGCATGCTATAAGAGCGCAGGTCAATACGGTTTAGGTTTCAGTAGTTACGGTAGATTTATTTACGATACGCATATTTTAAAATTTCAGCGACATAATTGTAATGAATAAAATATTAGTGTTATCCATCCATCTTTATAGAATTAATATTGGAAACTTCACATTTTTCATACCTTCTCTGTAAGCACGTACTATTATGACAATTCTCAAATGGTAATAATTATTTAAAAATACACGGACTACTTGACAGGTGCAAATGTTACAACAAAAAAAAATGTTGGGTCAGATAAATAGTGTAGAACTAACAACTAAATCAATCGACATAAAATTATCGACATATTTAGAGTTAGTTTATTATATTATTTATTTTATTTATAAAAATTAAGGTGGAATTTTACTCAGTGTATATTTGTTCAGTAAATTGTGTAGTAAATGAATTTATTTTGGATATAAATACCGATATTACTTAAGATTTTTTAAGTAATACAAATTGTGAATAACCTATTATCGACGTCTCTTTTATATCTGTCTTAACATTAAAAACTAAATAAAAATAAGTTTTAATTTTTATTTTATTCTATTATCGACAAAAAGTAAACTGTGGCACATGACTATTTAAAAAGTAAACGTCAATTTGTCCGTGGAAATGTGAATACGACAGTAGATCAATTTATAGAGGCAGTTACTCACTTTATTCATTAATGTGATGAGAGTGGAGAGAGCGCCCCGCACTTGATTCGTAGCGATTTCTCCGGTGTACATTGGGGCAACTGTGTAGACTATTCCGTAGCCGAGGCCCGAGAACATTCGAGCCACGTAGAGAACGGCTACGGACTTGGCCTGGATGATGAGCACCCAGCCGAGGATGAAGGGCACAGCTCCCAGAAGAAGGGTTGTCTTCCTCCCGAACCGGTCGGCGAAGTATGCAGATGGTATAGGTGTGAGCGCCGAACAGAGGATCATTATGGAGACTATCCATGATGCCTCATCAGCCGACGTACTGATCGGACTGTCGGGTCTTCGTAAGATAGTAAGTGAGGGTGATGGCCAACCGTAGCAGGTACCCGCTGTCGCGGTGATCAGGGTCGCTGAAACAGAATATAGAGTAACATTAGAAACTGTTTACAATTTTATGAAAGGCAATTTGTTGCACTAACGACTCAGAAGAATAAAGGCATATCTAAGATCAAGGACTTTTCTCTCAATTGTGCTGCTACATCGTCGGTTACTGATACTCTATAATTCATGCAAAACGAAATTGCATAGTTTATCTGGAAAGCTTATGACAGTACAGTCTTATTTTGTAAACAAGTCCAGTCATTCCTTGTAAGCATTGTTATGACAATAAATATAATACTTCGTGGAATTACTTTCACTCAGATATTTGTTGTTAAAGCAAACGCATCTTTCACCAGATCTATAATCTTTGTGTTTCTAGAAGTTTAGGTAACCAGAGAGCTAAAGATAAAACATGCCTTCAACGTATCGATGAATGTCTTATAAATGAGGAGGTGTTAATCAAATCAGATGAACTGCCAATAATACTTATAAGGTAAAGTTTGTTTTGCGAATAAAGTATTATATACTCAAGTAATTAGATTACCTCAGAGAACTGTTAGTAGTGATTGATGATGATTACATAGTTATGAAAAGTGCATTGCCCCTAAGAAAGCGGATTAAATGTTGCGCTTATCTGTGTAGAGTTAAGAAATATATGTGTAAATGTTTACATTACATATAGTGTTTACAATTTCGTGCGGGTGGACTGGTTTTATAAACAACATTACTATGTTGGTTTTTGTAGTCTACCCTCTCTTAACCTGCTTTAGTTAGTCAGTTGGAACTTTTTATTATATCGTAATTACATCAGTATATTATTACTGGAGTATTTTATGATATGAGTCTTGTTCGGAAATCTAATTCTATACTAAAGAGTTTAAGTAGAGAATTAGATTTCGGAAAAAGACTGAATATAGCGTGACCCCTTTGAGTTTAGCCCGTGACGCGCCACGATGCGCGATTTTGTAAGTATGGTGTTTGTATGTTTATAAGAAAGTTATGATTAAGTGTTTGGTGCGACTTTTAAGTTGGATGAGCTTGGATTATACCACGATCACATCTGTAAATATTTTAAATCCAGCTCCAGGTAGGTATCAGTAAGAAGTTACTGATCATTTTCTATTCCAGCCTTAATTACACAAAATAACTTGCATCATACAGTTAAAATGTACATGGCATGATTATTAAAATGTAAAATGCTGACACAGGCGTGACCTTGAAATAATTATCGCTGAACAATATCCGGGCTTTCATATCCAGAGACATTAAATTAACCACATTTTAAAGTGTTATCGCTATGTTATACGGAAATCATGTAGTAACGGAGGACAGAATAAAAGGAAACATTCGAAAAATGTACAATGATGAAATATGCAGACGGTTGTATATTTTCGTTGTAGTGCTACTTTTAATAACGACTTAAGTGAGAATGAACTTTCTACCTACCCGTCAAGGGATCTGCCGTGATGATATAGATAGAGTTAAGAATGAAAAGTGGATGTCCATAGATAAATGAGGATATATAACTCTATTTGTTTTGAGATATATTACCACATTAACACACCTAGTCACTCCAGAGCAGCCGAAGGCTTAGCACGTACGGGTAGACGTTAACTTAATGTTATCGAGTTCATATTCCATCCCTTTTACACTACTAATTTATTTAATAAAGATGAAGATGACAGCGTTGTTTCTCGAAGACGCTAAGCTATAAACATCAAATTGTTCGTGCTTAGGCCTCTGGTATACGCTAGCCAATTTAAATTCTTAGTACGCGTGTTTTGTTGATGTTACATATAAAAACTATTAATATGTATGCTTGCGGAATTTCTGGAATGTGCAATGAACGGAGTATTTAAATTATTCTACAAATAAAATTACTTATTTTGGTTAATTATTTGTTTTTATTAATTTATGTTCTAAATTCGAAGAGCAGCTACTTCTACGGATACAAATTAACGATGTGATCATGTATGTATAACACTTATATCAAACAAATAATTATTATTTGTATGTCTGTGTCTGGAAATCCCTATATCGAATTGAAAAGGAAAAGTAATCATCGTACCCGAGAGTTGTCGGGTACGATAATCTATTTGTTACAATAATAGGTTTTGCTACAAGTTTGTACCGTTCTGTATTATTGTTGTGTGCCTATGGGACCGCGGGGAGTAAATATCGTACTTATAACACCAAATATTTTTAATTTTACGTTTGATTTTCTGGAATACCGAACATTTTATAAGTGTTTGTTTACGTTAGGTACTTGAGATATATTTATGTGTGAATTATGTTGAGAGATATATGTACATACATATGTGAGCCAGACATCGCTTGGCTTGTAAGCTTATAAGTCCAAATCTTGATTTTTCAATTTTTGACGAAAACCTTTATACTTGCGATTGTGACTTAAAAAGACAAATTTTTTTTAGTAGGGCTTTGCGTCCTTATCCAATCAATCATTTATTTTTTTATTTCATTTTTAAGAATGCGACTTCGACAATTTTTATTTACTCTACTAAACTTATTGGAAAAGAATTAAAGTGACAATTATGGAAACATTCATTTGATCAAAAATTACGTTATAGATACTAAAAGCTATTTTCTGTTATGGTTAAAATTTTGTTCGCGTAGGCATTCTCCTGTGTGGCATATTAGGGAATATGCCGGGAATATAATAATAGTACCTACGCCTGTACGGTCAGCGGCATAAGACGCTTAACATGCTCAGTTTTTGAAACCGCTTGTACGCTTTTGTTTTGCATCAAATACATTATTTTTGTTGATCTACATATATTTGAGAATGTTGCTAATAATAGGGCTTTAACAATATTCACCAAAGTTTTTGTAATAAAGAGTATTTTAACGGTTCAAAATACTGAGAATGTTCATCGACTTACGTCGCTGACTGTACGTTAGACAATTCACTAAAATCTATAGGACAATCAATAACGACGGTTTAGTCCAGTGGTTAAGCCGCTCCGCACTGGATCAGTCGCGAGTTCGATCCCCTGTACCAGAAGAACCTCTGTTGGACCAAAAATTTTGTTTTGGTTTTGATGTTTGTGTATGTAAATTATATATTTGTAAACGCTCCTATGATAAAGGAATAATAGGCAGGGTAGGATTAAGTTAAAAAAAATGGAAAGTACCAACACTGCTCATCACGAGAGAAGACTGCATAGTGATTTTACCGCCATTTTCGCCGCCACTGTCAGATAAGTTCTTAAAGTTTTTTTTCTTTGTAGCGTAGTTTTTAAAATACGGTAAATATATTGGCGGGTGTGCATACATTTTTGAGTTATTGTACACTTGTGTTTTTGGCTTCTATCTCAAAATTTACGTTTTGTATTTAACGTCCTCCCATTGAGCATTACTTACGCTAACACAAGTTATTTATTACCGAACAGACTTCCTGCCAATAGTAATACATAACAAGTTTGGGAGTGGCGTCCTATCAGTGTTATCGCGAGTCGTGGAAACTTCTGACCACTCGAACACACTCGATATGTTTCTTGACCCTGTAGTTGATTATTAAACAGATAGATGCTACATTGTGACAATATAATGTAGTAGAAAGTCGGCATTTTATTAGTTATTTGTGTTATCCTCGACAAGTTACGAAATTAAAGGAAATATTTTCTATCTATCTATCTATCTATAACCTCACGCCAGATCCCTTGCGGGGTAGGCAGAGAGTACAGAGTTCCAACAGGTTCTTTCCTTACATACCTCTCTGGCTTCCTCGACTCTCATAGTTCGTCTCATACACGCTCGCCGGTTACGGAGACTCTTTGACTTTTTCATCAGATAACACTCGGTTTATTTGGTCGTGGTAAGATAGTCTAGGTCTTCCCCGGTACCTGCATCCTTCCACTTTCACATTGTATATCTGTTTTGTCATTCTTTCCTCTGGCATTCTTTCTATATGCCCGAACCAACGGAGCATGCCCTTTCTCATCTTATAAGAAGGAAATATTTTATTACAGAAAAATGTATGATCTCTACATTTAAGAAACTTATGTGCAATAAAAGTACATATATAATATAAAAAAGTAACAAGTAAAAACTTGTTATAATTGCAGTCGTATTATTGGTGTTTTACTCTCCGGCATTTCACGACATCATGGCTACTTATTTCAGTCATTCGGGTCAAGAGCACGCATTTTTTTTTCAGCGCTCTTATCAAGCCCTAAGTATTATGATATCAGTAACGTTTAAGCTTTATAAAATAGTAATTAAAATTTGTTTCATTGACATATACACATATAGGTATATTTAAAAATACTGTACCGCCCTAAGTATATTATGAGTATTTAAAAATAAAACGTGAAACGCTCGAATTTCTCAGAAAAGAAAGAAAACATATACTTCTGGCATTTTGACCTTATTCGAATGAAAATAATTGTCACACACGTAGAGTCTGGATAGTGATCACGTCGGTAATGTAAACACGGTAACACAGTACTATATTTTATGTAGCATCGTGGCATCTGGTGCATGGAACGCACGTCGAATGCCAGTTGGCAGAATCGACGCGTGTCTTTGCTCGCGTCATATTGAAGCTATGGGCGATTAATCGCCAGTGACGGTGATTCGGTCACGTATGCAAAACCCGGTTTTTCTTTGCATTGTTTTTGGCTATGAGATTTACTTTTAAAGGCAATTACATCTTGTTGTTATTGCATATAAAAAGATGGCATTGCGGACTTTTTACAGCTTAAATATTTTTGTTAAGCACTTAAATGTAACGTATTAATCGTTAAAATATTTTGTTACAACTAAACGTCGATTTAAATTACTTTATATTGCCTATCTACAAAGGAATTGCGGATAACTATGTTGCGTTTTCAGAGTGCTTAATTTTCCACATGTACTACTTGCTGTAAAAGATTTCAGGTTTTAGTAAAAGTTCCAGGTTCTTTATTAAGCTACTGTATAGGTGTACACAATTGGGTATCTATACATTTAATCTCACAGTGAATCAAGCAATGGCTTCATGAAGAATGTACAGCTGACATTGAAAAATTGGTCTGAAAGTATGAAAAATCGGTTCACATTGCGGCCCGAGGTTCGGGCAGGGTAAAATTAAACTTATAATAGAATTCATACGGTACATAATTCATATTTATATTGTATACCGGAGTAACGATATGTATTTTAGTCAATTAATGTTTGGGTAGGCATTTGAATAAGGTTTCTTCCTTTATAACCGGTTTAAAATCGATATTGTTGAAAAGAAGAGTAAGGAGATAAGGTTTCTAAAAGAAACTTCTGTAAAATTAATGGTACTGATCAAATATTTATTACAGTAGAGTATGGTAGAGCACTTGTTTATACAAACATCACACAACGTGGCACGTCTCATGCGCCAATGAATACTATTAGGAATATAACCTATAAATAACACGTTGCATAAGAAATATTATTTATTTATTACTTTTAAAAACCTAGCAATTATTCCTATGTTGTGAATGCGATTACCAACATGAAATACATATACCTACACAAATATTTATACCGTCACGTCTATATTTTCCAACCGGGGCTAGTAGAGGTGTACTGAGTACACCTATGATTCGCCGACGATGTTAGGGCCCATGTAATAGGGGGCGAGTCTACTTCGGACTCGTACTGGGAAGTTTTCGTTAGAAAAGCTACATTTGTCCGACTTGGGATTTGAACCCAGGACCTCGTGATCTCGAAGCACATTATTCGCCACGAGACATAGCGATGCGCTTTGCCACTAGACCAACGAGGGAGACAAATATTTAGACTTAAACAAACATTTGTGGGTTACACAAAGATTTGTTTCTTGCGGGGTTCGATAACCGCGACGTGGAAGGAGCGAACGATTGGATTATCCATGGCTAATTTTGTCAGCTATAGATAGGTAGTGTGGTCGTTCACTTAATTCACTTGGTGTATCAATTAACTACTGATAATCATTAAAACACGTTGGGAATTAATTATTATAGACTGATAAATTCAGTAATAAAAATTATTAAAAGAAACATGCGGTGAAAATGGTTTGCGAAGTGAGGTGAGTGGGGTCGCGGGCGCGAGGCGCTAGGCGGGCGACGCGGGCGACGGCGGGCAGGGGCTGGGCGCGGGGCAGTCGTCTCGGCCCCCGCCTGTGACGTAAACCGCCACCGCGATACCAAGGGGGAGTTTACATTGCTCCCGTTTCGTTCTACTACTAATTCCAACGTCCAAAATTTAACAGATCACTATTACCCATATTTTTCACACTAACGCTTCTGACAGATTCGTTGGTCTAGGAATAGTGCATACACATGCATAAATATTTTTAACTCTACTACTACTCCACTGTCTCGATGGTTCAGTGGAACAAAGCAAGAGCGGCGATCAGATCCTGGACTTAAATAGAATAAATGTGCAATGGCTTGTCCCCAGTTACATTAGGAACTAGCATCGTGGGCGCTTTGTGGGTTTAAAGTACACGGTTTTTTTAAAGTAGTGTCATATTTAATAGATATAATAAAGTCCTAAGTTTAGAAGACTATATTTAGTGGTTGATAAGTTATTGTATCTACTAAAAACATTACGGTTATCTTGTTAGTTGATAGTTTAACTACTTTGTATATCCTTGGAGGGTTGTGCCGTGTTGTATAATAAGGAAGCATGCTGAGGAAATGTTTTGTTACGACATTTACATTCGCATTACTCACTTTTTGTTTATGTTGCGACATAAAGAAACTTGTTTAGTTTTGTATTACAATGGCATGTTATCGGCGGCGAAATCAAATATTTACCTATAACCTTCTCTGACTCTGCTTATTGATTTAATACTCAAGTAATACCTAGTAACTACATTTATGGCAATTATACTTAGGACCCATTTCGCTACTCCCGAGTAAACATTGAAGTAAAACTAATCTAACTAACTAAGTTAAAGCTGCAAGTAAGTCTATGTACGAAAATTTCACTATCTCTGAGTAGCCTTATCCGACGGTTAAAGTAATCAGATTTAATTGCCAAGTAACGCTAATCGAGAGGTAACTAACCAGCATTGTACTTGACGGTGGTAAACTACATTTTTTTTGTCTTTAAAAAAACGTAAGCCCATACTAGTATTTATTCCTGTGTCGTGGGTGCGTTTACAAACATGAAAATTCACATACACAAATACCCAGACCGAAACTATTAATTGTGGGTCACACAAAGAATTGTCCCGTACGGGAATCGAACCCGCGACCATTAGACACTCACAGCGCTAAATCGTCCGATTAATCTAATAATAATTACATCTTGTGGTAGTCTTATTTGCATTCTAAAAACAAATTTATTTTCTAATGTATATTTTTTCAATCAAAATTAATTGGAAATTGTTCGTGAGATTCGTGGGTACATAGGTCGTTCTATGTGAACGCGTCCCAACGGCAACACACATCTCAGAATAATAATATTCTGATTGTGATATTGTGTTGTACCGAGCGACAATGTGCCGGTTACCGCTGAAGTTGTACAAACATTACATACTTGTCTTGTCAGTGTGTGTGCGAATATGTATGTGTACGTGCGATCGTTCCCATTGCTAAGTAGAACAATAATTGGCCACTTTGAATTACAGAGAAAAATATTTTCGGTCTTCGAATCATTCACTTGAGCCGTGTATAAACTCGGCACATGTTATTTATAGCACATGACAGTACCGGCCAATGTTAAAGGAAGTAAATGCATGTGAATTATATACATCGCCAAATATTAACCGTAGGAAATGTGTATGGATATCTATCAATAATTACGTCAGATCCCTTCCTACCCGAAAGAGAGTTGGATGCATTAATGTTGCAAAATTGATAATATCTTTCATTTACCTTTAATATCACTAAAATACATAGTCTTTATAAAAGAGACCTAAAATAATTTTTGAAATTTTTATCATGCCAATACCAACCAAAATTCTTTTTGAAAATCTTGCTTTATTTTTGATTGAAAGTACTTATATGCTTAAAAAAATGGCAGACTCATTTTCACTATTCCAGCCAAAATTTACGTTATTAAATCATTGACTCAAACAGATGAATGAGTCTTTTTTTTTATTTTTATAAAGTTTGCTAACTATAAATGTGCAATACGTCTATTTTGACCGTACTCTTTGCTATGGTAATAAAAAGTCAAATTTAAATAATTCCATAACCGTGAAAAAGACAATTTATTATTTATGTCCCATAACGAACAATATTATTTCTATTCGTATAATATATACGTGTCTCAGATGAATTACTTGACAATTCTTGGTAAGATACGTGTATAACATGGCCAGCAACGATATATGATGAAAAACAGTCTCAGCTTTTCAAATGCGTAATACTCTTTATTTGACAAAATTTGGTGAACATTGTAAGAACCAAATTATAAGCAACTTATTCAAATATGTTTAGAGCCACAAAAATAATGGATCTATTGCAAACCAAAAATGTGCAAGCACTTTGAAAAACTGAGGATGATAAGCGATTTATGTAGCTGACCAGCTTTATAACATCCTCCATTTTTTGTTGACTTTGCCTCTTATGTTCAGTCGGACAAATTCAATTCATAAGCTTTCATAAGAGAGAAACTTTGAAAATGTTCATAAAAAATGTGGTGGACTTCTATCTATATCATCACACCAGATCCCTTGCAGGGTAGGCAGGGAGTACAGAGTTTCAACAGGTTATTTCCTTACATACCTCTCTGGCTTCTTCCACCCTCATAGTTCGTCTCATACACGTTCGCCGGTTGCTCAAGAGTCTCCCTTGACTGGTCCTATAGATAAGACTCGGTCTATTTGGTCATGGTAAGATAGCCTAGGTCTTCCCCGGTACCTACATCCTTCCACTTTCGCATTGTATATCTGTTTTGTCATTCTTTCTTCTGACATTCTGGTGGACTTCGGGTGAGAAATTCTCAATAATACATCGCTACGTAACGAATCTTTACTATGGTATTGACAGTTCAATTAGTGTATAAAGAGCTTACTATGTTTAAACAGAGCAAGCAAGTGTGCTAACTACTTGGGTCTCTCAAACACTTATAACCATGAATAACCATAATGGAATGCTACAAGTTTCAACATACATGAACTACGTGTTTGTGTTTAGTTATTTACAACTATAAAAGTTTCGTATGCTACAGAGAACAGCCATTTCTTAGTAAACAAAGTCTGAGAATTTCAATTTCCGGCTTCTCCCGGGAATTGCAGTGGAGCAATTAAGGGATTGATCTTGATTACAGCGAGCAGAACTAATATTTTGCAGACATTTCATGATTTACAGACGGATTTATTACCATTGAAAAGAGGATTCTTAATTGGAGTACAGAGAGGTTAGCATGATTTTTTGGCTTAACATGAAAATTTTAACGTTAGCATGACGCTATCGAGTCGATAATCCATCCTTATATTACACAAATATACTAAATAAGGATGAACGTGACAGCACCCTTTCTCGATGACATTACGCAACGTTATATGTTTTGTGCTTAGCCCTCAGAACTCAAAAAGACTAGTAAAAGTTATGCATATTACAAAAACTACGTAGGCCACGTTTTCTATTCTTTCATTTTTAGATACTTATAATTTGCAAAAATTTAATATGTCTGCCACAATTGAAAAATAAATAAGAACGTGTACTTGATACTAACTATACGAGTATAACCTTGTTTCTCAATATGAACCGAATTTATGAAAGGTTTTTCAAGGTAATTAATTTTGTAAGAGTGATTCTAGATTTAGAAATTTTATTGTTTTTGCTATCAATATATTATGTAATACAAATGAGAATGCCAATAAAATAGAAGAACGTCATTAAAATGAGTTTTTGTCGAAGGTGTATCCACAACTTCGAATCCATTTGGATTCGATATATAATGTGAACTAAAGTCACCTGCTGCAATTTGTCTAGCTATGTGCGCACTTAACTCAGAAACATGAACTGGAATGGAATAGAATTTCATTTGGTTTTTAGTTTTTCATAGGTAGACTGATTCACAAAAAAGGTCTCGATGTATTTATGAATATTCTGAGGAAATAGGCCGAAATATGAAGTCCGTACCGCCCGTGCGAAGTCAGGGCAAGTCGCTGTATATTCTACAAACGGTAAACAAACAGGTTACCACGTGTTGGTACGGTTGGTACCACGTGTATCACAGAGAACACTAATAGCTATGGGACCAAGACCTCGTGATGATCGTTTCTTACAAAGAATTACTGTGACACACAATTCACAGTATAGAGACTATCGATATTTATAGATCCTTGACATTTTGATCGTATTAAGATGATGTCACTAATTTAATAATTGGGGAAATGTCTCGACAGCAATTTGAACTCTTACTTAGTTTCAGTCCTCGTCTATTTATGAAAGTTCATATAAGACGAAAGTTTAACCCAAATTTCTTTAGGCATTCTATAAGTTAATTATAAAAATTAAACCAAAAGATGCCTTAAAAATCCTGCTACTCTCACTTTCACACTCTGTTTACGATGAAAATATGTTTTTTTTTGCGACTACAAATCATTACTTCATTTTATGGATGTACTTTTTAGTAAAAATGTTCAAGTAGAGTTCAAATTATTCAATTTCTAAATTATTTTGGCTGTTTTTACGATTACCATAAAAAGTCCAAATAATTTAGAAATTGAATATTTTGAATTCTCTCTTATCTTAGCTAATTTGTGTAGATTGTCGACCATCATAAATCTGGCAAATTATTTTATTCACACTCCATTTCGTACAAATAATAAGAGCTAATTTGTAAACAAAATTTTTATAGAAGCACTAAATCAGTTTAGTGCTGCTATATTATAATCAACTTATACTAGTAATTACAACTGACAATGTCATCTAGCATAACTGCAAAGCAGATTGAAGTTTGAATATTTAAGCTCGACAACAGATTTCCTGGTGATGTCCTAAAATAGAAAGGAATTCTATATCTTGGAACTATATCTAAAGAGTAGTGATAATTAGAGGAGAAATTGCAACGGTTATTTGTTGATTAAATAAATTGGGTTAAATTTGAACATGTTATCCGCTTAGACTTTAACTCCACGGTTTAATGTGGTTTAACACCATTGTGTTGTTTTAATACCCTAACTAATGAGAATGCGTAAGCGATAAAAATGTGACTGGTTTAGTTAAACGTAATATTTTGTATGAGTATTTAACTATTAATAACGTACACAACAGCGTTATTCTTTATTGCGTAGGTATATGGGAACTTTTTGGGGTCATATGTGATGAGCCTGCGCATTAACAGAATGTGAAAAGAAAAATAAACACCGTCGCGACCCCATTCCGTAAGCAGGGAAATAGGTGTGTAATAAGCATCCACATTTTGTCGACGATGTTCGATCCCAATATTATGGATGTGATTAAGGAACGCCTACACATCCGGACTGCATTTGAGATTTTTTGACAAAACATCTAAACACTTTGTCAGACTTAGGATTCGAATTTAGAACCTCGTAATCACTACCCATAATATGCGCCACTCGACCAACGAGGCAGACTTAAATTTTAATTTATACGTACATTATTAATGGACACACTGTGTCGTCTAGTCTTATTTGAATATTATGATAATTATATTTCGATCACGTGCATTATATCACAAATTATTTTAATACAAAACGACAGCCTCGTTTGTCTAGTGGCTAATAATGCGCGTTGCGATTACGAGGTGCTGAGAAAAAAATTCAGTGCTAGTCCGCAGTCTGGCATAGTGGCCGGTATTATGACAATAGGCTAGCCCCCTATTATATTAGAACCTAAGATCGTCGGCGAAAAGTGAGGGTACAATGTACACAGTGCACTACTGCCAGCCCCGCTTAGGGAAAATAGGATAGACGATGTGAACGAAAATGACTAAAGGAATTTAGATTATTTATCACTAAGCGGCGTGTACATATCTGAAAACGTCGTGTGGATAGATCATCCATTAGATAGATCATCCATTAGATAGATCTCAGATCTGGTGAAGGTCTGCGTATAGGCTGAATACGTGTGTATAGCATAAAACCCATCAACGGGAAGCCTTTGCCTTGCAGGGGACGTTATTCGGCTGATGGTGATGATGATAAGCTGGGCTGCCTCGTTGGTCTAGTGGCAAAGCGCATCGCTTTGTGGTCACGAAGTCCTCATTTCAAATCCTAGGTCGGACAAATTTAGTTTTTCTAACGAAAAAATCCTAGTATACGTCCGGGGTCTGGAATTGTGCCCAAAGGGCTGGTTCATTTCACTTTATGAGGGCTGAGGGCGATAAGCCCTCGTAAGTCTTCGTTCGACCTTGTAAGTATCTATATGGAAATAAGCTCGCCCCCTATTATATATGACCTAAAATCTGCCAGCCCCGCTTGGGGAATATAGGCGTGATGGTGTACGTTTAAGATCAATTTAATAAAATGTCCTATGTATTGGACACGTTACTACTCTTGGACATATCTAACCCCTTCTGGTATAACACTAATAAATAAACCTGCACGGTGGTTTATTTAACATTGGGATACCACTGCTAAGGCCTTCTCCGACATTTTTTTTATTCTTTTATTTATTTAGGGGGTTCTATCTATCTATCTATAACCTCACGTCAGATCCCTTGCGGGGTAGGCAGAGAGTACAGAGTTCCAACAGGTTCGTTCCTTACATACCTCTCTGGCTTCCTTGACTCTCATAGTTCGTCTCATACACTCATCATTTAGGGGGTTTTTATCCATTATTGGATATGTCAACCCCATTGTGACCATCACTTGTAGTCTCCTCGTGGGAGGAAGTCACTGTGTGGATACTGCAGTGAAGCGACATAGAATCCTCGTTTCTTTAGAGGTTGGTATTGCAAGGATAGTTTGCGCGGTTCCTCCATCAAATCTGTTTAGCGTCAGTGTTCCGATCAGTGTTTCTCTCTCCTGTTTATTTTTAAGACACTCCACCAATATATGTTGCAAATCTTCTTCTACTCTACATGTATTTCAATAAGGAGAATCCGTTTTCTTTATCATATAAGCAAATTTCTTTGATGGAATGTGTCCAGACCTAAATCTAAGAAGTAATTTAACTAAGTTTCTATTCATTTTATATTCTATAAACCATGGTATACGAAGAGGCTCCCACAATTTGGTGAGAGAGATAAGGTCATATTTCACCACACGAACCTAGTGCGGATTGGTCGTATAATACAAGCGTGTTGATAATTATATAGGTACCTATAAAGTTATTTACTGTTATAATCTTTATGAAATATTACTTGAGGAAAAGCCCATCAGTTAAAACAACAGAATAAACATACATTTAACAATCATGTGAATGCATATCTCAGGAACAGACAGTCATTGTTAACCTTACCCTCATTCAATCAATCTTAACTGTTATACAGATAAATGATTCGCAATATTTGCGACACATCGATGATGTTATTGTGGTTTTATTTCGTGTGTTTAAATAACAAGATGATAGAGTTTGGTATTTGACGGGCGATTTGGCGCAGTGGTTAAGAGCTTAAGTCGCCCATTGGGTCGAATAGTCGCGAGTTCGATTCCCTCACGCGACAAGTCTTTGTGTGACTCACAATTATTTGTTCCGGTCTGGGTATTTGTGTATGTGAATTTTCATGTAACGCACCCACGATATAGGAATAAATCCTAGTGTGTTGGCGAAAATTGGCTGTTCCCAATACCCCCACTTAGGGAATATAGACGTGACGTTGTTAAATTATATTTACTTGATACGATAAAAAATGTTGAAACTCATTTATTACTGTAACGGAAAACTCTATTTAACATATTGGTGTGGATTTACTTAAATAAACTTTAGTACCATTAAATAAATTTGATTTAAGACTTAGTTAAGTCGAGTTTCTACACAAGTGGAGATTTCATTTGCATACTCGATCGTGTAAGAACAGATAAATATGTTAAAAGCAATGGAAAATTTCTCTAATACCTTCATTTTATTTACGCGCAATACAAGTTATCTTCAACTACAGTCGTAATAAAAATAATAGATAAAGTAACATTTTATAACACCATAAAATATCCGTCACAAACAGGTAGAAATCTAGTTTAGGAGATATTGTATATTTTAAGTAAATAAATATTGTATATAATATGTTGTTTGTGAATTTTCATGTTTGTAAACGCACCCACGACACAGGAATAAAACCTAGTGTGGGGCTAAGTTTTTTTAAAAAAAAAAAACAATATTCTATGTGCGATATATATTTTTATTTATGTTTATGGCATCACGACGACGCGTATGTTGCCAATGTCAAGTATTACGAATATTCATTTCAAAATAAATTCAACACCCCCGATGAACTTGATGACAAGAATGATTATGAAATTGATGAAGTGCCCCACCCTGGATAGTAAAGCGATGGATACTTTACATACCAATTGCGACGGCCGTTTTGAGGGAAATCGAAAAGGCGCGTTTTATCACTTTGTTACAATTACCTTCACTCGTCCACATATAAGAATACATAATGGTTAAAATTCCACCAACATTACACATTATAATTCGAAATAACACAAGTTTTGGAAATTAAAACAAATTGACAACATCACTCTTCGATTTCCCGCCAAAAAGTCCCGTGCGATATATATACCTACTCAATCAAAGGGATTAGGCATATAGATGAGACGTAGGCAGCTAAGCTAGTAGGTAACCATTAATATCTATGTTATATACCATCGTATAGTAATGTTTTTTTTTTATTAAGGTAAAGGAAACAAACAGTACAAAAATGCAGAAATTAATAAGGTACACATAATTTATAACACATTCACCAATAAAGTTTCAAATAATGAAAATAAACAACTATGTACGACCGGTAGAATTGAAAAATTTAAAATAAAACTAATAAAAAGTTGTTTAACAAATTTGTTGCCTTATTCTAAGTTCTTTCTTAAACCTAGAAAGTGACAAATGAAAGATATCGATATCATTGAATTTGTTGTTGTAGCAGCTGGCACTGCGTATTATAAATTTATTCTTTGTATGGACGGTCCTGGCAAATGGAACATGTTAAACCTCTTTACAGCGGGAAATCGGCCTTCGACAACGCAGACCTAATTTGCTGAGCAAATAAGGAGAATCGGTCAAATTATGAAGTAATTTGTATATAAATATTATATCTCTCTGTTTACGTCGATTTTCTAATGATGTTACATGCTTTACTTGAAATTACTTGAACTTTATGTTATGATAGCTCGGTTACCGGCAATTCAAATGTCTACTCCATTCATTCATACAGTAAGAAATAACACCTATTCACAGACTTGAACATGCAGTGAAAATATTTTGTTCAGTTGTTAAGTAAAAGAAGAGGCGGTCGACAATTCGAAGCCACCATTAGAGTGTAAGGCATTGACCTTAGTTAAAGAGAAAATCTGAAAACAACGTGTCTGTTTTTGATGTTTGTGTAAGGTACAAAATACCCATTAGTCTGTAGTAAGTAATTGGTCTCGTCTTGTGAGAAATCCAAATCTTACCAAAATAAATAAATAGTAACTTATTCCATTTAATGTTTAGGCTGTTAATTCCTTCACGAGATCCATCCTATATTTTCAATGAAATGAAAAAGGACAATAGACATCGCTTAACCCTATTTCGACGTATTGTATGTATTGTCGTGTCCGAGAAAATGTACTGAAATGGTGCAACGTGTTGTTTATAAACATTGACCGTCGCGAGGGACGCAGGCACTCTCACCGGCGCGGGCGCCGCGAGTCGCCATTCACGCTGTAGATATACCTATAATTATGGGGGGGTAAACTACCGGATGTACACATTTGTGTTATGGCTGCGTAGATTTTATGAGTGGTCTGCACCTACTTACAGCGATTGAATTTGATAAGAAATGACCAGGTGCCTTTTGCCGCTTATTGGTACCGGAACGACGAAACATCACGACATAATGATTTTTTTTTTAGACACACAATTAATATTACAATTACTTTTATTATTTTATTACAATTATTTAATAATACGTATCTGTCAAGGTTTGGTAAGCGGAAAATAATAAAGTTTTTCAGTATTAACCATTTTACGATGTGTTTATCAGAATCTTAGGATATAACAATGACGTGTTGTTCAAAAACTAATTATGACGACTAAAATTTGTGGGCAAGTCTGCGATATTAGAGTCCAGCATAATATGTATAAATAAAGTATGATAATATCTTAATTAAATTATGGAGTATTATCATATCTGTTGATATTTTGAATAAATTGTTTATTAATATTTACGTATGCAGTCCTAGAGACATAGAGTTGTTAGTACTGTAAAAAATCCGTTAATTAGTTTTAAAATTAAGCGGAAAAGATACATTATACGCGTAAGCGAACATTTATCAACGGTTCATAATAATTAAGTATGAGCGATAATTTTTTGCATGAACCGAACATTCTTGAATTATAAAACGTGCATAGCGGGGTTATTACAGATTAACATAAATAATAACAACATATCAACCTCTTTACGTGACAATTAAATGAATACTTTAAGAATATAGTAACAAAATTCAATTTTCAATAACATATTTATAGTGTACGAAGCATTATCGCATATTTGTGTCCAAATGGCCCTGAGGGCCGAATCAAGTGCCAAGTGCTTTTGTTTTTTTTTGCTTGCTGCCATAGCATTGCTTTGAACACGTGACTTTTTGTTGTGGAATGTCATCCCCGTTATTATTTTTTTGTTTTCTATTAGGGATAGCTAGCCTGTCGGGACTTTATGCTGTATTGATACTCCGAGCGAACCTGCCTGTTAACTATATATCACTAGCAAAAACAACATTGACACAAGTAAAAGAGCAACATGAGATATGTATGTTTTTTTTTAAAGTAATGACGGCAACAAGCCAGTTTTAATAATTTACCGTTATTTTTTTGTATTATCACTTGTCATTGCTGAATACGCTTTTAAAATGTGGGGTCATTAATTAAAAGAAGAAAAGATATATACTTATTTTTTGTTTATTTTTGAAATCAGAGCGCTAATCTAATAATCAAATTTATATCGGAACATCAACACCGTCACGCCTATGCCAAATGCGGCTGGCAGAGGTGTACTGTGTCACATTATTACCAACTATAATTAGGTGCCAATATAATAGGGGGCGAGCCTATTGCTATTAGACCGGGCATAATTTTAGACTTCGGATTGATCATTGGGCTATTTGTGTGATATTTTTGTACTAATGATCTTTATAATCAACTATTATGTACTTAAGTACTATTTAGTAGTAGGTTTACACACATTGATTATATTATCGGCTATAAACTCTGTTAACTAGATTGAATTTCTAGGTGGGTACTTATTTAACATGATACTGTTAATAAGCGACTTCGATACAATTTTTATGACAGCTATGTGTTAACAATATCTCTAAGTTGTTAACGTTTCAATTACTTATGAATGAGAATAGCATAGGACTTTTTGGCGGGAAATCGAAGAGTGATGTTGTCAATTTGTTTCAATTTCCAAAACTTGTGTTATTTTGAATTATAATGTGTAATGTTGGTGGAATATTAACCATTATGTGTTTCTATATGTGCATGAGTGAAGGTAATTGTAACAAAGTGATAAAACGTGCCTTTTCGATTTCCCTCAAAACGGCCGTCGCAATTGGTATGTAAAGTATCCATCACTTTACTATCCAGGGTGGGGCACTTCATCAATTTCATTATCATCTTCGTCATCAAGTTCATTGGGTAGTTGAATTAATTTAGAAATGAATATTCGTAAACTTTGTACAATGGCATAATGTAAACGCAATTGCCATAAAAAAAAGAAAAAAAAGAATAGCATATGTAAATTGAATCTAATATGAAATTAGTACATACATTTTTGATAAATAGTAATTAAAAAAGAATAATCACGGTGGTGTACAGTGTACACCCACTTTTCCCTGACGATGTTAAGTCCCATGTAATAGGGGGCGAGCCTATTTCCATATACCGGGCACAATTCTAGACTCCGGACTGATACTGGGAGTTTTTCGAAAGAAAAACATCATTTTTCCGACCTAGGATTTGAACCAAGGACCGCGTGAACGCAATGCACATTATTCGCCACTAGACCAACGAGCCAGTCTATATGTAAATAGAGTATTTGTGTAAGAACACATTACAGATTGTAACCTTTATGATATGACGGACGATTTAGTGTAGTGGTTAGCCGCTCACGCCGTTCCGCTCACTGTTCTAATAGTCGCGGGTTCGATTCCCGCACGGGACAAATCTTTGTGTGACCCACAATTATTTGTATCGGTCTGTAAACGCACCCACGACACAGGAATGAATCCAGTGTAGCTACGTTTTTTAAAAGACCAAAATATAAAACAAAATGTCCACTTAGGGCCTCTTTTACACCGTCGAGTATAGTGCTGGTTATTTACTTCTCGATTCGCGTTACTCGGCAATTAAAACTGGTTACATCAACCGTCGAATAGGGCTACTCAGAGATAGTGAAAGTCGTACATAGACTTACTTGCAGCCTTAACTGTCGATTAGTCTATTTCAAACTTTACTCGGTAGTGGTTATCGCACGCACACATGCACGCACGCACGCACGCAACGCAGTGGTTTGTAAACTCACCCACGATACAGGAATAAATGGTGGTGTAGGGTAAAAATAAATAGTGCCCAAGGATTAATTAACATCAAACGAAAGACATCACTAGAGGACAAAGGTCGCCACGACGACCGGCCTTGTGATAAACGTATCCAGATACCTTCACCAGGTCGTCTTCGTCGCGGCGACCGCGATTATTAGTGATTTTAAAGTTCTCGACGTTTCGAGTGCTCTGCGGCACCCATGATCACGGAAGGCACTGAGGCGTTTGACGTCCAAAAGTCATTGTAAATCCTGAGTATCTCAGGAGGATTAACTTAATTGCAAATGAAATTTTAATACATTGATCCTTTTATTGAAAAATGCCCAACACTGAATGTCACTGATAAGATTTTCCATTTGACCCCTTTAGAGTAGGAAATTCCAACAAATCCTCGCTTAGTGTTTAATTACTCTATATAAGGAAGATACAATGATTCTTTCGTGCAAGATATACTGATTGTTGACAAACCGGTTTAAGTCGTGCGGTTCAGTTAGTATTAGAGTTTTATTAGGTAGATTTTGTATGTTGTATTTAAATTGTAATAACCGCTAGTGCTTGGAAAAGTTTGATCCGGAAAGACAGAGAGACAGACATACGAACAGTGCAAGTTAAATGAAAGCTTGTAAAACGGAATGAAAAGAAATCAGAAAGAAAGACATAAAGGTTGATTCAAAACTTTTGTAGATCGTGTGTGTGTGAATGATCTACGCTGTTAGCCGCGGGGTCTTCACAGTTTCACCGGATAAGAAATCGTAGAACGTTACGCTGCTGCTAACTCGTAGTAAACATTGATCAAAAATTTCGTTTTTCGTTTAACCTGTTTCGAAACGAAGGTAGGATAAATTTAGGTTATCGTTGATTCGCGTAAGTAGTAGTTTTTCCGTTTTTTCGTATCGTAGGCGCTCGTAGCGCTGTGCGACCGCGGTGTTCTTACCGATTACCAAGGTTACGCAGCGTTCGACTCGGTCGGCCCGAGATGGGTGACCGTTTGTGGCATTTTCATATTCGAGCGTCTCCGTGCTTCGGAAGGCGCGTTAAGCCGTTGGTCCCGGCTACCACTTAATGTGGTAGTCGTTAAGCCGAGTTGGAAGCCTTAAAGGCGGCTTGATAAGTTCCAACAGCAGGTGGCCACAAACCTGCCTCCATCAATCCGCACTGGGTCCGCGTGGTGGAGTATGACCTAATCTCTCTCACCCAGATTTGTGAAAGAAGGCCTTTGTCCAGCAGTGGGCAGTATAGGCTGATATTACTTGTATATATTATTATTCGTATCTCTGTGACTTGACGGTAAAAATAATAACAAATAATGTAAACCTATCTGATGACGCACGTCGGTCTGCCGAGTGTAGAATGTATGCAATAACGTGATGAACATAAATATTGCTGTAAGCAGGATTAATTTAATCTTGGAACATACATATGACTATTAACTGACGTATCAGTAGGATGTGAACTAGTTATCAATGTTTTGTATTCTAATACATACCTAACGTCGATATTATTATAAATTGTGAAGACACAACATCTTCTCTGTACGGTACATTGAATTCCTTTGGCAGCTATACCATTAGGGTATACCATTAGGGTATACAAGGTGTAACATTATAAAAGCAAGACCTGAAAGTATTTTGTTCTAAATTGCTAACTGAATTTATTCCAACGATTTTTAATGTATTTTATATTTTTATAAATTTGCAAAAAATGCCGTTACTTCAGTGCGCCATAACAAACTAAATGTATTATTGATTCAAACCAATATAGAGATTTCAAATACATTTCTAAAACGTATTTCTCAATACGCACACATACACGTACAAGTTTCATTGTTAAGTGCTTAAAAAAGGGATTTGTTAAGCAATTAGCTAATCGGGGTGTCTGAGGTGTTGCGTTAATTACGATACACCTTGTATAAATTGTTACGCGAACACGAAAAAATGTTTGTATGTTTGTTGGAATATTATGAAAAAATCATTGGACAGATTTTAATGGGACTTTCAAATTTGAATAGCATTTAGTCTAACTGAAATAGTGCGATATATAAATCGGTTGGTTGCCAACAGAGATATAGCGTGACCTCTCCTTGGTATGAGTGGATGCTAGGGCCTTCTCTGTTATTTTGATTCAGGTTTAAAATACACCTCTTTTCGATTCTCTTGGTGACAGGTGGTAACCCTGTTGTCATTCTCAAAGCATATTCTACCTACGTTTTTCAAAATTTCTTGGGTTCTTTCAGTCATTTAGGGATATTTACGTTATTTTCCTTCATCTTTCCAGAGGCCAAGCACAAAAGAAATATCATCACTTACAAACATTTCAAACACAAAAACCCACTTATTAGTTAATGATGGATCCCTATTTCTATAGGAATGCTGCGCAAAAAAGTTATTTAAGTGTATTGTTATAGTACGCTACCCTAACTGATGATCCCTTTTATTTTTACCTGAGGTTCAAACATTCCTGGAATACACACCCCGTAGTGAAGTTGCAACCGAAGTATCTTAAATAAGTCTCAATAGATGACTATTTAGACTTATTTAAGATACTTCAGTTGCAACAATTCCTTAAGCGTTTTATTGTAAGTTATATATAGTTGATATGCAGTATAACCAAATTTTAATATAACAGGTATTGTATAGGGAAGTTTTTAATTACAGTTGCTAAATATCATTAGTCTTAATATTATTATCACAGTTTTGAAATCTGACACATGTTATATATCGCAAGTAATTAATTTTAATTATACCTACTTAGAAAAGTAATATGAAACGGTTTTCCAAGAATCAAAGTTATTTAATAATGTTGTATTCAACAACGTTCCGTCAACAAACTTCCATCAACAAACTTTTAATGGGAATTGCATATTAAATTGTTTTACCTACGTTTATATAATTGTACATAGCTATTTATATTAGTAAGTGCTAATATTGATATTTGAGGATATTTATGTTATTGCAATCTGTTTCCGCTGTGCAAGTAACCTTCACGAAGTTATGTCAATTACCAGGTAAAAGTCTCGTTATTAGGTAGCATATTATGGTTAAAACACCAACAATAGACGGAAAATACTCCTATTTTAATTTATAAAGAAATGTACTGAATATCAACATTAACAAATGCGAGCTCTGCGGAAGATGCGGAGTGAAGCTGACCGATCGTATTTGCAACAGCTTAGTAAGAAAGCGAGTAGGTATTAAAGATGAGAAAGAGTATGCTCCGTTGGTTCAGGCATATAGAAGGAATTTCAGAAGAAAGAATGACAAAACAGATATACAATGCGAAAGTGGAAGGATGTAGGTGTAGGCACCCGGGAAGACCAAGACTATTTTAACATGACCAAGTAGACCGTGTCTTATCTGAAGGACAAGTCAAGAGTCTCCGTAACCGAGCGTTTATGAGACGAACTATAAGAGTGGAGGAAGCCAGAGAGGTATGTAAGGAAAGAACCTGTTGGAACTCTGTACTCTCTGCCTACCCCGCAAGGGATCTGGCGTGATAATATAGATAGATCATTAATTTGCAAAATGTACTTTAGGTAGGAACATTTACGATTTGTATTGGTTGGATAGAATTTCAGTCGTGATGGCGACTTTATATCTATCTATCTATCTCCTTTCGACGCGAAATTCATGACGTGAGACCATATTTAAAGAGAAGACGATAACTTATTATTGATAAAAAATGTTTTAATTAAAATAAATTAGTAAATAATAATACGCAAAGCTTGCGGTATCAAAGGTGCCGTAAGAGAAAATACTGGCTGTAAAAGCTCGGCTAAATATTTTAATTAAGCTATGTATTTAAGTATACAATATTATAGTTTATTACGTTTTAATTTGTTTTAATAACACATGAATATTTCTGGGAGTGGCAGCATAGCGTTTGGCACCGCTTTCACGATTTCGCGGTGCGGGCATACTGATTTCTTAGAATTTCACGTGATGAAAACATTGCATCGTATTTATTTTTTGTATAGTATTAGGATAGTTTTAACTTCAACACCTGATAAAACAATGTTTCTTTCTTGTAAAGCAACTAACACTTTGATAAAATTTTTGACTTCCATATTTTTGATTCTTTTTATGCTTTACGACTAATGTATCCTTTTTTGGTATTGTACCAGATATATAACCCACCAATGTATCCTACATGAAAAAATGCAATTTATTTTAAAAAAGTAATTTTGGAGTTTCTTTTTTTCTTCTCTAAAGAAATGACTCTATTATCATTTAAAGAGATGGTAGAGTCGTCTTTCTTTGTTATTGGCAATTCATAAGTTTTTTAATGGTTTACATGAATATTTTTATTCAATATATTTCTATTGAACTGTGTATACATATAAGAACTAGCGCATGAACTTGTCCTGAAAGATTCATTATTACAAAACACTAAAAGGTTCAATGTTACGGAAAAAAACAGACTTCAATAATAAGGATGGAATTGAATAATAAGCATGCAAAAGGTCATTACAGCACTTAAAATGAATTACAAGGTGATTTGAAGATAAAACTAAAATATTTGTAAATAACAGATTTTGCTTAAAAAGATTAATATTTAGGCGGAATGATAACCCATTCTAACCCTTCCCCGTATTAACATTAATCAGTGGTTTCAATTTATTATAACTGAACTAGAGCAATTAATAATAACTGTTATTGTTGTTTATATCAAATTAAATTTTCCCTTCTTTGATAACACTATAAGTAGCTAAACAGTGATAGCCTAGTGGTTAGACCGTTGAACTGCAAAGTCAGAGGTCTCTGATTCAAACCCAGGCACGCATCTCTGTCTTTTCGAAAGCATGGGCGTATTATAAATTAACTATCATTTGCTTTAACGGTGAAGGAAAACATCGTGAGGAAACCTGCATGCCCTAAGAGTTTTTAGAAGGTGTGTGAAGTTCGCCAACCCGCACTGGGCCAGCGTGGTGGACTATGGCCTAAACCTTATCAGGAAGCCCGTGCCCAACGGTGGGGCAGTTTCTTAACGGGGCTAATATTATTATAAGTAGCTAATTGTAAAATGAATATAACGGCAAAAAGATTATATTGCGAAGCTGTTTCACTGGTAGTGTCTATAATATTACTTGGCGTTTATAGGTTATTGATTCTAGCTTAAGAAATAGTATGAATTTTACCTATTTACAATCCGGCACATTATAGGTAATTATCCCTACTATAGTATTTTTCTACAAAAAGTAGAACTAGGGCTAATAATGTTTATAATTCTCGTTTCCCCTTGAAACATTGTACAGATAAATGATTAAGTAAACAACACAAAGCTAAGTACCTATTTATGATGGTGTTAAGTTACTTTACAGAATGCGCACCCATGTAAGTGCGTAGATTAAATGTAACATCACGCCGGTCACAAATACTGGTAATACAGACAAGGAACTGATAATGAAATGGAATGTTTTCTAATTTGTTTGGTAATGACCCGAGTGTCGGGGAATGAGTTATATTGAGTCCCATGAACAACAAGCGTGTTCCATGTTCCACGGCACATAATAAATGATCTGTCGGGGTTCTGGACGCTTTATTCAGCAACTTGTTTTTAATTTCCAGCGAAATCACGCTTCGCTTGCTTTCACAATATTAGTTTACGGACGTGTACGACGGACGTCATTTGAGAGGCATTGTCGAACAGTATTTTATGTGGTAACGGCGAAGATAAACTGAATATTTGCGGGCAATTAATGAACGTCATTGAGTAGGGACCGGCGGTCACCGGGCGGCACATGGCCGCGCATGCGATAATCATAGGTTAGAAATGAACTCACCACATAGCGCTGTTCCATATTCCTTCCAATGTGAACGAGTTTTTGCTGTCATCGCAATTCTTGTTGTAGGACTTTTTACTTGAATTTAATTATTGCGCGTTTTGGAATGAGATTATATTGAGCACTGAATTAAAATTTTAATTAAAAATAGAAATATTAAACATCATAATTTGAAAACATCGTAATGGTTATAAATATTAAAAATATAGAACTAACTAAATATCACAATAACAATATATATATTCGATCTAAAATTAAAATTGGGTTTGTTAACGAAACGTTATAACCGATTAGGCTTCATTTTGGGTGGTTTATGTGTCGTTGGCTTGCTGGTTCATTGCGCGAGAAGGACGCGTGCAGTGTCGTGGTAGCGCGACGGCGACGAGTGAGCAACTGAACGAACGGAGTCGATAAAGAGGCGAACGAACTAATCGCAAGGCACCAAGTGGGTTGGAATGAGGCGAAACGGCGCGGGCGCACGCTTTTGCTCCTTGTTTATCGGGCGGTCGAGTAGTTCTTGTTGAGATAAGTAGAAGGTCGATAACGGCGGCGAAACACGCGGGTGACGCCGCGTGCGTGCACTGCAACCACGCCGCCCGAGAGCGACACTGACGCGGCACTGCCGCAGCACTCGGCACCGGCACACATAGAATATTTTGTTGAGACAAATTTATTTTTAGACTATCCGACGAAAATAACACTGACAAACTCTAGACCCGTGCGCCGCACGAGACTAGCTTTAATAGAATAGGTTTATGCAAGAGGTCGGTGTAAATAATCTTCTTTATTAAAATTGTCCAGCGGTCGTTGGGAAATACATGATTTTTTTAATATGTAGGTGTACACGTGTAGGCAATATAGTTTATTTGACTGTCACGCTTTATGAGGAAAGCTGGTCTTTGATACGGTTTTCACGTTCGTAAATGCATGATTGTTTCGAGATTGAGCTCGAATGTATTAAGGACTGATGGCATTATTAACAGTTCTTATTCGATGAATTATCCATCACTTACCTCGCGTGCTGCATATTCTCCAAAATTTCGCATTAGTTTTTTAGCGCATTTGATTCAGTATTTTTTTTTAAGTATTAATTTTATATTAGGCAGTTGATTCTGTAACTAGTTACAACATTCTCATTTCAGATCTTTCCGTTCCATAATGATGATCATATGCTTATGATTCATAGGGGGTGGAATTTGTCGTGGCAGGTTATTTAATGTTCAACAATTCTTCTACCAGTAACTACGTGGAACTTCGCATTAGGCTCCTATACTGTTTGTGTCTTTCAGCACCAAAGATCATCTCTCCAGGCATCTCATCCCAATAACAAAAAGCCAAATAAGCGTGTGTCTTTAACTTAATTCAGAAAGGGTCTAAAGATGTGGCCGAAATTGTAAATAACAGTATAATGTTTTCCTCGTTCAGCTTACGACTCGGATAATGCGGATTTAATACATGGCAATCAGCCAGTCACACCTGCCTGTCACTCTGTCTTGGTTGGAAGTCGTCCCACGCAACAATCTGGCTAAACAGCGTTTACTCTAGAACTTGGTTAGTCCAGAATTTGGCGGCTCTTCAGCAGTTATGACCAGTGTGCTGTATAGTTCAAAATCTTTTGAGTAGTTGTCTTCTCTCTCTCGTTTGAACATAATTGAGCAACTAAAATAAAATTTAGGAAGAGACAAATAGCGTTTGACTGTCTCGGTGGTCTAGTGCCAAAGCGTATCGCTTTGTGATCACGAGGTCCTGGGTTCAAATCCTAAGTCAGACAAATGTAGTTTTTCTAACGAAAACTTCCCAGTACGAGTCCGGAGTTTGGAATTGTGCCCGGTGTATGGCAATAGGCTCGCCCCCTATTACATGGGACCTAACATCGTCGGCGAATTGTGAGTGTACTCAGTGGACCTCTGCCATTCCCCTCCTGGGGAATATAGGGGTGACGGTATTTTTTTTTTTTGCGAATAGCGGATCTAACGCCTTTTTTAATTTAATTTATGATAAATATCATGTAGATGTAAGTTAGTAAATGAATAGTAAGCCATTTAAAGTTTCATCTTTAATATCATATAACTCAAGGTATATAAAGTCCATATAACATTCGGAGATTTTGATGTAGAGTAAGGTAGCAAAGTAATAGAGGAGCTATAAGACAGGCGAACAACTTCAGTGAGAGGAAGTTTGGTTTTATCGATATCTTCTACTGTGACCTAACATGTATCCTTGGTCATTGTTGCGATTGGTAAGAGGAGGGTAAGGGGCCAATGTTATTTTCTTACATCGTTTTATAAAGGATTTTCGCCAAGTAACGTCTGATTCTATTAGTTAATTCGTAACTTCAGTATTTCGAATATGCACCGAAATCTTAGTCTAATACATTTGGTACACGTAATCCGCGCGTTTGGAAGGACACGTGACTGCAACGAGGTAGAAAGATAGAGGTGAAATTAACAGACAGATGAATTAAAAAATGCCCAATTACCTATTAATTAATCGCATTTCGGGATCTTAGAATAAAAATTTAGATTTAGTCGAATACTTTCTGTTCAAGCGCGACATTTGAGACGATGTACTTTGAAGTAGCTGCGTGCCCGTAATTTGGCTTGATTCCATTTATTAAATATATTTGTTGCAAAGGACACCCACAGTAGGAGACGCAAGGGCCGTAAGAACATATTTGGCTTCACATTGCAATCGTTTTTGTTGACGGTATAAACTAAACAAGTTTGATTTAAATATGAACTCCAACTTCACATTTGTATTTCCATATATTAATATGAGGGTTAGGACGAAAAGATTGCTGTTAGCGTGACGCTAGGTAGTTGAAATGCCATCCTTGTCACACTGCATTTTTTTAAATAAACATGAATGTGAGAGCATGCTCTCGCAAACGTCAATGTTTTCGTGCTAAGCTCTCCGCTCTTACGCTGTTGTTAACGAGAGATGAGGACATACGCAATTTATAGCCCTTATCTCTTTTATGGCAAAATAAGATTATAATAGTATTGTTAAGGAGGTTATGGTAACTACGTTTAGCTAAAAAACTGAAATAATACGTAGTTAATTAGATTGAAATATATCTACGATTGTCATAGCATTGCTGTATTTTATAATTGTTTTAATAGTTTTGACGGCAATATTATGAAACAAAAACAGAATGTATATTTGTAATTTATTTTCTGGAAAGCTTTGAATCACCTCAATTTTCATAAAAATTCATTTCCGTAGTACTTCGTGGACTTTTTAAAACGTTTTGAATAAAAGACTTTATTTATAAAAAGACGTGAAAAATAACAAGTTGCATCTCATCTGAAAAAGAATATTGTGAGTTTTCAAATTCATGAACTATCTATACAATGGAGGGAGAAAGAAAAGTATGCAAATGAAACTTAACAATTTTACCTTTACAGCAAAGATATTTGTATAGTTCAGAGTTTGCCTTTTTTCTAAACAATACCTATAATGTACAAATACTTTTATTGCCTGCATTTTTTCCAAATGACTGAATGTCATGCTTCTGAACACATTCAAAGTTTTTTTGTTTACATACACAAAGCGTTGTTTTGGAACGGTTGACTCACAGGTATAATGGGTTCCCAGGAAATGATGGCGAGCCTAACTGGTCTGTCTGTGTGCCTCCGACCGACACCAAGGTCAGTTTCAATAAACGCATACTCCCAGAGCAACGCAAGGCTTATTCGCTATGGCTAAACGCAGCCATTACGATGATAATAATGATAATAATTTTTCATTGATTTTCTCCACAATTACACATAAGACAAATTTACATACATTGAACAAGTTTACATGATCGTTTAATGCTATTTTATATGCTACTGGAGTAGCATTAATCGATTATTTCACGAAGTTATCGTAACGAGCCGCGTTGCGTTTTTTGATTCGTCATAACGAATAAGGGCGCTCGGCTTGAACAACCTTGGATGTATTCAAATAGACAACAATTAAACTAGGAAAAAACATGGAAAAATTATAGAGGTAAATGTAGGTACACTCAAAGGCAACCATGTTTACAATCGTTATTTCCAACACCACTCATTGATAAGTTTGGATAATAATGTTTCCGGGACTGATGTTAGTGCCAAAAAATGTTGCTAGCCGGAATTTATTTATTGTAGCGTCCAAATATTTACTGTAGAGATCTCCTCTCTAATGTGAATGCATCAGACCTGCGTTCTCCGTCACACTTATTGACATTATTATATTATTAGCCCTGTTAAGAAACTGTCAAACTGAGAGGCTTTAGGCCATAGTCCACCACGCTGGCCAAGAGCGGGTTGGCGAACTTCCCACACCTTCGAGAAACTCTTAGGCATGCAGGTTCCGTCACGATGTTTTCTTTCACCGTTAAAGCAAGTGATGGTTAATTTTTAATTGACATTATTGCTGACGAAATCGTACTCATCGGCATGCAAAGGTTGGATTAAAATCCCCGCAGATTACTGGGGACTATTATCACCGTATTCCTAATAAGTTAGGTAGAGACAGAGTGACTCTGGAAGGGAGGTGTAACAATTATGATTGCATAAATAGTAATGAAATTTATTGTTATGATCCCATCAATTCGTTTTTTTAAACCAAAATCGATCTTGTACCAAGACTAATATACTATAATATCCGATCGGTATTATAATAGCGCCATGTTTCGGACATCATAGAGCTATTTTAAATAATCATATTGTATGATGATTGCAGAAAATTGGTAAAGGGATAAGGAAGAATATATACCGTACTGTTGATAATTTAAAAAGTAAGAAAGATTAATAATACTAGTGATTGATGTTCACATTGTTTTTTTAGCGAAGTTCAAGGAAAAAATAGAGTGATTAAAATATTTAAACTAGTATAAAAGTAGTAATAAAAATATTTAAACTAATAACTTTTTACAGCTACCCACATTGTTGTAATCTGGAACAATTTAAACGTAATGCGACCATTCAATAGCTAGTTTTCTGATCAGTCTTATCTTAAATACCTACTTTTGGTTCTGTCGCAATCTAGTGTTGCCACCTCTATTCTAACATTTCTATTTAGATGTTTTTATTCTTTAAATTTCCTATTTCTTTTATAGCCTATTTTATATTCTGTGGGGGTGTGTAGTGAATGGATTATTTGTCGAATGAATTTGCTAAATTTCTCCTTAAGAATGTATTAGATATTTTCCCATTTCACTCATTGATTTTAGTTTGTTTACGTATAAAGATCTAACGACTAGAATTTAGTTATTAATTGTCGGATGTAGAAATTTTCGAAAATTGTAAGCAGTATGAGTTTTAATTACTAAATAATAGCATTATTTAAATGGAAATAGATTGGTTCAAACCTGCTAATTTATCTTTGTACTCCCTGCTAATGTTGAGCTATAGGCAAAACTCAAAATAAAATGTATTATATTAAAATCATTAGTTACAGTTTGCTGTTAAACGTTGGTCACCCTAAGATTTCCTTCGCATGCCGTGATAAAGATTTAAATTTTCCTGATAAACAGTATGACAGACAATAATCTGTTCATCGTGCTATGTAAATACATATGTGAGTAATATTTAGCAGCCGTTGTGAAATCCTCGTGCTCTTCTTCGTTATCATCAGCCTTATCATCTGAGCAGTAAGTACTAGTATCGCGCAGACTTCGACCGAAGTATATAATTAATTAATGCGAAAATCAAGATGATGTTTCTCGATTTAGTCACGTTTTCGGTTTTATTATCTCTATTACCCACACACAGACAATTCTTCAGGTCTATAACCACAAATGAATGACCTAATGCATTCAGAGTATGTGTTGTGACGTCTGTTTCCGAGTCCAAATTTTAGTAAACATGTATATTATATATATGACTATATAGTATATGTGAAATTGCTCACGTAGGTAATAAATATGGGACAGAAAACACAAGTTTCTTGTTTAACGTTAAATGATTTATATTATTTTATTTGTTTTTTACTGTTTACCACGTGCCGGCATCAAGGCCGTCTCGGAGATACTGCGTGCAATTTTATATACGTTCATTTCATTCATTCTTTTCTCACATCTACAGAACAAAGGATCTTAATAACATGTTTACGAGTTACAGATCTTGAGTTAAGTTAAGTTAAATAGTTCAGGAGGTAATGCCTCCTAGTAGGATTGAAGGACAGGAATGATCAGAAAATGTATAAAATAATTATAATTTGAAAATATATTTTTTAAAATAAGCTTTAATAGCGAAAACACCTATATACCAGATCCACCATCATACCTTGTCATCATCTATGTTTATAATACTTGTCAAGACAAATCCAACGAGTCTTCACACGAAGGGGTTTTGTTACATGGTTAATATGTTATTATGGTGAGCTTCCGGCTCCATCATCAGACCAGCTCCGTGGCACCAAACTGTACTATTGTCACCTAAATTGCATGAGTATCCCAAATTTTAGCTCGATTGGATGGCAGGAAGAGCATGAAATCGGATCACGAAAATTGAACCGGAAGGACAGACTTACGAATAAAGCAAGTTAAATAGAAGTTTGTATCAATCAGAAAATGAAAGCGAATAAAGTCTAAAAAATATTAAATAGATCTGGCAGTGAGCTAGTCATGCTGATTAACTAATGTCGGCTAGGAGAAACAAGTTTGGAGTCTCGTCTTAGCAACCATCAATTGAGAAGTGGGAGTCGAGCCAATGATTCAGAATGCAATATAGTCTGCTTAGGAAATGAAATTACAGGGACGATTTACGAGTAAGCAATATAAGTTCATCCTTATATCGCTTGTTCACGATTGAAGACGGGTTAATTGGATCGATCACGTAAGTAAGTGTGTAATGTATGTGAACTCAATCATCCCGGCATATTGTCGCGCGAGAGGCTTAATGGAATCTACCATAGAGTAGCCCCTTTAGATAGATATAGATGAAATACGCAAAGGATAGTGAAATTTAATAAAATGACAAAGTGTATGTTACTCATCATTCATCTTTGAACCTTATGTTCTCGTATTAAAAGTTATTGTTATTCTTTGCAGATGCAGTTGTCAAATCGGACTTCATATAATATAGATAAGACAAAGCTACGATGAAAATCTCTAAATTTTATATGTATTGGAACAAGTAATTAATTCATCCCTCAAGTCTTCGATCACAATACCTATGTAAGTACGTCGTAATTATGGATTGGTTGGTCTGCAGCTATTTAAACTTTGAAAATAAAATACCCAAGCGGTTTTCCTTAACTTAGTTTTGCATATGTCTGCTATTCAAAACAGGAAAGGAAACATCTAGTTATTGGCTACGGTTTATATGTAGAACCGTGTATAATTATATAGGTGAGTTATACACGTTGGAACGTTCGTCTCATCAAATTGAAATTTGTCAAGAAGCTACGACAGTAATATGTGCCCTATAAATATTGAAAGACACTGCAAATAAAGATATATTGAATGTATTTAATCGAGCTGAATCTATGGTTATTGACGTCAGTATCGTAAAAGTATGAAATCTTGATGAGCCATTTTTAAATCTCTTGCTTTTAAGTTCCCAAAACTGTATTTTCAGACTCGAACTCGTCGACTTTTCGACTTATTTTGCATTCCAGGTGAATTCCAGGAACCAATACCCTATGTTGAGTCTAAAACTAATTATAATAATTAAGCATGCATAAATATTAACAGTATTTAATTTTAAGAATAAAGAAGTCATTACCAAATTCGTACAAACACGTTTCATTTGGTTGACAAGGTTGAATACAACCTGTATAAAATATTTATCGAAGTCGTGACACTACAGAAACGTGAAATGACCGATAAACTTTATTGTTTATTCATGAGTAGGTTTTTGTGTGCAAAATGCAGCCTTATTACGAAGTCTGGTTACATTTTTACGCACCCTGACCCGGCTGCCTTGTAACATTAACACTTGTCATAATGCATGATAAGCTTGTCGAAAAGCAACGCGGTTTTCTTTTGCACAGTTCGTTCCAAGCACGTCGGAATGTGAGCGCGGATCAGGCGCCCATCGCGTGGGCCTGCGCCCGCACACATATAAACGTCCTTGTGTGTGCCAAGTGCCAATGTACGCAGTCTTAATCGCTATGTGTGCGTACCAGTCTTTATACAGTACACTACTCACGTGTAAATGTAAGCATGTATTTTCAAATTCGAACAATATCGTCATTAAGGTCGATTTGTAACTAGACGTGCCAAAAGTGACTTACTGTTTAGTTACTTAGTTTTGATCATTTGTACCTGAAACAGTGTAAATATTAGAATTGAGATGCATCATTTGGAACATTTATATCACTAGTTCTGAATATGCATCGTCACGTACCTATTCGGTAGTTCTGTGACACGGTAAGTTTAGCGAATGCAAGATCGAAATTCAGATTCAGATTGGAATAACCTATAAAGCATTTTGTTGGTTCTATAAGATTAGCGCCTTTGTGTACTGACTGGTGAATGTAAGATCGAGATTCAGATACAAATGAGGTATTTTTTCAGTACAACTGTCATTGTATCGTTTCAATAAAGATCGACAAATGTCAATTTATGACTATTTGAGAAAGTATACATTTTGCGTATAGTATATTATGCGTGGGATTGTCATTTTATGTATTGTACGTTATACGATGTTTTTTTTGCATTGATATATAGTCAACTTCAAGCTTTGACACTGTAATGGTACGGCCAAACTAACTCGTTCAGCTGCATCGGCGGTGGCGTCCCCGGCAGCGATCACGGTGGCGATCAGTATCTTCCTATAATTGCCCGTGCAGACTCCGTCCAGATAGCGCGTACAGGACGCAGGACGCGTTGGTGTGAACATTTCCATACAAATATTACTGCAGGAGCTGATCGCTACCGTGCACGCCATCGCAGACGTGGCAGGACGCTTGGCTGGCTTGGTTTGGCTGTACCTTAAGAGCTTTTTAACACGTAGAATTTATGTTTATTTCTGACGTCAAGATTTGGCACCAATATCTTTAGGACGTCTCGGAAGTTAATCACGTGGTAATTTTGTGAGTAAAAATTGGGGTTCTTTGTGTCAGTCAGATAACCTTTGTTGTCGCCGAAAGAAATAACACTTACGAAATATATATTTATTCTTATTGAATGGCAGCCTGTTTGTTTACAGTTGAGACTTTAAGACCCGTGTTATATCTTTTGACGTGATGATCTTCATGCTCTAAGTTTGATAATATTTTCGTAGCGTTGAATGAATTTACGAAAATATGAACGCAAATTAAATAATTATATATTTTTTGCCTTCCTCGTTGGTCTAGTGGCAAAGCGCATCGCTTTGTGATCACGAGGTTCTGGGTTCAAATCCTAGGTCGGATAAGTGTAGTTTTTCTAACGAAAACTTCCCAGTACAAGTCCGGAGTCTGGAATTGTGCCCGGTGTATGGCAATAGGCTCGCCCCCTATTACATGGGACCTAACAACGTCGGCGAAACGTAGGTGTATCAGTACACCTCTGCCACCCCCGTTTGGGGAATATAGGCGTGAGGGTGATCTTTGTTGTTTTTTTTTTTATATATTTTTTACATATAATTCAGCCCTTGAATCTTAGAAGACAAAGAGAGGTTTTAACCTTCCACACATAATAATATAGTTTAAACGTTTGCATAATCTTTTTTTTAAGTGTCGAAACTTTGATGGCTTTAAATTAGTGAACAGTGTCAAACCTTTTCCAAGAAACTAATCATAATGCAGTTTTCTGACTATTCTCGTAAGTGTATTAAATCATTTGATATTTAAATTTATGGTTATGGACGAGTATTTTAAGCAACTAATACATGTATGTATAGATGCTTGAAAATTAGTATATTTTGTACTTCTCGGAATTATTATAATGATCTTGTTATGAAAGATAGTATCGGTGTAAAGATGAGAAAGGGCATGCTCCGTTGGTTCGGGCATATAGAAAGAATGCCAGAGGAAAGAATGACAAAACAGATATACAATGTGAAAGTGGAAGGATGCAGGTACCGGGGAAGACCTAGACTATCTTACCACGACCAAATAAACCGAGTCTTATCTGATGGAAAAGTCAAGAGTCTCCGTAACCGGCGAGCGTGTATGAGACGAACTATGAGAGTCGAGGAAGCCAGAGAGGTATGTAAGGAAAGAACCTGTTGGAACTCTGTACTCTCTGCCTACCCCGCAAGGGATCTGGCGTGAGGTTATAGATAGATAGATCTTGTTATGATCAAAACGTCTAGAGTGTGTTATATATTTATGTATATTTGATGGACAAGTCGAGAGCTTTCAATCTGCCGAGTGTTCATAAAGGCAGGCGGGGTCTTTTAAGCAACAATCTGAATTCTCAACTCTGCCTGCTTGCAACAAGCTTATGCCTACACCAATGTATATAATGACATCGTGATAGTAGTTAGGTCAGTCACAAAATTATTGTATCAAAAAACCATTTTATGGTAAAGATAAACAGTAATGCCTACCCTGTAAGTGATCTGGCGTAATCATATATGTAGATGGATAAAATAAATAATGGAGTGATTATGAGAATAGCTACCTAAGTTATGTGTATGTGACTTTATACGCCGATAAATATTTAAGTGGCGTGTCCGTGTGTGGCATGTGGTCCGAACGTGCGCGGCGACGTTACGACGAGCACAAAGCTAGCGGTGACGTGACAACACGCCCACAATGATAGCATCGCATTAGTCATGGTATTTTAATGAGTCTGCAATTTTACTAATTATTGCATAATAAATGAAGCATTATAAAGAAGCCTGCCGCAAGATCCGATCGATGGTAGACTAGTAAGTGATAAGATAGATTTAAAAAATGTGAAATTGACAATTTTTATGTGCCTCCGCGTGTTTTATCTACACTAATATAATAAAAATAAAAAAAATCTCCGTCACGCCTATATTCCCCCGAGGGGGTGGCAGAGGTGTACTGAGTACACCCACGTTTCGCCGACGATGTTGGGTCCCATGTAATAGGGGGCGAGCGTATTGCCATCTACCGGGCACAATTCCAGACTCCGGACTCATACTGGGAAGTTTTCGTTAAAAAAACTACATTTGTCCGACCTAGGATTTGAACCCAGGACCTCGTGATTACAAAGCAATGCGCTTTGCCACCAGACCAACGAGGCAGTCACTAATATAATAAACGGGAAAGATTTGTATTTTTGTATGTTTGTAACGAATAAACTCAAAAACTACTGGACCGAGTTTAACGATTCCTTCACCATTAGAAAGCTACATTATCCAGAAGTAACCTAGGCTATAAAACATAAACCCGGTAGGTGGCGTTGTTGTCGGCCGAGTACGAAGTTGCAGGAAACTGCAAAAACAAAATAAATGATTGCAACGTTTGTTTTTTTAAATTTAAAGTTTATCTATATTATCACGTCAGATCCCTTGGTAGGCAGAGAGTACAGAGTTCCATTTATCGGATTACATAGCGATTTATTTTTAATTTAAAGTTACTGACTCATACATTATCACGGGAGGAACGGACTAAGTTTCACTTTATGTGCGTAAATTTTGGAAGTCAATATATTTTATATACTTTAATTTTGAAATTGGTGAATACATTTTTCAAAACTCTACGATGTTTTTAACCATATATAAAAAAACGGTATCTGGCTTGTGATATTAGAAGCTAATTACCGATGCCTAATATGTATCCTTATTGAGCACACGCTCGTATAAGCTTAACTGACCATTGCTGACAGCGACTTATAACATAATTAATAAAATTTCGTATATCATAGGTAAAAAGCATAATATTAACCCTGTTAAGATACTGTCCCACCGTTGGGCACGGGCCTCCTCTCAAACTGAGAGGGCTTAAGCCATAGTCCACCACGCTGCCCCAGTGCGGGTTGGCGAACTTCGCACACTTTCGAGAAACTCTTAGGCATGCAGGTTTCCTCACGATGTTTTCCTTCACCGTTAAAGAAAGTGATAATTAATTTTAAATACTCACATGCTTTCGAAAAGAAGGAGGATTGAACCTGAGACCTCTAACTTTGAAGTCCAACGGTCTAACCACTAGGCTATCACTAGGCTATTATTATATATCATAGGTACATCACCTTAGATACAGAACTACTCAACAGTTCTGACGGACGATTTAGCGCAGTGGTTAAGGGCTTAGCCCGCCCCGCCCACTGTGTCTAATAGTCGCGGGTTCGATTCCCGCACGGGACAAGTCTTTGTGTCGTGTATGTAAATTTTCATGTTTGTAAACGCACCCACGACACAGGAATTAATCCTAGTGTGGGGCAACGTTTTATAAAAAAGAAGAAGAAGAAGCTCTAAATAGACTTGTGAAGTGATGATATGGGGATCGCTTGTTGAAATGCAATTCGTATCTTTATCGATTGATTGTTCCGACTTGACAGCATAAAAAATAAATATCGATCGCTAATATTCCTATTAGCGATCGATATTCGTCAGACATTGATCAAGTCAAGAAAACAGCGTGATATCATATTATTTTATACAAACATAACATTTAGTTTCATGCTTCATAAAACTTTATGGATTTCTATATTTGGCTATGAATAAAAGGTGGCTAGTAATTTTGACTGGTGACTAGTAGTACAGATATACAATGCGAAAGTGGAAGGATGTAGATACCGGTGAAGACCTTTTTTTTTTTTTATCGCAGGGATAATTTTTTATGGGTACCCGTCCGCGTTCGGGGGACGCGGAGGGGTTATGTCGGAGTCCTTGATCCACTGACGGTCAGGCTGACTCGGCCGTCAGTGGACCAAGTGTACCGACTAAAAACCCTGCGGTGACACCGTCTTCGTCGCGAGTGTCGGGGACCACGGGATCGCCGTTAGGCACGCACCGCGACCCCGACGCGACCTGCCCTGTTGAGGGCCCACCTTGGGAGTCACCTCCCTGGCGTAAAAATACGCCCTCCCTCTACGTAGACGCCGCGTTGGTGTCACCCAACGCGGCGTCCCCCTCTCGAACTGGGAGGCAGACTCCCCCGAGTCTGCCACCCAGGTATTTCGGTAGAGACACCCATGTACCCGGACATCCGAGGCCATGGGTATCTCCACGCCCCCTCGCGCCACACGCGCGCGATCCACCCAGCCACCGCCGCGCCGCCCCTCTGGCGGCATGCAGCAGCAGCCGGTCGGCCCAGTTCGGCCGGGCTAGGGACCCGAAGGGGCCCCACCGCCCAGCAGGTGGTCGGGAGATTACGCAAACCTACACCGACCACCGTACCACCGAGCCGATCTGCGCCACACCCCTAAGGGCAGGCGCCCGAACGGCTCCCTACCAGGGGTGGCGCCACCTGCTGCACCCAACTCTCTCTCCCAAGGGAGAGCGAGGGGGCAACCAGGCGCCACACCCTTGCGCCTAAAAGGCGCTTGAGCCTTCCAGCCACCACTGCGCCGCCCCTCTGGCAGCAGCAGCAGCAGCCGGTCGGCCCAGCACGGCCGGGCTAGGGACCCAAAAGGGCCCCACGGCCCAGCGGGCGGTCGGGAGGTCCTTCCGTCTGCAAAAATGCACGGCGCACGACAGCGCCGCGCTGACCTCCACCGACCACCCAAACGACGGGCGCCACCTGCTGCACCCCACGGAGGGGCGCAGCCAGGCGCCACAACCTTCCGGCTAAAGCCGGGGGACAGGAGACTGGGTAGGAAAAGGAAAGTGAGGGAAGGGACCGAAAATTAGGGAAGGGTAGCGCATGACTGTTTCTGTTATGTCTGTTCAGAAGGACCAGACCAATAGCAGGCAGCAACCGCGAGCAGGATACAGTCACACTTGCCTTGGGGATCGTCGCGACCGTGCGCTACTCCCGAGACCACGCCAAATTGCTTGCCGGGACAGACGAGCAAAATAGGCGAGAAGCTATGCCACTGCGCCTCGACGGACGCGTGTGGTGGGATAGCCTTTCGCCCGCCCACCGGTGAAGACCTAGACTATCTTATCATGACCAAATAGACCGTGTCTTATCTGAAGGGCAAGTCAAGAGTCTCCGTAACCGGCGAGTGTGTATGAGACGAACTATGAGAGTGAGGAAGCCAGATAGGTATGTAAGGAAAGAACCTGTTGGATCTCTGTACTCACTGCCTACCCCGCGAGGGAGCTGGCGTGATAATATAGATAGATAGAATAGTAGTACTTAGTACCTACCAATGTAAACTACTAGAAATAAAGCTTTATAGATCTTGTACAATTTTTTTAAACGTAGCAACACTAGGATTTATTCCTGTATCGTGGGTGCGTTTACAAACATGAAAATTCACAAACAAATACCCAGACCGGAATAAATAATTGTGGATCACACAAATATTTGTCCCGTGCGGGAATCGAACCCGCTACTATTAGGCACAGTGGGCGGACCGGCTTAAGCTCTTAACCACTGCGCTAAATCGTCCGTCGAACAATGACATGATGAAGTAACTGGTACAAGTTGAAGCATTTGCACCGGTTAATTGCTTTGACCGAGTCCAGTGCCCACACACATAGGCAATGTTTCCCGTAGAGTAGTTTTATTCCGCTTACGTAGTTTCCACGTCGACTGGCATCGTGTAATACCTTTAAAAACATGTAGCGTACAGCGTCGCTCCTTCCTGTAAACACGAGATTTGCTGATTCGTACATTCATACATCCAGTTGGTCCAATGAAAGATATAGCTACCTACGTAAACAAGAGAATACGGTTAATGTTTGACGGGAGAGATAAATAGCGTTCTAAATTGCATTATAAACAAGCACTGGGCGCGTCGTGCGTCATACGCGCTGACTCAACACTGAAATCTAGACATTGCTCGTTGTCAATATTGTACTGCGATAACTTGATCTCAATTTGAATGCAAACGAGGCTTCTAATTCTTAGGGTGAAACACAAACTATTCGGCATTATCGTAACGTTGTTGAGAAGGCGTACTGTCACGTTCACTTTTTTATAGTACATTTTTAGTGTGAAAGGGATGGCATATCAATTCGACAGCGTCACCCTAACGTCAATCTGTTTGTGCTAAGACCTATGAAAACTCTTAAGTAAAAACTAAGATTTTTCCTTAGTGTCATATCATGCGACTGGCACTCATGAGGTCTTAAAATCGGAAAGTGTTTTGGAGTTTTTATGACGAAAAATTCTTAGTGGTTCGCCCTCTTTTATGTTGGGATTAGGTCTCGAAATGAGGGTGGATGTAACCTACAGGTCTTCATTTTATTGAAGTAAAAAGAGCTCCTAATTATATAATGTTAGTTTGTAGAGTTCTAAACCTGAAGTTTTGTATTCAGTCGCACATTTTTCGTTGTACAAGGAAAGGATGAGTTTAACGGAGAAATTCCTTATCGGGGTAATTGCAGCTTGTCCAGTTCATTTCCCGTTTGTAAGATACCAGCTATCGTTACAACCATTTTTGGAGCCGTGTTTGAGGCTGCTCCGGTAGCAGTAAATAGCTGCTTTTAACTTCAAGCACGTACGCGATTTTCTTGTAATAGGCATAATCTTTAAATTGTAAATGGGTACCCTTAAATTAAAAAACAATAAGGTTAAATATGTATAAAAAAACTAAAATTAAGGAAGGAAGAAATTTAAAAAAATATCCTATAAATGAAATACACCCAAGTTACAAGCGGTTTTTACAAAATAAACATCATATTTCAAATCTCGTATTTTCTAAATATTTTAATTACTTTATGTCATAAACGTTATGACCTTGTATCTTATATGTTAAACGATAAAAGACATTGTGCGATTTTAAATGAGCCTATCCTATTTCTGGTTATTTAGTTGTTGTCTTATATTTTAATTTTAGCAAATAAAAATACTTTTCAGTTTGACATATTTTTAAGTAACTGTCGGTTCAATAATCAGTAAATTGTCAATGATTAAATAACATAATCACAAAAAAAGATAATAATAATAAATAAACTCCGTGTTCGAGGTAATCGAACACCGAGCTCAGAGAGACATTGAACTGATAAAACGCAATGAACTGAGGAATCAAACGTTAGTTGTAGAAGCAGAGTTTAATTTGCTCAAAAGAATCGAAGAAAAGTAGATAGGCAACACAAAATTATAAACAGAAAGTTTAATTCGTTAGAAGAAGTATCGAATTCATATCAACGAAAAATATTTAATGTGTCACAAATAGAGGATTGTAAAATTACGGCTATAGCAGGGAATGATTTATTATAGAGGTTAAAGAGATTACAAGACACTCTATTAAATACAATAGTTGATATTTATCATGGACAGATCAGTGTGCATCTACTCACACCAGAACAACTCCGAAAGGAACTACAGATCATTTACAGCCAAATGCCTACTGGGAGTAGATTATCTATAAAAGATATTAATACATATTTGCGTTTAAACTACTCAAAGTCAAGGCACGTGTAACCCCGGAGTATATCATATTCGAAGAAATCTTTCCACTCATTGGTAAAGAAGACTTCCAGCTTTACAGATTAATAGCAATACCTCAACAATCCCAAAATACCATGGCAGTGTTGTGCCTAGGTAGAATCAGGTATTTTTGTACCAACGTTTGATATCATTAATGAATTAGTCAAACTGAGCATTCCGATAGAAGAATTTGTCGAGGACTCGGAAGTCAATAAGTCGATTACCCTACTAAACGAAGACTTACGCAAATTAAAATCTAGTGGATCAGACGTGGACTTGGATGAATTGTCGCAGCACGATGTGCATCAGTATATCATATGTTACGTGATATTAACACTAGCAGTGATAGCAGCAGGACTTTGGATCTGGAGGCTTTGCCGGTGTTCGCGACGCCGCCGCTCCCGGGAGGAGCGAGACTCGCTTCAGTCTCCTGCGCCGGCACTGCCCGCGGCCGCGGGCAGTGCCGGCAGTGAAGTGAAATCGCGAAAGCAGAGCACAGCTGACCGTCAGCTGAGTGGTAAGTGAATCAATTTGTATCAGTGAGCGGTTACCTAGTGTGTTGAGTAGCATTCACAAAAAAATACCGCGACCTCTCCAATTGTGCGTAAACCCAAATCTATCGAGGTAGAAGATTCAAGGGTATAAAAGTCGTTAAGCAATTCCAAAATTGTTCATTGTATACCTCAATCCTTGAAGATTGTTAATCATTTTATTTGTAAGGTGAAATTGTTAAATCACCTTGTATCATCTACTGTCATTTTTATCATTTCATCTTCATTTTTCTCATTTGTGGCCCGGGAAAATGTTCGAGGTAATCGAACACCGAGCTCGCGTGGCATATTTTCGCCAATGCAGTCTTTTACGGGATCACCATAGTTCATAATTTAAATTAGTGTTCAATCAGACCGCGTAGCACTCAAACGTTTATCATTAACCGTATCATAAAATCATTAACTATCATTTGAATCAATCATTATCATTTAGCATTATATTTAACTTTGCGGGAACTGAAATAAAATAATAATCACTGCAATCTTAGCATTCCATTTCATTACTTATTAACTATTAACTATCAAACATAAGTGTACGGTAAACGCCGAAAACTCCGTCTATAACAGAATAAACGCCTACATTCCTGAAGCGGTGGTTGCAGAGGTGTACTGTGTACTTTTCGCCAACGATGTTAGGTCCCATGTAATAAGGGGCTATATCCATTACTTCGGACTAATAATGGAAATCTTTCTATTGAAAAATTACATTTTGTTCAATCTAGTATTTGAACACAAGATCTATCTATTGCTACGCGCATAATTTGACTCACGACCAACGAGGCATATTTTTTTAAATTCATTTATGTGTAATTTTCCTAGGTAATCAAAAAATATGGTCGATAGTTGGTTGGTTGGTTACCCCCGGTGTTAAGATTAATGCCCGAGCAGGATAAAAATTCAGTCTATAATTTATGGGTCAATTTTATATTCATAAGTTTTTCGACAATTGATTTTCATGTGCGAAGTTTTTAGCCATATTTACTTTAAACTTATTATACCTAAATCAGTTTTCTGTACTGTTATAATAAAGAGGAAAGATTTGTTTGTTAGTAATTAAACTCTGAAATTATGGAACCGATTTTAACAATTCTTTCACCATTAGAAAGCTACATTAACCAGAAGTAACATAAATAAGTACATATAGAAAAATAGAGTACTATGCATGCCAATAAAAGGGAAGAGAAAACAGTGCTTGTCTTACTTAGCAGTAACAGTCATTTCTTCCATTATCACAATGATCACCCTTTAAGCCGCTTTCTACATATAGTCTATATCAATAAAACTTAAAAATTTTGTGAACAACCGCGCACCATTATTAGATGTTTCTCAGGATCAGACACCGACCTCGCCGGCGAGGTCGAAGAATCCCTTGCCCGCCGACCGGTGCAGAGCACCACGGCGAGACACCTAGTATATGCCCTCCCCCATAGCGATTACCCAAGCTGAGGCCGTTCCTCCTTGAGGCGCCCTTGAGCTAGTTGCCGCCTTGCCCTTCTGGCTCGAGCATAGTGGTTACACGCTCGCCCTCTTGTCCGGTGAAGCTGTAAAGACCCCGCGGCCAACAGCGTAGATCATTCACACACACACACACACACACACACACACACACACACACACACAATTAGATGTTTCAGTTACTATTGCAATCTATAACAAGTGTAATATAAAGGCGACATTATTTCCGAAGACTTTGAAATGAAAATGCTGTTAGCAACATCGACGTTTTTATGTTGAGTAAAAAAAGTTTCAAACTTTGACTGGAATAGACTATATATACGTCAAGCGTCACTATTCTATTGACCTTATAAGCGTGCAGGTCAATATTATTGTTGTTTTGTGTCTTTTTCGTAAATAACAAAAAAGTTTACTGCCGTTGCAAAAAACAATTTGCTTGTCTTATCTCTTACAGTAATATCTTCATTATCACAATGATAACACTTTCCGTCGCTTTCTACGTACATCACGGATCACTATTCTATTGACCTGATAGCCATGCAGGTCAGTGTTATTTTTGTTTTGTGTATTTTTCGTTTCTACGTAGCAATTGTATCCTGCCTAGAAATTATCATCAGATAACGTTTTCATTTTAATTGTTTATCATTGATATCTGCTGATATGCGTTTATTTCTGGCGATTGTGTAGACACGTGAACAACCTCTGAAAAGTCGTTCAATGATTAGTTTTGTTATAAATAGACACATCTGATCCCACTCAAAGGCACATCTACGTAAGAAAATTATCAGTGTTTGACGGAAGTGTTGGTAAAACCCATTTATGACGTTCGTATCTTTAAAACAAACTGTAGTTAAGCTTCTAGTACAAAGCTCTTTATTGTCTACATACATACCAGCTTATGATGTTGAGGGTCATTTCTATTTATATTTGGCTCGCCCCCTAGTACATGGGACCTAACATCGTCTGCGAAAAGTGGATGAACTCAGTACACCTCCGCCATCTCCTCTTGGGGAACACAGACGTGATGGTGTCTATAAACATTTTTAAATTTATTTCGCTGTAAAAATGAGAAAGGACATGCGCCGTTGGTTCGGGCATATAGAAAGAATGCCAGAGGAAAGAATGACAAAACAGATATACATTGTGAAAGTGGAAGGATGCAGGTACTGGGGAAGACCTAGACTATCTTACCACGACCAAATAAATCGAGTCTTATCTGAAGGAAAAGTCAAGAGTGTCCGTAACCGGCGAACTCTGTACTCCCTGCCTGCCCCGCAAAGGATCTGGCGTGATGTTATAGAAAGATAGATAGAAATTTTATTTAATTTCATTGAAGTCCAATGACCCCTTTTATTGGACTATAATATGTGTATCAGGGATAGCAGATTATTTGTTATTGTACTAGTGTGATTAGCCTAACATAATAGTACAATAACGAACTTGGAAGAGTAATCTAACGTCACAACTATACGACAAAGTCATTTCGGCAATTCTTTGTTTTCAATGAAATTTTCGTTTCATCTTATTCACGTCATACATCCACCGAATGTGCGGCTTATGTGACGTGAACCGCGTAAATTAGATGACGCGGGTGCTCTGACCTCTCTGTAGTTCTAGATATTTAAACATATTTTATTTTAGTCAACATATATACTATAGTGGAACAGAGTAGCATAGAACCGTAACGAATGTAGTGGTAGAGGAGAGGCCTACATACTACTACGAAGATTATGCATGATGGGGTTATTTCCTCGTGGTTTTAGCTGAGCAGCTGCGGAGCGTTGGGTGTATCTATCTATCTATCTATCTATAACCTCACGCCAGATCCCTTGCGGGGTAGGCAGAGAGTACAGAGTTCCAACAGGTTCTTTCCTTACATACCTCTCTGGCTTCCTCGACTCTCATAGTTCGTCTCATACACGCTCGCCGGTTACGGAGACTCTTGACTTTTCCATCAGATAAGACTCGGTTTATTTGGTCGTGGTAAGATAGTCTAGGTCTTCCCCGGTACCTGCATCCTTCCACTTTCACATTGTATATCTGTTTTGTCATTCTTTTGTCGTTGGGTGTAGTAATGGAGTAAAAATACACGCTGATTCCAGGTGCTCTTTATTCGCTGTTCCAGCCAAGAAGGGCTTAAAATATCCGTTACTCGAAATTTATACAATTTTAAAATCAGTGTTGCCAACACTTATATTATAAATTAAACATAAACTAAAATCGAAATATTACATAATTGATTAGTCTTTAAATAGACTTTGGACCCAGGTCGGTCGGAGCAAGGAAAACATGCTAAGGTGGACACTCATTATCAGCACGAATCTGGAGTGTTTGTGTGGTGCAACTGAAACGATGTCTCACCTTGTATCCTGCGTGCCCTAACTCCTGCACGCAGGAAGACTTGATGTCTGCTTACGAAAATGCAGTTAGTGTGGCCGCTTTCTGGGCCGCATCCATATAATTTGTATCACGTTTGCCGTCGAAACGCTAAGAAGAAGATAATAGATTATTAATTATGCTGCAAAATAAATCAATGAATGTAATCGAAATGAGACAAATTTAAAGCCATTATGGCTTCCGTTCCACTGATCCTTGTGCTTGTAATATACATATAATACAGCAGTGTGTAGATAAAGGCTGATTGATAATCTTGAGTTTAAACTTACTAAAGGGACTGGGCATAGACATACGAATGTTAGAGTTTTTATATCTATCTATCTATCTATCTATAACCTCACGCCAGATCCCTTGCGGGGTAGGCAGAGAGTACAGAGTTCCAACAGGTTCTTTCCTTACATACCTCTCTGGCTTCCTCGACTCTCATAGTTCGTCTCATACACGCTCGCTGGTTACGGAGACTCTTGACTTTATAACGGTCCACAAATCCCTCTTATAAAAACACCTATTCACACAACCCACGTAATAGTCGTGAGATATGTCGAAATAGCACCAATTTATGTTTATAGCAAAACTTCTGACTCTAATGGAACAATTTCATTTTCGGGTTGCTTTTTATTAAAAAAAGATTGTTATTGGAATGCGTTGCCTCATGAGCACTTCGACCTCATGGAATTTTTTGTACTGCCCTTTGCCGTGCTGTTTTCGCATACTTAATGGTCCAAATACTCTGCAAAATATTGTATTAGGTTTTTTATTTGTTATCCACGATGTGATTTTAGTCGTCCAGCAGGAACGCAGGTGACGTAACTTGGGATTGCAATCCGGCAAACCGGATCCGGTAATCTGGCGAATCCAGAATTATTAAATGTCTACCGGATTCGGTACCAATTTTCCGTATCCGACTAAAATATACAAATACCATTTTTTGGAGAAATACTCGCGCTGACTACTTAGGTAAATGTGTTATGCTTACGCATACTTATCGTGATCTTAGTCGACTTAGTTAGCTTTAAAATGAATTACTTATAGAATGTTATGTCCGTAAGTTGCAAGATAATTTTCATTGTTATTATTTGTAAAATAATAAGACTGATCTTAGGTGACTTATATTAAAAAATAATTATTGTTACTACAAAGTTTAAAATTTAATCATATTGAGTTGATTGGTAACTATGGGTTGCCTTATTATCACAGCGTAAATAAAGTTGATTTGATAAGAAATTAAAGTTATTTATAAAAATAATACACTTAATTAACATCTTGACGTCACCAATCCGACCGGATCGGGTCGGATCAATGGAAATCCGGTTGAATACGGCCGGATTGAAATTGATACCAGATTGCAATACCTAGATGTAACCAATGTCTACTATTTAGTGGTACTAAACTAAAGAGTCCTGGAGCGCAATCCCAGCTAATCCATTAGCTGGGCCTTCGCTTCACGACACAAATTATACACCGTACAATTACACCATTTAATAAATTATATTAGGCATATATACACTTTTTTATTGTAAATATTATTGAAAAGTGAAAAAAGTGATATGTTATTCCATTAGTATTGTATGCACGGTGGTTTTAAAATTTCAATCTGGACAGAATACTATTGTAAAAAGGTTGCGCATTGTAATGTTAATATACAAAATATTTTGTATCATTCGTAGAATATAGTTTCGTATAATTAATACGTGTTTACATCTGTGATAGAATACTTCCCGTGTTTGTACTGGCCGTGTAGCCTTTAATAGCTACATTCAATTGTAGAAGGAAGTCGGTGATAATTAAAACTGTACAAAGGAAAAAAAAGTCACTTATTCTGCAATTAACGTTGTAGCTTCTGTGTCTATGGATGCTACTCAGAGCCCTTATCCTGTAGGGCCAATTAAATATGTAGCGAGGCGTATTCCGATAACCTAAAATCATCGTTTAACGTACAGAATACTATTACACGATAATTTCACAAAGTTATCATAATGCACCGCGGTTGGTCATACTAAACAAGGGTACTAAAATAGCTCTATAGGCGAATAGAATAGGGAAGCTCATGTCATTTTATTTTCTTTTGTAACTTTGCTGTAAATTATACATCACTACTAATAGATATCTTTATAAAAATAAAAAATAAACACCGTCACGCCTATATTCCCCAAGCGGGGGCAGAGGCGTACTGAGTGCACCGACTTCACCGACGATGTTAGGTCCCATGTAATAGGAGGCCAGCCAATTGCCGTGTGCCTCACACAATTCCAGACTCCGGAGATTTTTTTGTTAGAAAAAAACTACGTCTGTCCGACCTAGGATATCTTCATAATTGTGTAAAAACATGTTACAGACATAGAAATTGTAATAATAAGACACAGCCGCGTAAAATTGTCGCCACACATACGAGAAAATTATCACAAAATGCTTTAGGACTGCGTGGACCAATTTTAGTGTTACGGTGGCTAAAGTTGATATGAAAGTCTTTCAAACCTTGTAACTGTACTTACAAGGGTTTTGTAGACCCGGATGATGTCCAGGATCTGATAATGGAGCTGGAGGGTGGCCTAACTTCTCAACTATTGAACATAATCCTGCCGTGTTTGGGCTCCTTAAATTAGTCTTGACGAGTTTTATAGATCCGAAAAGTGTCCAGGGCCTGATGATGAAGCCGGCCAACGGAACTATCTAACAATTCATCGGAAAATATATTTTACATCAATAATGTAAGTGTGTTAAGTCTGTTTAATTTTTTTCAAAATGTGCATGTATGGTAATGCGGCGACAGTAGTATCGAACAAAATCGTGCGCTTTTTCACTTCTAGTATTTTATCATTACGAATTTTGTGGTAACAGTCTAACAGTCAACCATAAAACAAAACACAATAAAATTTGATTGCGCGTCTTTTGAGCTCGTGGCGACTTTAAATTGGACGACAATTGATTTTTGTGTAGATAGGTAAGGTTTTTTTTTGTGTTAAAAAACGAAGCCCCACACTAGGATTAATTCCTGTGTCGTGGGTGCGTTTACAAACATGAAAATTCACATACACAAATACCCAGACCGGAACAAATAATTGTGGATCACACAAAGATTTGTCCCGTGCGGGAATCGAACCCGCGACTATTAGACACAGTGGGCGGAGCGGGTTAAGCTCTTAACCAATGCGCTAAATCGTCGGTCGTTTTTTTAGACATCTCTATTAAACTGAGGTGAACCTAAATCTACAGTTATATATTGTAAATTTTTGAGTTTCCATAAGTTAAAAAATTACTTTCTGCTAAGAATAGTCCACAAAACCTAATCTGCCGATTAACAACGGGGACATTCAACTTCTTTTGTATTCTGTAAAATCCCTGAATTTATAAAATCACTCATGCATTTTTCGGTCATAAATAATCAATTGTACCTGACGTAATCCAGCGAAGCGGGTGCTTTGTGTTCTATTTTAAGTACTTAGACTTAAACAATAGTACTTTACAATCTCATTTACATAAAACCTGGCAACCCCCGGTTTGTCAGTTCAGTCTCTGAGAAAAAAAACGGACTATAGTTACTTTTACGTATATATGTATATATGTACATCTTTATGTTGTTTATTTGTTTCTTCCGCGTCAGGAACACCACGCTGCGTTCCATGACGCATGTTACGGATGTAGGCTTTAAGTCGGCAATCCTGAAGTGGGATTGGGCAGGACATGTGCGTATGGACCCGCAAAGGTAGACAAACATCGTCACGGTATGGAACCCTGAGGACGGTCACAGACGCGGTGGTCGGCCGAGACGAAGATGGCGTGACGACTTGGACACTTATGCGGGAAAAACATGGATATTACAGGCCCAGGATCGATTTGTGTGTAGACGTAAAGGGGAGGCCTTTGCCCAGCAGTGGGATACAGAAAAGGCTATTAAAAAAATGTCCAGGTTGCCATCTCTGGCGTCACCTCTTTTAAAGGTGCTACCAGAAACAGCGCTGCGCGTTATGGTGTAGCAATAAGCTGAGGCAGTATCTTGTTCAACCCTGCACAACCTCTGGTATTTGTAAATGTGTATTTTGTTATCTCGTTGTATGTGTGGTTCAATAAATGTCTTTTTTATCTTCTTCTTCTGTCTTACTACATTAATTCTATCTTCTTTTGACATTATAAATGAGTCTACTCTGTTCGACTGCCAGGCAAAGGTCTTCGTTCACAAATCGAGACAAAGGGCCACACTTCACGGTCCCAGTGCAGTTACAATTGTTTACATTGCGAATGGCAAAAAAATTATATTGTGCTATCTGGTCGTCGATAGGGGATGACTAATGGATAATTAGAAGTATCCAGTCTGTTGCAGAAATTAAATAAACACTGCACCGATATTCGATGATAGTATCAATTACACATAATTAAATATTTGATTATACCGTAGTAGTGTGTAAACAATTCATATCTTTAGATAAGCGGATCATATCCGAAGAATTTTCCAGTGATATTTGTTTGTTTACGATTAGTCGATTAGTAGATGTCGGACTTTCTTATATTAACCTAATTTGTGTTGCAATGGGATTTAGTATTACATAATGGGATTTTAGTAAACTAGGTATCGTTTAAACTATTTCTTCATTTTAGCACTGCCTCGTTGGTCTAGTGGCAAAGCGCATCGCTTTGTAATCACGAGGGCCTGTTTTCAAATTCTAGGTCGGACAAGAGTAGTTTTTCTAACGAAAAACTTCCCAGTACAAGTCCGGAGTCTGGAATTGTGCCCGGTATATGGCAATAGGCTCGTCCCCTATTACATGAGACCTAACATCGTTGGCTAAACGTGGGTTTACTAAGTACACCTCTGCCACCCCCGCTTGGGGAATATAGGCGTGGAGGTGTAGTATTTCTCAATACCAATCTAATCAACCTAAATATGAGGGGGTTATGTTGTATAGTTCACATGTTCCTATACTCACTTTCCGACTCTATCATCAGACCAGCTCCATGGTACCATATTATTGCATTGTCATTGGACTTACATACGTATGCCAAATTTTAGCTCAATCGGATACCCGCACGTGCTTGAAAAATGGATCACGAGATTTGAAACGGAAAGACAGACGGATAGACATACAAACATTGTAAGTTAAATAAACGCTTGTAAAAATAAAATTGAACCTTGCATGATGTTTTTAATTATTTCAATAAGCGCGAACAAAATATATAAGAAAAAACCCTGCAAAATATATCATTAATTTAAAAGAGAACAAATTGAAGTTAATTTTACATTGAAACTGCTACTGGTTGTAATCTTCGCTGTTTGAGTCCAACATCGAAGCACTTTTTTGAAAAATGTTTTGAAAAGATGCAACTATACTAAGTTTATTCTTAGTATAACATAAAAACACTATTCATTTAGGCTGCTATATCTGTAGGCATACTAAAACGAAAAAAAACATGCGTTAACAATTATATCGACATCGATGTAAATTTTCCCATCATTATGACTAATCTCTTTGGGAATACGATTATTAAGATTCTATCTAAATCAAATCATTTATGCTAAAGGAAAACAGTCTTTTTAATAATTGAAAACAAACTAAAGTCTCCGAGAACACAATCACTAGACAAACAAATATTAACCGATAAATTTGCGTAAAGCCTAGTCAAAATGACAAGTCATAAATTTTGAATAAAAAATTCAGAATCAGAATCAGAATATTTTTTATTCATGTAAACCATTACAGTATTTATGAATCGTCAAAATAGTAACGCAAACTCTACCACCACTTCGGAATGTCATTCCTGTGGAGAAGAAGGACAAGAAACTCCACGGTTACTCTTTTAAAATAATATTTTTACAATTTTTCCATCTACATTTTGTTGTGGGGTATGGGAGAATAATGTAGTATCAGGTGAGTCTAAATTAAATGAACCAAGTTAAACTATTCATGTGAATGACTACATGGTTCTCTCATTTACAGATAAAGAAATGAGGAAGAAAAATGATAAATTTTATTTAACTACTAGATGGAAGAGAGGGAATAATAAATAATAATAACTGAACATGTTATCCACATTCTGGTGGAGCTGGAACATCACCTATCCAAGCATTTTTATCTTTTAAATAATCATCAAGAGTATAGTAAGCTCGCTTGCAGAGCGTACGTTTAATACAGGATTTGAATTTATTTTCACTAAGTTGAGTGACGTCAAGTGGAATTTTATTATAAAATCTAACACAGTACCCCATGAAAGACGTGTGAATTTTAGACAGACGAAATTTCGGTTGATCCAATTTTTTTCTATGTCGCGTGTTATAGCAATGCCTATCACCTAGCTGATTAAATAGATCTAAATTTTTCCGTGTGTACATTATGTTTTCATAAATATACTGACATGGGACCGTTATAATATTGGCTTCTGTAAACAATTCTCTCAAAGAGTCGCGACTACCTAAGTTATAGATGACCCTAATAGCCCTTTTTTGTAAGATAAAAATAGAGTCAATGTCAGCTGCCCTACCCCACAATAATATACCGTAAGACATGACACTATGAAAGTAACTGAAGTAGACCAACCGCGCGGTGTCCACATCAGTAAGCTGTCTGATTTTTCTTACGGCATAGGCAGCGGAACTGAGTCGTTTACCTAAAGTCTTAATATGAGGGCCCCATTGCAACTTAGAGTCAAGCGTAATCCCTAAGAAAGCTCTATCATTTATAAACTCAAGTTTCTCATTATTACGTATAATATCACATGCAGTACTTTTCACATTCGGTAAAGAAAACCGTATACATTTAGTTTTCTTGTTATTAAGCACTAAATTTTTGCATATGAACCAATCATGTACTTGAAGAATAGCGTCATTTACCTCGTCTAAGTTATTTACATGTCTACCTACTTTAAAGATCAAAGAGGTATCATCAGCAAACAACACTACCTTCGCCCGCTCCTCAACTGCTCGAGGCAGGTCATTTATATATACCAAAAATAGAAACGGACCCAGTATCGATCCCTGAGGAACGCCCATTTTAACTAAAGCTCCTAGAGATTTCATTTCGTTTATTTGAACACACTGTTGTCTATCTCCTCCTAAGTAAGATTTTAGTAGATTTAGTGCTTTACCTCGGATTCCATAATGCTCTAGTTTAAGCAATAGCGTTTCATGTTCAACACAATCAAATGCCTTCAACAGGTCGCAAAAGATGCCAATGGCGTCCTGAGAGTTCTCCCAAGCATCAAAGATATGCTTTATTAAGGTCACACCGGCGTCGGTAGTACAACGTCCTTTGGTGAAGCCATATTGTTGGTCATGAAGGATGTTATTAACGTTGAAGTGATCTAACATTTGAATAAGCATTATCTTTTCAAACACTTTGCTGAGCACTGGCAAAACAAATACAGGCCTATAGTTGTTAGGATCACTACTATTGCCGGATTTAAACAGTGGTATTACTTTACTAAACTTCATTAAATCCGGGAACTCTCCCTGATCTACACACATATTAAAAATTAAAACTAAGTGAGGCGCGATTGTATGAATAATTGATTTACATACTTTAACAGACATGCCCCATAGGTCTTCTGTTATTTTTATTTTTAGATTATTGAAGACTTTAATAACAGACCGTGGACTAGTATATTTGAACCTAAACAACAGGACAAGGACTAATGTTTTTTTTTAACAAATGAAACCGCAAGGCTTGAAGAGGATTTTAAATATTTAGTCGTCTCTATTGGAACATTAGTAAAAAATCTTTCAAATTCGAGAGCTACTTCTATGTCTGTGTTAAAGAGACCGCGCGGAGTCTCAAGGGTGAAGTCTGTACTGCGTCGTTTAAACCTCCCGGTTTCATTATTAATAATTTTTCAGGTAGCCTTCATTTTATCATCTGCAGATTTAATTTTTGTACTTATGTTAAGCGCTTTAGCTGCCTTACACACTCTTCTAAACGTTTTGGAATAATTTGTAACGTACCTTGCAAAGTTTTCATTATGATTTTGGGATTTGAGATCATATAATTCAAAGAGCCTCTCCCTACTTCTACGAATTCCCGTAGTATCCCAATCACTGAAGATAAACTTGGGCTTAATATATTTGATTTAAAGAAGTTCGAACCATGTAGAAACAAAGATTTTTAAAGTTACCTAAATGGTACAAATTATCCAAAAAAAGTGTACTCCTGAACTTCGTATATAATCCCTCTATGTTTTATCCTATCTCTATGGTTTTATTCAATACGTTCGAATGTAAACGAATTCAATATGTCAGAAAGAGAACTCCTTTTAGAACAACTTTATGAAGCCAAAACCCCACCTTTATTTCGGACCATAGACAGCTGGACTTCTGATTTAGCGTTCTTTTTACTATGGTATATTGCAAATGGTATATTCGGCAGAAAAAAACACAAAACTTCAGTATACATTTTTTATTAGAAATCGTACTTATGATGTTAACAGAAGATTGCGTTACGATTAATAATAAATAAAACGCAAATGGCACGTGGATTCTTGAGAAATTCGGAATGTTACATCATCACAATATAGCTATCATATATTTGTTTTAGGGCTGATTTTTCAATCATAAACAATTTAGCAATAGTAATGTTATCAAGAAAGCGTGCTGTCAAGTTCATCTTTCATATCAACTCGATAAAATTACGCAAACGTCAATCTGTTCGTGCTTAGCCCTGAGATAAAATTGTCCATCAACTAATTTATAACCTGACTGAGTATTAAAGTTCAACATTTGATCTATTTTATTCATACGTGACAGTTTTAATTTTTTTGTCTTACGAATAACTTATATCTGATGCTCGAGAAATCAGCCCGTAGGTAAGTGACAGAAATGCGAATGTAATAAAAGACAAATATTTATTGGACGAGGGATTTTTGTAACCGCCTTTCTTTAGTTCGGAATCTGTGATAGTTTTGTTATTTGGAATGTTCCTTAAGGTTTTAGTAACTGAAAACTACTATTTGTCTGTGGCCTGAAAATCATTATTACGTGGTCATACTAATTCACACACAAAAATGTATTAAAACCTCGTGTTCAATCACGGCTGATTAATTTTTATTCTTCCGTGTATTCAATAAGCAGCTGCTCTGTTATTGAATTAGAAGAGGTTCTATATGGCCTACAGCATATATCATGTATAAGAGGACTAGGTGTTTTGGTAACAGGTATTATTATACTCGTATGCTATAAAAAAGGTCAGGCCTTTAAAAACCTCATGTTATTTGCTCCAAAGGGTCTAATCGTGACCGAAGAATGATACTTAAAATTATTGAACTATAGAATCAAAACAATGACACTTAAATTGTTAATTTAAAATATAAAATATTTTATATTTCGAAATTCGAAGTTTCGTTTTCGTCATAATAGTCCACAGACGGTCCATGTCACTTACGGCCAATTGATGACTGATGAAACATGATCATGCCATCATGTAAGTATCAAGAGATTTAATAAGTTGTTGCTTAAGTACTAATTAGGTAATTGAACAATATATTAGGTTTTCAGAGGGCTTAGCACGAAAGGATTGACGTTGACGTAACGCGTAGCCTGCTGTCACGTTGATGTTTATTTAGTAAACTTGTAGAGTGACATGGACGGCATATCAACTCACTACCGTCACGCTAACTTCAATCTTTTCGTGCTAAGCTCACTTAAGTAGGTACGCGTTTTAAGTAGTTATTCACACATTTATTATACGTTTAACGTTTAAGCAGGCACATAACGTGATTGAAGAAATCGCATTTTGGAAGAAGCGTTTATTTATTCGGTATATATCCATAAATATAAGGCACATATCATAGTGTAGTTAACCCTCATACTTAAAAGTTTAATAAAATGAAATGCTTTGTGCCTTTACATATAAAGACTTACAACTAAGCCGTATTATAATTATTTGGTGAATCCTCTTTAACATACCTTTGAAATGACTTCTGTAAAAGTAGATATCCGAACGTTAAAAAGTTGATGATATACATTTTAATTTCTTATAGTGCCTAAAATGTTTACCATCAATCCAGCGATAACATAGATGTACATCTTTTTTATATATTGTTTGTTGTTACATTTTTTAAAATCCAAAGCACACACGTTACTCTTAGCAATAACGAGGGGCTACCGTGATAAAAACGTGTTTTGTACTCCATGCACTTATAGAAGTATTAGAATTAGAGACTTAATATTTCGAACTATGATTTTGGACTGTATTTTTAAAATTTGGTAAAAGAAATACACGATTGAACGAAATATTCTTGACAGAAAAAAATCTAAAGTCATCTCCATTGTTTTACATTTTTGAATTCCAACGCGAAACCCTGAAGAACTAATCAAAAGAATTAACTTAATAACATAGAAAACAATTGTAGCAAAGTTCGTGTAAGACAGTTTTTTATTTCGAAATGAAGTTTTTTTAGAAAATGATGAAATTGATTTTTAAACAAATGTCGTTTATTTTCGGGCACGCGTTCAATTCCTCTATCCCTTATTATTATTTTTAAACTAATGGTTCACTGTCACTTTCCAGGTCGATAAATATTCGATCGCGGTAGACCCTTAAATAATTAAAAAGTGTTTTTGCAACTGTATTGAGGTTTCACCGTGCTTTAGTGATTTGTGATAAGAGGCAGGCCTCGCTAGCGTGGTCGAAGAACCCCTTACCTTAGAAGATACTTAGTTTATGCACTTTCCCATGGCGACTGCTCAAGCTTTGGCCTTTCTTAATTGCGAGGCTTTCGAGCTAGTTGCCCTCCTTGCCTTCCTTTCAGCTAGAGTGTACGTAGTTGTTGCAAGATCGCCCTCTTGTCCATATCACATAAAACTAACTAACAGCATAATCATTCACATACACAAAAATGCGACTCACCGTTAGACTGCGGTATCACACGTCTAGAGTTCTTAGTCGCAGCTTCGAAATACCATCAGAGCTTAGCACGAACTCTTTAACATTAGCGTAATGACAACGAAGAATCGTGCAGTCATGTTCATGTTTATTTAGCATTTTTGTAGTGTGACAAGGATGGCACATCAACTCGCTAGCGTAACGCTAACGTCAACCTTTTCGAGCTAAGCTCGCAGATGGTGGATTGTAGATGCTAAAAATATCGTGTGTTTTGGATCCAATTTATTGCATTGTTTTCAGTGTTAAAAAGTAAAAGTTACATAAAAATAAAATATCTTACTTAAATCAAACATTTGCTACAGGGTAACTTACAAAATTCAATAGTTTTGTACTTATATTAATTTACATTATAAAGATATTCGTTACTAATAAAGGCACGATAAATATTAATGTGGCATAGCAAAATATTAATTATTATGTAAGTACGTATATATATGAAATTCTTGTATGAAATGTGTGAAGTGTTTTATTCTTTAAACTATCATTTATGAGTTTAAATAACATTTTCTATAATAAATATCCAGAATGGATAACTAGAAAATATTTGACACTTTTATTATAGTATAATACGAGTTCGTCTTTTTTTTCGTTGGTAGAGATGGGATTATTGCTTAAAACATATATTTAAATTAATCGTTAGAGAAACAGGTTTTCTTATTAGCTTATGATTTTTTCATACCAAGACTTATTGTGAATACGAATGAATTAATCATGGGTTATAAAATTCTGTGCAAAATATTGAGTGTGAGGGAAGAGATCAAATCCAGCAATTTTAATATGTAGAATGCGTATGCTTTCAGCCCGCCTGAATTTTTTGATAGTAAATCCAAAAAAAAATTCAACAGCGCACAAGTCTTAATGCTCGGGAAATTTTACAAATACTTATAAAATAATAAGTTGAAACGGGTTTTACCTAAAACATAGTTTTTGGATATATGAGATAATCCGGAAAATTAAAATGTTAGTTTATTCAAGCATTATAAATTACAAAACGTTTTTAGTTTTGTAGGTTTATTTATGCAACAAAATCAACTGTAAGTCCTATATATGTGTTGTTTATAATGGGTACCTACGCTAATAAATCCTCGACTTGATGCAACTGCGTCACCTACCATGAAATCATCGATTAATGTTGTAAGTAATACCAGATGGCATAAATTAGGGAAGAATTTATTTATTACATCACAAAAGAAAACAAAATGGAAAGAGCATACATCGGGAATGGATTAAAATATTTATCATGATTATAAACTTTTCTTTGCGTTTAAACGCCCACCTCTACTCGTTACCTACGAGTAGAGGTGGGCGTTTAAACGTGCCGTAACTTTTGTGACATTTATATCTGAAGTTATACACACATCACAAAAATTGCGAGAGCTTAAGAAATGTACAAAATTAAGTAACATAGTTCAATCCAGGATTGAAATATTAGGTTTAATATTATATAATTCAGTATAAAAACTACGAATGATTCCAAACTTTTTATGATCTTTGACATGTTTTAGCGAAATTTGACTATTTGTGGTTCACGTATTCGATTTTTCCTCTTGCGTATCTGAATCTGTAACTACTACTACCTACTGTAAACCAAGAGATCCGTTGTTAAATACTCACACCTTAACATAACCAGTAACTAGTAAGACAATACATTCTTGGCACGCCTTAAAAATGTATTAAAATATAATTGCATTTTATACTGCCAATAACACAAGCTTAATATTAAATATAGATCCGAGAAGCAGCCAAAAATACTCTTTCATTTATTCGTATCATGGAAGTCATTTCTCACAATATACTTAATTTAAAAAGTTTTCTAACTTATTCTCTCTGCCTCGAATTCGAACGAGGCCTTATACCCACCACCCATTTAGGCCACCTTAGTCCAACAGTGGGACATTACAGCCTGTATTATATATAACATAAAAATATCTTTGGTACTCCCAAGTTAAGATACTATATTAACAACGATATTAAAGGGAAGATTGGCATGACAAGATCATCGTTATGCGGAATGTCACCATAACGTTGCAGGGACGGAAATGTTAAGTACAGAATATTATTTAAAGTACAGACAGAGCAATTCCTTATCATAAATATTAATTTATTAAAAAAATATTAAAAAATAGCTGTATTTCGTCACAACGTGATCTTGACGCTTGCCATGTGATCGTCACCTTTTTCATATATTACTTTATTTGGTGAATACAGTTTCTCTTGTATCGCCGCGAACGACTGGCCCTTCGTCTCGGGAAGTACAACTAATATAAATATCACACCGGCCACCGACAACACCCCGAAGCCCCAGAACGCAACGTATGTCCCCAAACCAGAGGCCACCACCTGATATAACTTTGTTACCGCAAATGTCATTAAAGCTACAAATATTTGTATCACACACGTAGCCTTCGATTTAATGTTCGTTGGGAATATCTCCGAAGTAATCGCGAAAGGCACCGTGGCTAAGCCTATAGTGTACGAAAATATAAATATAGGTATCACAACAGTAGGAATGAATTTCAAACTAACAACGAATTCGCTGTTCTCGTGCTTCAAGAAGAAGTATGCTCCTATGATGACGTTCGATAGTCCGACGCCGCAAGAAGATATTAACAATAGAGGCTTCCTTCCTAACCTGTCGACAAGTTGGGAAGATATAGCTGAAGTTAGCAGCTGAACTGATCCGAAGAGTATGCAGGCCTCTTCGGCCTTCATACCGCCTTCGGCTTCTCCAAATATTTGTTGGGCGTAAGCTATGATCGCTGTACTGCCGCAAAACTGTTGCGTGAAGTATATGCCCATCAGAATCATCAATCCTTTCCTGTTTCCACCTACTGTGAACAAGTCTTTCCACCGGCCATTCTCCTTCATATTCTCCGTGACTAAGTGAGTCATGCTCTCTAATTCTTCTCTAACATAAGATTTTCCTCGTAGTTTCTTGAGCGAGAGTTCTGCTTCTTGCCTCTGTCCGGACTTAATATAGTAGTAAGGAGACTCGGGCATAGTACTAAACGTTACTACAAATAGTATGGGTATAGCGATATTGAAACTGGCGAGGCCCAGTATGGAGACATAAGGACCAATGCAATACTGAGAGAGGATGCCGAACTGAAACAGAAAAAGGTATCATGTAAATAAAGTGGCAATCGTAATGTTGAAACCTTAAATGAATGATATTGGAAGTATTTTTAACGTAGCCCCTCACCGTTTTATTCCTGTACCTTGGGTGCGTTTACTAACATGAAAATTCACTCCCACAAATACCCAGACCGAAACAAATAATTGTGGGTCACACAAAGACGTGTCCCGTGTGGGAATCGAACCCGCGACTATTCGACCCAGTGGATGGAGCGGCTTAAGCTCTTAATCACTGCGCCAAATCGTCCGTTTTGTTTTTCAACAGTTTACACTTATCCATAAGTCTATAGTTCTCGAAGGGATATATCATTATTAAACATGCATTTTATGAGAAATAAGTTGATATAAATTCTTAACAGCCTGCTAGTTAATATTTTTTCATATTTATCGTCAATTTACACATACATTCAAAGTTATTATTAAAATGATCGCAAACTGATATACCTATTTTTGTGTGTCAATATATAACGATTTTATTTCTTGTTCTAAGACTATGAATATTAAACAACGTAATAATAACACGAGGTTAATTCATTGAATTAATTTGCGTATTCACGAACGTTAGCATACATACATAGAATGTCTCTTCGGATATATTAGTCAAGGTTGATTGGACTACTTTTTGTGATATGATCCAGAACAAGTTCAGTGTCGTTATAAAAAAGTATATAAGTAAATTATAATGTTGTTTTTCCGTTGTAAATATTAGAATATCCGTGTCACCGCGAATGGTATTCTTCGACGATGACGTCAAACTTACAATTTTCTAAAATTAAAATTCTGTTTTCACATTTCATATTTCATATCACATTTAATGATCTTCAACTCTATCTTAAATGCATGAAAATTTCAAGGTACAAGAAGGAGATAGACCCATTCATTCATAACTTCAAATCTGCATTCATGCAAGCATGCAAATTTGAAAGGCTTGCATTTAAAAGCACTTTAAATATGCTAAAATCCAACCTGGTCATCTGAATCATGAAGATGACCAGATTTTTTTTTATATTAGTTACTTGACTTTGTTTGCGTTGACTTTAGACAGGAACCTAACATTTTTTATCCAATCATCAACTTATGCTATACTAATCTATACATTTGTATTTGTTGAAAATGGGTCAAATATTAGGTCTTGGGTTCAAATCCTAGGTGGAATAAATGTAGTTTTACTAATGATAACTTCCCAGTATGAGTCTGGGGTCTAGAATTGTGCCCGGTATATGGCGAGAGGCTCGCCTTCTATTAGATGAGACCTAACATTGGCGGCGAAAAGTGGAGGTACTCAGTACACCTTTGCCACCCCTGCTTGGGGAATATAGGCGTGACGGTGTTTGGTTAAAATGCATAGTATTGCGCAATCATCAACTTTTACCAATGATTATGGTACAATTTTCATATTCGAGCGTCTCTGTGCTTCGGAAGGGACGTTAAGCCGTTGGTCCCGGTTACCACTTAATGTGGTAGTCGTTAAGCCGAGTTGGAAGCCTTAAAGGCGGCTTGATAAGTTCCAACAGCAGGTGGCCACAAACCTGCCTCCACCAATCCGCACCGAGTTCGCGTGGTGGAGTATGTAGTACCTAATCTCTCTCACCTCGATTTGTGAGAGAAGGCCTTTGCCCAGCAGTGGGCATTATAGGTTGATATATTCTATTCTATTCTATGGTGCAAGTTGATGATTACGTATTTTCTTAACTAATGAAACGTGTAATTTGGTGTAGGCAACCGTACGAGTTGATCAATCATTAGCAAGCCTGCCACAATCTAGTGCTTCCAGTCGAGAAGGTTGAGGTTCAGAGACGCTCATGCACTATTTCACTCGAGAAAACTTGAACACCGAGTTTCTATTGCCTCGAGACCGTTGTAAAATCACTAGATTATTTGAACCGCAATCAATCGCCTATTAAGATCTCCGATGACCGAATGGCAGGAAAGATAGGATACAACAACAAAGGGCCGTTACCTCTACCTGTTCCTTTCATCCAAACGTGAGCGTTTGGCAAGAACATGACGAAGTTGACCACTGTGTGGCTGAATTTCTCACCGGACATGGCAACTTTAAGAGTAAATTATTCTCTTTTAAACTAGTACTTTCACTGCTATGCCAGTGTTACAAGTACAACTGCGAGTATGAACAATCAGCATATCACGTTCTATGGGAGTGCAGTCTCTGGCACAACGAGCGTACCATTATGTCAAACAGTCTGCGATATACATCCGGGGTAATCTACTTCAAGGATCTTGTAGAAACTCGGTATAATTTCCGTGCGTTCAAGCCTTTTTGCCGTACCTATTACTGGAATCAAACATGAGGCTAACAAATAGGCCCTGTTAATATTTTTTTTCGTATGTATCGTGCTTTAAAACTAGGCTTATACTAGTTGTAATCTCCTTCTCTATGTCTGATCTGCCAATTTTTTGTGTCTCCCGCTTTGCAAAGGATTCCCGTCCTTTGTGGAATTCCGTCCTTGATTTTTCCTACTCCTTTTATTCTTTCTAATTAAATATGTTGCGGGTTCCAAGACAATTAAAGCGCTTTCCGGGACACCACAGGGATGGAAGAAGGAAGCCTTGGTGTCAGCTAAGGAGGCTATCTAAGGATCCTAGCTTACAGGAGTTACAGTTGTGGGACACATTCCCACAACGGACTTAGTCTCATAAAAAAAGACATTAGCAAGTGAGATACTGTCAACGTGTTACTCATCAGCTCTGTGTAAATTAATCTTATGTTTGTATTTCATGTACTGGTCACGTTTCTTCTCCCTGTTAGTAGAACATTAAAGCATCTTTACATATTTGCCAAGTCACGTACTGAGGCATGCTCACGCGTAAAATAGGTTTTACAAACTTTAGCGTAATGCTCTTATCAGAATGCAAATTAATATTCAATTTAGTTCTAGATATGATAAAGTCTATATCACTAAATATGGTCAAGTGACCTAATTCGTTTAACCTTGTGATTGTACAATCGTGTGAATATTTAGTTAAGAGTAGCCTGCCTGGATCTGGCGTTTGCGGGTTCCAATCTCAGAAGGAACATAGATACTTATACAGTACCTATTCATTCTTTCATAATTCCTATGATAAAGTATTCCTATAGTCTTTCGGTTTAGGTATTTAACTAAAGGTAAACAAGAAAAGCTGTTAAATTATTAAATATAGTTTGAAAATGAATTGGTTAATCTTCAGTAATAAAATAGGAAATTTTCGTATCTTTTAATTTGGCAACGTATTTTGAAAATACGAGTATAAAGTGACATTTAAAAACTATTATTTTTGATTTACATATACCTAGATGGAAATGGAATAAAAATACCTACTATTCTTCCTTTTTTGTGACTAAATTGATAGACTATATTGCGAGGCAGGAGTTTATACCTAAAGAAAATATGATAAGTATCTTCACAATATCTCTAGATATAAGTGGGTGACCTGATTAGTTTTATTGCCTTCGTAAACGTACGGAAGTTACACAATACTTACTTTCGACATTACTGTAATTAAAGTAGCCATGGCCCCTCTGACGTCATCCGAGGCTATTTCCCCGAGGTACATGGGCGCGGTGGTGTAGGCGATACCGTAACCAAGGCCGGAGATAAGGCGAGAAGCGTAGATGGTGGGCACGTTGCCGGCGAACATGACCAGGATCCAGCCGATGATGTACGGCACCGAGGCTAGGAGGAGAGTCTTCTTGGTACCAATTCTGTCTGCGAGGTATGATGCGGGGATGGGACTGGCCGCTGGAATTGAGAAGTAAATCGTGTTGATAAATTTATAAAACTACAATTATGCGCAAGGAGACTACAATATATCAAACTATAAAGTATGTTTTTAACGAAAATAGTAGATAGACACAAGAAGATAATAATATTAGCCCTGTTAAGAAACTATCCCACCGTCGGGCATGGGCCTCCTCTCAAACTGAGACGGCTTAGGCCATAGTTCGTGAGGAAACCTGCACGCCTAAGAGTTTCGCGAAGGTGTGTGAAGTTCCCCAACCCGCAATGGGCCAGCGTTGAACAAGAAGATACACAAGAAGATACCTACCTAAAATAAGGTAATCTTGATAAGTTTCGTGTTTCAAGGCAAAATGGCGCAAGGCGTACAAAATTTATGTCCTGCAGTAGTTTTGCCCATAATCAGCGTTCTATAACCCACTGCAAGACATAAGATTCCTCCTTCTTGTTTTTCGCGGTTCTGTGCTAAGATTAGCACTTAAGCTTTTAATCCGTCGTGTTCTTCCTCCAACGCTCAATACATCATATATTCATTGAACCTAAAAACCTACCACCACTACCAATCGTCTTTAACCTTGAAAAAAATCTTTTCAAAAAAAACGACTTCAAAAAGCAGAAAATTAATATTTGAAGTCGGTACGGTTAGTGCAGTCGGTTACTTGTTACCGACTTCAAATATTTTTTTTTGCTTTGTTAAGTCGGTAAAATTTTTTTAAAAAGATTTTTATTTTACAATTTTAAGTGACTATTGAATTATTTACTAATATTTATATACCTATATTATATTATTTTGCTGAGTTGTACAGCAAGGTACCTACAGGATTGATATAATAGCCATAATAACGGAATCTATACAATCTTGCTGTATGCCGTTAAAGAGCCCCCTGATGTAACTTCAAAGTCCAAAGTTCATTACCGATTTCATTAAAATGGGACCACCTCGAAATCATACTAAGCCCAACGCAAAAAGAATCATCAAAATCAGTTCATAAATAAAGACGTTATAAAAAAACACAGACGAATTGTCAACCTCCTCCTTTTTTGAAGTCGGTTAATATTCTGATTAGTTCTATAGCAGGGTACCTATAGGATTGACGTAATACCCATAATATCTCAATCTTAGCATTCGTATTGTGTGTAGTTAAGAAGTTCCCTGGTGTTTCTTCCAAATCCAAGATCCAATACCGATGAAATTAAAATGCGACCACCTTGGAGCTATACGGAACCCAATGCAAAAAGAATTTTTAAAATCGATTCATAATTGGCGGAATGATCGCGTAACATACATACAATAAAAACACAGTCGAGTTGAGAACCTCCTCCTTTTTAGAAGTCGGTTAAAAATTACCACACATTCAGAGTACACACCCCACTAAAATCTATGTTACACCTTTAGTGGCAAAAAGAAAATCTTATCAATTTGAAATAAAACTATTTTACGGATTTTATCGCGGTTAATTTTTTTATTTTTAGTTCCCGACGTTTCGAGTGCTTTGCAGCACCCATGGTCACGGGAGGGACTGAGGTGTTAGACGTCCAATAGGCATAGTTGTTCCGGGGTACCCTCAACCTTCTATAATCAAATCCAAAACCAAGCATAACACTGCAAGACCTCAAGACACCGTGAGCTCATTCTGCGTAGATCGGACCAAAAACAACAAAAATAATTAAGAAGTTTGAGGGTACCCCGGAACAACTATGCCTATTGAACGTCTAACACCTCAGTCCCTCCCGTGACAATGAGTGCCGCAAAGCACTCGAAACGTCGGGAACTAAAAATAAAAAAAATAAACCGCGATAAAATCCGTAAAAAAGTTTTATTTCATGTGTAATATTCGCGTAAATCTAAGAACTCAATATCTTATCAATACGTTTAATTCTTAAGTATAAACTACCCACGTCATCTTCCAATTCAATGCACTCTTTATTAAACCTTCACTTTCATTTAGGTTTCTCAGCAGAAGTACTTGCACATTTATAAGTTTGACCTCGAGCGGTTCTGATTACTGCGGCGCAGCGAAGATCACATGATGTCGAACTTTCCATTGCATCGAAGTTCTTAACAACGCATGCATTCTTAACTTCGAATAAAGCTTCGTTTATACCGAGCATAATATTTTGTTGCGGAGCTTTTGGAAGGTATTTGAGTATGCTTGAATGGTGACTGGTGATTTATCTACTGACTGATTGGGATCAAAATTACTTCGGTGAAATGTTTGAATTGATGAACATTCTGACTTTTTCAAATTAATTATATATTTTCGTTTCATATCAAATCCAATATTTTTCTAGATCTAAATAATATCTCTAATGATTGTTATACAGCGTTTTCAAAATAAAGAGTATAATCGTTTTGATAAATTGGAAATGTTTAGCGATTTATGACGCTCACTCTATATCAACCTGGCTATCCTTAAAAGTCACGGAAGAAGTCACTAAATAAATGGTTTGAACTACGAAACTGGATATTGGTTACTAATTTTATGGATTTTTGTTGGTTGGTGTGGCTACCATATAGAATTTGTTGCTCGTAGTGTCACTAAGTGGTGTGGATCATTTTTGCTTCCATTATGGTATGTTGTGATATGATTAATTACCTGAACACAGTATCATTATTGAGGCGATCCATGAGCTCTGGTCGGGCGAGGTCTGTATCGGGGACCCTTCGGCCAGGAGTATGGGCAATGTGGGCGATGTCCAGCCTACCGTGGTCCCTGCCGCCGCCGTGATCAGCGTAGCTGGAATGTAAAAGATAACTAAATATAAATGTATGTAAGTAGTAAGGATATTTTTTCGATGTATTTACCTTTTTTGATATGACTTTGTGTATATTTTGATTATTTAAGGGTTTAAAGAGTGAGCAGAAAAGACGCAATACTGTTTGAAGATTTGCAAGAAGAAAAATACTATTTAATGTGTTTTCGCAGACTCCATGAACGAGGGGCGGGTATAGCCGATTATACTGATTAGAAACTCGGTCTAACTTTCGTCTCCTCAGCCTATTTCAGAGTGAATAGGCAATTACTTAATTAGCGAGCCACAGCTTTGGCCACATCGTCACTTTTCATGCTATGAGATAAGGGTCAGTCGCTGACCAGTCCTGAATAAACAAAACCCATTCCACGTGTTTGCACAACGTGTGTTAAATGAACATAGTCTGAATCTGCTTATACTATCAATATTGGAACTTAATTGGCTGGGTACGCCGAGATACAGTACGATCTCTCCCTGGTAACTATCCGTATGCGTATTTAGGAGTGGGAAAACTGTGAGTCTACGTAACGAGCATGCTTACAGTGAAAACAATGTGAGAAAACACTCACGTCTGAAAGAACCACGGAGAGAACCTAAAGGTATATTAAATTTCTTTACATGTTTTAAAGAGAAATGTGAAATGTGTTGAAAGACTTGACTCTGACGTATTTAGGTGCAACGTCAAAGTATCTAGGGGAAAAATCATAAAGAAAAGTGGATGTCCGGTGTACACCTCTACTTCCCTTGAAAATATCTGACGTCTCGTCTTAATTGTTATATTCTACTTAAAGAGGGACCAGGAGGCGATGTACGGCAGGTACACTTTTGAATGAATCTATTTTATGGGTAAACATAATACTAATATATTCTTATCAAACTGCAATCGATGTAACAATGTATACAGTAAATAAACCGATTATGGTTAATCGATTTTCTTTGGTGCATGGTTGCATTACATAAAATGAATTTGAGCGTATCAATCGATACTTTTATAATATACTCTTATTGTTACGCAATATGATTTTTGAACAGTAAATAGGGTACGCAATTTATTTTGGAAAAACATTACTCTATTTACTATTTTTTTTTCCAACATATTATAGAGATCAAGAAAGAGATATACTATGACGGCTTTAATAATAAACGTTATGTAGCGGGTGAATAGTTACCTACCTAGTTACCTACTGCTTTCTCTCTTTCTGTCATCCGTCATTTGAAATTCGAAAGAAGATAACAAAGCATTATGTAACTATACAGACGCTATAGAATGTTTATTAGTATAGGGGTGAGAGCTTAGTAAAGGGTTAAAAGAATTCACTAATCTGACAGTCCTTAATGTTTTCTGTCCTATGTTCCATGCTCCGCTTCCGTGTTCATTACATGTTATAATTTATCTAATTTTTGAAGTGAAAACTTCTTCAGGCGCGTTGGACATTTTTTGAGATGAACAATTGAACTCGCGACACTGTTACCGTTACCGACAACTCTGTATGTATGTATATATTGTGTACGTACGTACATATATACACATATACGATGACATTTTTTGAGATGGGAAAAAACCATTGAACTCGTGACACTGTTACCGTTACCTCTGTATATAAAAAAAATAAAAAATATTTTCTGACGTTTCATAAAATACACACGTAAATGTTCAAGTTTTCACTTCTGTCGGCACTCCCGGAGTGCCACTGTTTTTATTTGATTTATTATGTTTGTAAACCATTATGAATGTGAAAATATCACCATTGTATTTTCCAAAAATATAATGGTGACACTGAGATTTTCACCATAATTCAAAGAATTCGGCTTTATAGTGAGTCGTTACGTTTAAAACCTATGCACGTATTATTTGCAAAGTTCATGTACAACAAAATACTTAGATTTATTCTGCCAATTTATTAACGCTCATACTCTCGTGATATATTTCTTTTGAAATTCTGGAATGAGTAATTTAGGAGTTGTTAAGTAGGTAGTACGCTCATGGTTTAATGGTTTGTTTTAATTGTAATTCTGCCATATAAGTCATCAGTAGGTTCTAACATACCACAATCAAACTAGGATGTAACTGATAAATGACCACGTTGATAATAAGTACTTATATAGAGTTCCGCAATTCCGCGATTCCCGCACGAATCGATCACACAAATCTTTGTGTGATCCACAATTGTTTGTTCCGGTCTGGGTGTTTGTGTACGTGAGTTTTCATGTTTGTAACGCACCCACGACACAGGAATAAGTCCTAGTGTGGGGCTACGTCTTTTAAAAAAAAAAAGAAAAAAGATAAACACTGGAATTCTTACTTGGTGATTCTCTCGCACGCCATATAAGAGATATTTTTTGTGGTTAACGGTTTGGTTAAGTTTTAAAGAGGTTTTAAAAAATGTTGTTCCCAACATTTTTTTAAAACCTCTTTAAAACTCTTTGGTAATAGCTTAAAATGAATTAAATAAAAGAGCATCTTTTTCGTTTGTAGTTTAGTTAGGGTAATTTAAGTAGCAGGTAACGAGACGAAAGGGTTTTTTTTTTGCGTTATCCTAACAAAAAGATTACAATTTTTGTATTACAAACGAAACCCTTATTAAACGAACCCAACACTCTTAAATACTTACTTTAAAGACGCTTTCGCGGTGGGGTTGTGGTATAACGCCGATAAGGATGGGACTTCGCATCTCACACCCAATGTACCTCGCGATGTCTGATGTCACTCCTTTGGTTTATTTGAGGTAAATATCGGAAATGTGATTCAGATATTGTGTAATTTATCTGTCCACATTAGTTTAATTCGATGTAGTTATCTTAATAAAATTATAGTACTCGTACTTCAAAAAGATTTCCGGAGATAAAAAGAAAGAAAAAGTTTATTGCTTTTTATTTAAAAAAAAATCCGTTCAACTTAGTTAGATATAAATATGTTTTACGTCTGATATTATCTTAGCGGACTGTACAGGTGTGGGTATGTAACATGCCCGGACCAATGAAATATTGACGAATAAATATGATAGTTTAAGAATAATCTATCTATCTATCTATAACCTCACGCCAGATCCCTTGCGGGGTAGGCAGAGAGTACAGAGTTCCAACAGGTTCTTTCCTTACATACTTCTCTGGCTTCCTCGACTCTCATAGTTCGTCTCATACACGCTCGCCGGTTACGGAGACTCTTGACTTATATAATTAATTTCATATATTTCTTAAATACTCTGTAAGTGTACTCTGTGTGTGTGTTACTATGCATACGTGCACATATGCACATCACTAGTATTGCTTCACTTATGACGTAAGGAAGACACATGGAGTCCCTCTTTTTTCCTAGTCCGTGGGCATCATCTATAATTTATGGAGGAAAGTCTTATTTTTGAATATTTTGGAATAATAACCAAAGAGTGACCTTCAATATTTCACTCGTTCACCCAGTGATGCTGTGCAGGACACCCACGTTACCGAGTTATTTTTGATACCAATGTGACAGGTGAGCTGGCGCTCTTTTTCGGGTGCGTTGATTTCATATCTTTCTAAAACACGATAAGTTCACTCGGACATGGAAGTTTTTCACAATTTTCTCGATCCATCAAGCAAATAATTATTGCAAGCCGTACTTTGAATATTGGATCTTATAAAAACGCGGAATATTGATTGTTAGATTTACGCAAAAATTACACGTGAAATAAAAATATTTTCGAGCACCTATGGTCAAGGGAGGCGCCGAACATCGGAACTCGGAAAATCTAAAAATAAACCGCGATAAAATCTGTAAAATAGTTTTAATTCATGATGAACGCGGAAACTTAATCTAGTGGTACATCACCGCGTTCTAATACTGATTGTATTTATGTCTTTGTCTCTATTTATTGTATTCGGCTTTGTTATAAACGTTACGTACGTATAGATAACATTAAATGAATTTGAGTAACTAAATAATAAGCGATGTAAAAAAACTGTTCCGGTATAAAAACATGTGTCTTCATTTATTAATAATTGTTTACAGAATATTGTGATGCCAGTGGTTTGGCGAGGTTTGTTATTTAAAAAGAAAATATGTTCCATACAAGAATTTATTCTTGTTTCGGGACTAGCTTTACACTAAGACTTGTGTAGACTGAGCAAGTGAGCAATGCTATCAAAAATGGCGCCGAAAGTAACATCCGTTACGCACTATGTGTGCGTGATGCCAGCGTTCGATTTTTGAAAATGTGTTCATAAGCTGTCAATGTGAGCGTGCGCGAGCACGTCCAAACTCAATTTATCTGCCTTAAGGGTAGATACATTTTATGCCGTTTACGTTTAAGGAACGACCATTTATGAACAGTTAGGTGGAAGGATAATCCATACATATCTCTTCCATACTTGCATTATAAGATTTGATACTCCTCATTTTGTTGTGTATAATAACCCACCATAACTATAAAACAATAGTACCTTCTTCCTCGTGTTTTAATAGTCTCTAATTTTTTGTTTTAAATATTTCGAAGTTAATAATTAAAAAACTAAATTACCTAGTACAAAAATAAAATTTTACTAAGGTAGGGACATTAACATTTGTTAAATATACTGGAAAACGTTTAAACATACGAATGGGATAGCCAATGTGTTTTTGTTATAGCTACTAGCAAATATGACCATGTTTCTGAATTTCGTGGAAGACTCAAGTGGCTGCCAATCCGCCATCGCCGGAATGCTAACATACTATTGCTTTTATACAACATTTTATATAATTCGACAACTCCCTCTTACCTCAAAAAACGGTTTGAATTCCTTCATGAAACGCATTCGAGGTTCCTAAGGTCATCAGATAATCTGAGGCTGAAAACACCAATGCATTCCACAAACTTCTTTCATAAATCCTTCACTAATCAAGCTGTACGCTTGTGAAATGCATTGCCTGTTACGGTCCGACGTGCAAAGACGTTGCATTCTTTTAAAACAATGGTTAAAGATCAATTTTTCCTGGTTGGATAATTTAATAATTGACGCATAATTGCATTGAATTAGATTTATATGTTTAGTATATCAAGTCCTGTGTATCAATATGTATGTAGTAGTATCTTATAGTATTTTATAGAATATATATCTTTATAGTGTACGCCACCAACTGCCCTCTATTTTTATCTGTTGCTTCTTCCAACGTACTGGTTGTCTGGAAGAAATTGCTCTTAGCAATAAGACCGCCAATTGTGCCTCTATCTTAAGTTAATATCGCATTGTATTTTTCTGTTCGCTGGTGTACAATAAAGAATACTCTATCTATCTATCTATCTACTTAATTTTGTAACATCGCTAAAATAAGAAGCACTTGATTTGATCACGGCAAGGTAGTCTAGGTCGCGGAGTACATACTTTGTAGTCTAAATCTTCTCCGATTTCGTAATGTTTTGTTTTGTCATTCGACAAATGTAAAAAATATTCATTTTATACGTAAACCAGCAGGGCTGACACGGGCAGGAAGACTTGGCTCAAGACAAATTTTTTTCGGCCGATGATTCGAGTTTTGTACGCAAGTCAAAATATTCTTGTCTTGTCTCTACACGTCTATACTATATAATTCTTCTTTCTCTTTCGTTTTTTTTAAAGAAAGGAACGAATGAATGACCACCCACCCAATGAATTATAACCGTATCGTGGATGCGTTTACAAACACAAAATTCACATAAACTAACACCCAGACCGAAATAAATATTTGTGGGTCACACCAAGATTTGTTCCATGCGAGAATCGAACCCGCGACTACTCGATCCAATAGGCGGAGCGGATTAAGCTCTTAATCACTGGACCAAGACGACCGTAAAAGTCTTAAAACGAGTTTTTTATGTAACTTTTGTCACGGCACGCCATGCACGTTTAGCACATAAAACAAAACGGTTATATCGCGCCTAGGGCGAAAAAATCCGTGACATATACTTTGTCACGCCACCTGCACCAGCCCAGCTGCAAAACGAAGTCTAGAAACCCAAGAGCGTTCTACATTACTACGACCTTCTCACATAACACTTAGGTTTATAATTATGATTACTATTTCATATCAACTGCGCTGAGAAATAACATGACCCCTATACAGACTAGTTTTAATTCTTGTATTTCCTATTACGCTACGTCGTCCTTACGAATATTATATATGAGGCGTTTGTTTATTAGTCGTCAGAAATTATTAATTAAGCTTATATGAAGTAGTAATAATAGTAGCCCTGCTAAGAAACTGTCCCACTGTTGGGCACGGGCCTCCTCTCAAACTGAGAGGGTTTAGGCCATCGTCCACCACGCTGGCCCAGTGCGGGTTGGCAAACTTCACACAGCTTCGAAAAACTCTTAGGCATGCAGGTTTCCTCCCGATGTTTTCCTTCACCGTTAAAGCAAATGATAGTTAATTTTTAATACCAACATGCTTTCAAAAAGACAGAGGTGCATGCCTGGGTTTATACCTGAGACCTCTAACTTTGCGGTCCAACGGTCTAACCACTAGGCTATCAGTGCTTCCTTTTTTTATATGAAGTAGTCATCATCATTATCATACCAGCCTATACTTGTCCACTGCTGAACATAGGCCTCCCCAATCGCTTTCCAGCGTAACCGGTCCGATGCCACCTGCATCCAACGACTTCCTGCGATTTTCACAAGATCGTCGGTCCATCTGGCAGGCGGTCGTCCCACGCTGCGCTTGCCAATACGTGGTCTCCACTCTAGAATCTTTCTGCCCCAACGCCCGTCTGATCTACGCGCTATGTGGCCCGCCCATTGCCACTTCAGCTTGCTAATCTTAAGGGCTATGTCGGTGACCTTGGTTCTTCTACGAATCTCCTCATTCCTGATTCGATCACGTAGAGAAACGCCGAGCATAGCTCTCTCCATAGCTCGCTGAGCAACTCTGAGCTTGTAGTACTTGATTTAAAATAAATCAACCTATATCACCAACAAGGCCTGTTCCCAGAAGATGTTAGAGACCTCACCTCAAAACGATGTGAGAGGGTCATTCGCCACTACGCGGACCCAGTATGGAATACTGAAGATGTTTGATATTGCTCTACTGGTCATGCTCACTAACAAGTCTATGCTTGCGGTGGCTATTTGGTGCGGATCACTTCCTTCCTTCCAATATGGTTGAGGGAGGTGATGGCTACTCAAGTAGCCATACTCGTGAACGGGTGATGTGAGACTGGTCCGCATAGAATCCTTTAGATAGTTCCTAGTATCTAGTATAATATCGTAAGCATTCCCTTCGTCGTAAGGTTGGTAGTACTCTTTTCCGTGTAGATTGTAGTGCCAGTGCTTTTGTATTTTTTCCCTAAATAATAATAATTTTAACAGTCAAATACGTTCAAGACTTGAAAAAATAGTATTAAGGATAGAAAAATTTAGTGACCGTGAAAAAGCTAAGAAAGAGCTTTTAATTTCCTTCTAATGTTTACGATGACAGGTTGCCGCCATGATAGGTACGTAAAATAATGTTAAATGGGTCCATGTTTCAATTCCACATTTTTATTGATATTATATTGTGGTATAAAATCATTGGAAATGATTTATGTCTTTATTTTAATGTACTGAACTTGTATAGATCGAAACATACAACCCTTTATTACCCTAAGATCCTTTGGAACTCTGGGTTCTCTGCCTATCCCGCAAGGGACCTGGCGTGATGGTATGAATTACTCTATTTCTGGAGTCATCTTGAATGGATTGATCAGATAAATAGGTTTTTTTTTTCTATTTTGAACGTATTTTCCTTATATTCTGGGTTTAATGTTTTTTATTATCATTGGCACCAGCAGACTCAGTCATCCCAACGGAAACTTTTACGTTAGACGCACTTTATTTTTATTCAATACAAAATATATATTTTTTAAGTTTATGAAATTGATTTTGTAGACATTAGTATCAGAGGTAGTAGAAAACTATTGGTGGGCCTATATTAATTTAGATGTAATCAGTCATAATAAATAAACATATCTACCAATCCGCATTGGGCCTGCGAAGTGGAGTTATGACCTAATTTCTCTCCTCTCAATATGTGAGAGAAGTCTTTTAGTCTCAGCAGTGGGACAGTATAGATCTGCCTTTACTCTCACTGCTGGGCAAAGACTTGCTTGATAAGGTAAACATGACTTACTTATTAAACATTTGTATGACATTTAAATCAAATTGTTGTGTAGGGTCTGTTTACATAGATTGGTTTCAAGACCATTGAAAAACGCTTGTTTCAGATAGACCACGACCACGGGATCGTAGTCGGCGGAGGCTACGATTAACGGATTGGCATGGGTAGATGCGTTCGCGAAGTGTCGTGTTGTCGCCTTTTTAATATAGGCGCGAATAGGTTCGAGACCTAGATCGGAGTGGAGATCGACATTCCGTACGAACCAGGGGGCTCCTACGGCTTTACGGAGGAAGCGGTTTTGAACCGCTTGGAGTTTATCGATGTGAGAGGGAGCCGAATGCCCGAACACAACACACGCATAAGTCATGATGGGCTATGTGACGCTGCAACGTTGCCCAGTGTCCCGCAACATGCCCTCTATAATTTTGCGACACATTTACGTGACGCGAGACATGTTGCCAGCTCCCGTTCCGAGAGCGAGTGCACGTGTAGCGCGTCAATGTCGCTCCATTTGTTGCAGAGTGTAGGCGTGTGCGCAACCTGACCCTCAACATGGGTCTGGTTTGGGGAAACGAAACCGTCCTGTTATTACTTGAGTTTTACCAGAATCATGAATTGTTGAGGGATATTTCAAACCGTTTTCACTTAATATTGCCAAGGCGCTTAAATTACCGAAAAATGAAATTCTTCTTTCTCGTTGTAGTAATTCCGCATCTACCACCTCTTTCGAAATTCTCTTTCCTTCCTTAAATAAATATGTACGCAGCAGTAATCGCCACAACCTCCTCGGGTGACAACTTTATAAACACTGACTAGTGTGGCCTGCAAAATGTTCCGCGACATTCCACGTAGTTATTAAGCGACATGTTCCACAATATGTCGCTGCAATTGTCCCCTAATGTATCCAAGGCCTTAATGGACTTCAATGGCATACCATTGCACGAAGTTATCATAGCAGCCCGCATTTGGTCGTAGGGAATAAGGGCTCTTTCGGATGATCTATCGCAAACGAGATAGCGAACAGAGATGATTATGTTAACAAAAATATTTTCTTTTAAGCGCTCGCTAAAAAGAGATTCTCAGTTCGACTCGATCGACAATTTTTTCAGTTTTTAACGCGGTTTATTTTGATTTTTTAATTTCCGATGTTTTGAGTGCTTTGCAGTACCCATGATCACGGGTCACTGAGACGTCGACGTCCAAGGGGTACCTTTAAACTTCTTTATTATTTTTGTTGGTCTGATCTGCGTGGAATGAGCTCACAGTGTCATGATGAAATATAATTTTATTTCTTGTGTAATATTTGCGTGAATCTAAGAATTCGATTGCGTTTTGTTACTCTACTCCATTGTTCGATTTAAAACCGGTTTAATTAAAAAATATATAAATACATTTTAGTAAATAACACATCCGCGTACATTCAGTTCATTATAAAGATAACAATGTGTTATCGAGTTGATATTAAAACAAAATCGTTAATATGAAATGGGTTAGCAACAATGCACAAACTGCCAGCGGTTGTCCACTCTAGTGAAACTCCATTCTTTTGTTAGAACACTACCCTCCAAACACTACTTCTTTAAGTGATGGGTCAAAATCGGACCACACATCAAGCAAGTCCGTAACCGAGCAGTCTTTGTGCTCGGTCGTCTTTACCTGATAATCTGCAAGCGGAGTGAAATGTCCCTTAGGAATAAGGTGACACTTTACAAAACTTGTATACGGCCCATCATGACGTACGCTTGTGAGGTGTGCGGTGTGTGCTTCCAAACGGTTTAATCCCGTTTCCCCCGCAAAGCCGTCGGAGTCCCGTGGTTCATACAGAATGTCGATTTCCATTCCGATCTCGGTCTCAAACCTATTCGCGCCTTCATTAAAAAGGCAGCAATCCGATATTTTTCGAACGCGTCCAGTCATAGAAATCCGCTAAGCATAGCCGCTACCGACTACGAACCTAACTCCCCTCCTATCAGCCGCTACCGCCGTCCGCGGCATGTTTTCACCGATCCTCCCGATGCCCTTACATCCCTTCTTTCGGATACAGATACCGCACACAGGATCAGACGCCGATCTCGCCAGCGATGTCAAAGAATCCTTTGCCCGCCGGTCGGGGCAGAGCACTACGGCGAGACACCTAGTATACCCCTCCCTCCCACATAGCGACTGCCCAAACCGAGGCTATTCCTCCTTGAGGCGCTCTTGAACTAGTTGCCCACTTACCCTACTGACTCGAGCGTTGTGGTTGCACGCTCGCTCCTTTTGTCCGGTGAAGCTGTAAAGGCCCCGCGGCCAACAGCGTAGATCATTTACACACACACAAAAAAAAGTATGTGGCTTGCCTTTCCTAGTTTATAACATAATATAATTTGACAGTATTTGACCGCATTTGTGGCCACATATGTACAAAAGGACTGGATAAATCTCAGTTCGCCGATATCTCGCCTGCATCGGCATTCTAAGTGAAGTAGCGCATCAATGTAGTGTGTAGCTTTAAATGCTATGCTAAGTAACTCTTTGGTAAGTCCTGACGAGAATTCTGCTCGTTATTCAACGAGTTTGAGTACCATAGGTTAGGAAGGGCAGAATAACATGCCCACGAGCCTTACAGTTTCTAGAGCAGAATAAGTGTGGTAACCAAAAATCATAAAGTACCTACTTAGTCACACCTCCAGTGTTAACATAGATACTTCAAATTAGTTCAAAAATTACAAACATTATTTCACTCGTCACAGTAGCAAACAGCGTATATTTATTTTTTCTTAGAATATTAAACAAAGTATAGATAGTTTTAAACAACACAATTGTAGCGTTATCTATTCAAAAAAAAAGAATATTTTTTCCTGTAGAACACAATTGACGGCTTTTACCTCTTATACTGCTGCTTTCAATACATTTCCGATTCAATCACTTTTGTATTTATGACTGAGGCACTTCAACTTTTTCTTAAACATTTCTTTAATAGTTTCTGGAGGAACCTATGCAATGTTGTAACAAAGGCTTTATTAGGAGTAAAACCAAAAATTGTAAGCCTTTTAAAGACGATCTAGTTTAAAATCCTTAGAAACGAAATATAAAAGGTACAAAAGAATTCCTTAATATTTTGGCATATTAATCAGGTTTTAGTAAGATCTAAACGTGCAATAAATTGTAACTACGTATAAATAATTTTGTAGGTAAGTTTTATTTATGTGATGCCTGTGAAAATGCATATTTCTCTAACTATTTATATGATGAGATTTTTCTGTATGTAGGTAATTCTTTTAACATTGCAATGGCAACGCTCATAATATTTTGAAACCTTGTCAATGTTTATGTTAACTCGACTGTAATTACGTCCAGACTTGTTACCTGACGTTCATACGGTAATTATTACACTTTTTCTATGACAATTTACATGCAGTCGTTTCCATTATGCTGGTGTTATTTGTGTACATTAAAATAAGTTAGATTATTCAGTTTTCCAGTCTCTTACATCTCTCGAAGATTGTTCCCATGAATGTTGAATACTAATACTATATATTTTTATTATTATTTAAATAATTATTTTACTCAACCTCGACTGCCTATTTGGTTTGGTGGCGTATAGTAGCATGATAGTCATGAGGTTCTGGTTTTGAATCGTAGGTTGCGTTATATGTTATTAAAGTTTTCTGTGTTGTAACTGTTTGGACTCTTGAATTATGTCTGGCACAATGGCAACGTGGTTGCATCCTATAACTTCGGGATATCTTTAGGTATATGTGGATGAACTGAGTATAAAGGCTTTCATATATTCAAGCGACTTTTCGCCGCATAGAAATAGAAGAGTCGGCATCGAGTGGGAGCTTAACGGTAGAATTTTCAACAATTGATTAAAATAAGTGTATGTCCATATGTGGACCACGCATGATCCACGCGGGATTCATACGACTTGTTAATGCTGAACCGAAAGTTGGAGTTGGAACGGTGTTGGATTGGTGTAGAGTCTGTTAAATGTGCGAAGACCTTACTTCTTGAATTGGGACTCTGCCGGTGATATTGCACTTATGTGACCGCAAATGTTCTAATATTGTCAAAGCGTGGAGCCCTGAAGGTGCCCGTTGCACAAGGTGGGAAGGGTGCGTGCTTCCGACACTTCTCTTAAAGGGGCGGTGAGAGAGTATTAGTTCGAGAACGATGTAGGGACCAGCTTCGAGAATATAAACGTCTTTTTATTTTTTATTATTCTACCTAGTTTTTCACCTATTATCGTTTAATTATGCCTAATATAGATTTTCTTTATGATCGTTTATTTTTATTGACACGCTCGTTTTTAAGATTAGTCATGGTGTTAAATGCACAATACACATAATTGTAAGCTTAATCATACACTCTATTGTTTTCTTTTGTGTTAGTACATTAAACTAGCAAATGTTCATAATAAATGGTAATTATTGAGAATGGTCATGTTTATGCAAAATGTACAATGTTTGAACCGCAAAGTAATCAAGTCCAAATTTCGGTTATATAGATATTGTTGTAATGATGGCAAATACTGCATCAAAATTGGTAAAACTAAACAAATGTATTGGTTAAGGTTACGGGTAAAGACAAGTTTATATGTGCGACATTCACCCTATGTTTGCACGAGCATTTTTTCAACGCGCGTCAATCAAGCGCTGAATTAAACAAATGGCTAACAGTATTTCTTTTTTAAAAGCGCTTACAGCGCTTCGGCTAAATGCGTTGAAAAAACGTTCGTGCAAACGAAGGGTTACAAGCTTCCTTTACGGATCTAGATACGTACAACTCAATGGCGGTTTTCGTGGTAATCTTTCGGGAGGATTTTGTTATGTGGACGTCTTTAGGCTGATAATTATCTTTCTTTTCTATAAACGTAGCCCCACACTGGGATTTATTCCTGTGTCGTCGGTGCGTTCACAAACATAAAAATTCACATACACAAATACTCAGACCGAAACAAATAATTGTGAGTCACACAAAGATGTGTCCCGTGCGGGAATCGAACCTGCGACTATTAGACACGATGGACGGAGCGGCTTAAGCTCTTAACCACTGCGCTAAATCGTCCTTATGTTGATGAACACATTTCGAAGTATTAAAGTAATTTGGCCGTAAAATGGTGTTCATTGTTGACGGACGATTTAGCGTAGTGGTTAAGAGCTTAAACCGCTCCGCCCACTGTGTCTAATAGTCGCGGGTTCAAGTCCCGCAAATCTTTGTGTGATCCACAATTATTTGTTCCGGTCTGGGTATTTGTGTATTGGAATTTTCATGTTTGTAAACGCATCCACGACACAGGAATAAATACCAGTGTGGAGCTACGTTTATAGAAAAGAAAGATAATTATTAGCCTAAAGTGTGGGGCTACGTTTTTAAAAAATAAAAATTGTTGGCTAATCGTCATGGAATGAACGGTTCGCCAGACGAACACCTGTAGCCATAGCGTTAGTTTTAAACTCAATTTTTAATACTAAATTGAATAAACGCAAACTAATAAGTATGCGTTTCGTTTACCTAAATAGTAAATACTTACTACTTACTCCTATTAGGCGTACTGAACCAGAAATTAGTAGTTTGATTATATAGTTTAACAGTTTTGTTTACAGTATCATATTTATTTATTTTGTTTCTTAGTAATTCAGGGTCAAACATTTGCGAACGTAAAAACGGTATATCAGCTATTAAACTTGCTAAATACTAGATACTTCGGGTTTTGTTCGTAAAACGAGGGTAAAAGTATATCAGCGAATTCTTTTAGATTAAAAATAGATTCAAATGTATAAAAACTGCCTACTGCTATAACTTTGGTACTTTTACTTTTTAAGCATTAAATGGATATGAATAAATGGAAATATAGATCTGAAATAAAAAATTAATAGATATGTTTTTTTACTGCTTAATGAAGGGGCAGGGAACTGTTTTCTGCTTCAAGAATGATTTCTCGTTGAAACTGAAGAAAATAAAACAATCTGTATTAAAAATAGTCATTATTTCAATTAGTTGTAAAAGTCATCTACAAAAAATCTCAAGACCTTTTCCCCTAGAGGCATTAATAGATAGAGGTATCCACATGCACGCCTTGCCGAAGTATTTTTGGTCCCAATGCGACAAGGGCTAGCCTGTTAATACCTTGTGTTAGTCACGATTTGAATCTTCAACCTTTCATTTACAAAGAAAGCGTTCCCGCTACTAGCTTAAATCTATTTCAAACAAACTTTATCACGCAACATAAGAACTTCGATTTCTTGCTAACAGCATTTTCATTTCGATGTCTTCGGAAATACTTTTGCCTTCATATTATATTTGTTAAAGATTGCAAACACAACTAAAACATCTAAAAATGATAATGGTTTGTTCACAGAGTTTTAAAGTTTCTTCTTCTTCTTCTTTAAGTTATGGCTTTACGCTAATTTTAAGTGTAGGTATTTTGCCAGTGTCCAGTGAGATATATAATCGTGTTTGTTTAAATTAATTCGACTCCCCGATGAATTTGATGACAACGATGATAATGAAATAAATGACGTACCCCACCCCGGATAGTAAAGCGGTGGATACTTTACATACCAATTGCAACGGCCGTTTTGAGGGAAGTCGAAAAGGCACGTTTTATCACTCTGTTACAATTACCTTCACTCATGCACATATAAGACACATAATGGCTAATATTCCACCAACATTACACATTATTAGTCGAAATAACACAAGTTTTGGAAATTAAAACAAATTGATAATATCACTCTTTGATTTCCCGCCAAAACCCCCTTTTTAAAGTTTGTTTAGAATAGACTATAGTTTATTACTGCTTTCAAAATAAAACATACTTTAGTGCTAAAAATGTTTTTTCCTCAGCACAAATACCTCTGTATAGTCCCTAATGAATCGATGTGACAGGACCGTCAGATTTTTCGTGGGAAAAAACCATTAGGTATCTGCCCCTCCTCGTTACTGACAAAGCTAATAGAGCTGTCTGTATGACATTATCTTTTTGATAAAACGGTGGACTATGAGACTAAACCGTTATATTTAATAATCTGTGATAAGGCGTAGTTAATATGCCGATATCGTACATCGATGTCGGTAGTTTTTTTTTCTATTTGATTTGGGGGCTTAGTACGAAAAGATTGACGTTAGCTTGACGCCAACGAGTTGATATACCATCCTAGTCGCAGTACAAATTTACTAAATAAACATTAAGGTGATAGCACGCTTACGCGTAAATGTCATTTGAGCTATTTTTAATATAAATAGATGCAGAGATGTATCACTGCATCTATTTCTATTTCTATTAAAATAGCTCAAATGACCAATAAAAGAATGTAATGAAAGCAGAGATGTATCACTGCATCTATTTCTATTAAAAAAGCTGTCTTACTCTATACTAAGTGTGGTATTCTACTTATGAAATTAAAAAAAATACAACATCACGCCTTTATTCCCTAAGCTTCGGGGTGACAGACGTGTACTGTGTACACTGAACACTGCCAATGTAAGGTAGCAATGTAATAAGGAGCAAGCCTATTGCTTTTATGTTGGACTAAATGCCAAACTCGGAACTGATACTAGGAATTATTCAAAAGAATAATTTTACTTTGATAGACCTAGCATTTGAGCCCAGGACCTCGTGATCGCTACGCGCATTATTGGCCACTAGACCAAAGATGAAGTCAAACATATTTATCTAAGCATTCTATCTAAAAAGTTTGAGGAAGAATGCATTAATTCGTATGAATTATGAAACGAAAAGTAGGTCGACGGAAGGTTAATAGTTCAGTGTATGAAATACACAGGGGTGCGCATAGATTACTGTGAACATATCCCCAATATGGCTATATTTAGACCGGCTGGCGGTTTGCTATAAAGATTGTTGATTTATATCCTTGAGGAATTTAAAAAAGTAGCTGCACTGCTAATGTGTAAGAATGTAATGTACATGAATTCTAAAAAAACATGGAAATATTAAAAAAAGAACGTGTGTTGTTCCCCGCCCATTTGGTAGTCCGCCCGCGCGGGCGGGGCAAGCGAAGCATACCATACTATCAATATATTACTTGGTATAGTGGTGGATTTCTTAGCTCATGAATTAGTATGACTGCCTCGTTGGTCTAGTGGCAAAGCGCTGATCATGAGGTCCTGGGTTCAAATCCTAGGTCGGACAAGTGTAGTTTTTCTAACGAAAACTTCCCAGTACGAGTCCGGAGTCTGAAATTGTGCCTAGTATATGGCAATAGGCTCACCCCCTATTACATAAGACCTAACATCGTCAGCGAAACGTAGGTGTACTTAGTACATCTCTGCCACCCCCGCTTGGGGAATATAGGCGTGACGATGAATTAGTATTAGTAATAATAAGAGTTTAAACAAAAATAAACTTTTTTAAGCAATGTAGAATTATTTGCGTTCTTCGACTATTGCGTATTCTTTGTGTTTGGGTGTGAATGATCTACGCTGTTGGCCGCGGGGCCTTTACAGCTTAACCGGACAAGAGGGCGAGCGTGCAACCACTACGCTCGAGCCAGAAGGGCAAGGGGGCAACTAGCTCAAGGGCGCCTCAAGGAGGAACGGCCTCGGCTTGGGCAGTCGCTATGGGGGAGGGCGTATACTAGGTGTCTCACCGTGGTGCTTTGCGCCGGCCGGCGGGCAAGGGATTCTTCGACCTCACCGGCGAGGTCGGATTCTGATCCTGTGTGCGGTATCTGTATCCGAAAGAAGGGATGTAAGGGCAGCGGGAGGGTCGGTGAGAACATGCCGCGGACGGCGGTAGCGGTTAATAGGAGGGGAGTTGGGTTCGTAGTCGGCGGTGGCTACGATAAGCGGATTACTATGATTGCCGCGTTTGCAAAATATCGGGTTGTCGCCTTTTTAATAAAGGCGCGAATAGTTTCGAGATCGAGATCGGAATGGAGATCGACATTCCGTATGAACCACGGGACTCCAACGGCTTTGCGGAGGAAACGGGATTGAACGATGTGAGAGCGGGCGGCGTGCCCGAACACCTCACATGCGTACATCATGATGGGCCGTATACAACTTTGGAAAGGGTCACCTTATTCCTAAGGGACATTTTACTCCGCTTGCAGATCATCGGGTAAAGACGACCGAAGACAAAGGCTGCTCGGCTACGGACTCGCTTGATGTGCGGTCCGAAGGTCATGGTATTGTTTGTGTCCCCTAGATATTAGATCTGTTTGACCCAGGGAATAGGTAGGTCGAACATGGTCACTTGACCGAGATTACTTCTAGGGTGGCGCAGGGAGGGGCGCAGGGTGGCACCTCTGGAGAAGAACACCGCCGCGCCTTTGTCCGAGTTTACCTCAAATATTGCGTATCCGCAAGGATACAAATCAACAACATGTATATCGTTGTCATGTCTGCAGATTAAGCCCTTATCATCTCAGAAAAATAATTTGTGCTTGAGTCCTAATTATGAGAATCTGTGGGTGTCATATTACATGACATTGTCGTGATAAGAATCTGAAGAGTCGCAACACGTCATGCTTGAAATATTTCACGAATTCTAATCATAATAATCAAAATACAATAGTAAGGAAACTGATAAGTTTCAGTATCTATTGCCACATACCAGTTCAAATGATCAAATTCTATAGTATTGTTAAATAGGAAGTTTGGATCAAATTGATTGGGTACCTACTTCTTTTTCACTTCTATGGTTAGGTAGAACTAAAGATAACTTAATAACTTAAACTCTTCGCAGACTTCTGGTGGGTATAAGGAAGAAACCAAGGTTTATTCCAGGTTAAAAGTCAAATTATAACATGTATTTTAATGCATTATCCTTCCGCAGGCGAATCCTGGACAAATCCTAATTGAACTGAACAAACGCATTGTTTTTAATAAAATGAATAGAGCAAGGTTATTTTAATTACTTTGTTTAGGTACTGTGCTATCTTAATACCCTTATTGTCTCTTTAATTAGGTACGTATTTTAAACAACAATAAATACTATCAGCCGTCGCGGTCAGGCAACAAAGTAGGGAAGATGATAAGCTGAGGTCTAGAAATTGCGCATTTGACCACAAGGACATACATGTTTACTAAGTATATATTTTTTTTATGCTTACTTATACTGAGTCAACGAGGAATATCTTTGGCCCGGCCGTCACTTTCCATCAGGTGAAATAGAAGTCACTGACCAGTACTCAATAAAAAAGTGTCCTACTGCAGGAGCAGGTTGTGTGTTATGCCAGTTTATATATTTTTTGCCAATATATGTTTATTTACTGAAGAACTCATCTATTTACGCAAATATAATACAGGAATGCGAGCTCTGCGGAAGATGTGCGGAGTGAAGCTGACCGACCGCATTAGCAACAGCATAGTAAGACAGCGAGTAGGTATGAAAGATAGTATCGGTGTAAAGATGAGAAAGGGCATGCTCCGTTGGTTCGGGCATATAGAAAGAATGCCAGAGGAAAGAATGACAAAACAGATATACAATGTGAAAGTGGAAGGATGCAGGTACCGGGGAAGACCTAGACTATCTTACCACGACCAAATAAACCGAGTCTTATCTGATGGAAAAGTCAAGAGTCTCCGTAACCGGCGAGCGTGTATGAGACGAACTATGAGAGTCGAGGAAGCCAGAGAGGTATGTAAGGAAAGAACCTGTTGGAACTCTGTACTCTCTGCCTACCCCGCAAGGGATCTGGCGTGAGGTTATAGATAGATAGATAGATAGATATAATACAGGAAATTAAACTATTTTTCGGAAGTTATCGCGGTTTGTTTTTTGATTTTTAAGTTCCCGACGTTTTGAGTGATTTACTGAAATGTTAGATGCCCAAAAAAACATAGTTATTTCGGGGTACTCTAAAACATGTTAATTATTTTTGTTGGCCCGATCAACGCAGAATGAACTCACGGTGTCTTGAAGTCTTGCAATCGAAACGTCGGGAACATGAAAATGAATCGCGATAAAATCCGAAAAATAGTTTGATTTCATATTTATTTGTTTTTATCAAAATAAGTAAGTTCAAGAACTTTTTTCTGGATGACACATTTTGTTCTAAATAAATATTATAAACACCAGATAAAAAAACTTTAACCATGAAACTGCTATTCGTAATAATTAAGGACTGGCATTCGAAATAGTCATGCGAGCAGAGCTGCAAAGGTGAAACCTATTGTGATCCAATAGTACAGCGTTAAATGAGTGTCCATCATTGAATGATGGTCATTCTCATTAGTTAGCTACGTATCGATTCATCACACTGATGTTACGATTAGGTTTGATGCACGATGAATATACACAAATATTATCCATCCATGTCGGGACGGACTAAAAATATAGATTCCCCATCGCAAGCCGAGAAGAAACTGGATGGACTGGACTTTAAATCAGGCCTGCAATGGACGTCTTTCGGCTGTTGATAAAGTGGACTAATAGCGGGTCGTAAGAGGCAATTAAAACCATAATTAAATAACTCAAATTAAGTTAGTTTAAGCAAGGCATCACGGAGAGCCCCGCTTGGACCGGGAGTTGTCGAAAACAGAACAAATTATTAGGCAAGGCAGTAAGACACGGCATCCACGGTCCTTTTCAGTTGGGTTACTGCTACCCCGAGAAGGGCTGATTATTGGTAGGTGGCTAGTCGTAGAAAAATGATATACCAAACACTTAGATAGGAATCAATGTACATCACATAAAAGCTTTATAGCTCTAAGCTTATACGAAAAAAATATATAGTAAAGAAATTCTATTTGAAATAGTTGTCTTCCTCGAAATTAAATTATGGATCAAATCTAATAGGTATTTAATGTTTATTACGAACAATAAAACCAGTCGTCGAATTGTTTAAAAGTTTGCGAATAGCGTCCGAAGCTAGTCGCATAAAATTATTTTATATTTTCTCGAATCGTGATTTTTAGTTCGGACCACTGCACAAATGCTGATAAGAAATGCTATTAACATTTTTTATGTGTTAAAAACTATAGCTTTTAAGATAACATACAATTTTTCATGCATAAATGACTCGAAAAAATCATTCAACATTTATAAAACAATCATGTTAGACAATCTAGGCCATGAATCAGAAAGTTTATTGACCTTAATATCTGGAAGAAAAATGAACATAAAACATACCGTTCAGCTTCCATTAAAACAAATCACACTTATCTGGTAATAACAAATCATCTTATCTGGTAGAAAAGGGTAGATAGAATAATGGCTGTTACGAGGCATGCCTTTTAAGTTTTGTCGTTTGAAGAAAAAAACACAACTAGAACCTTATAGTACTTTTTATTGTTTTTCAAAGTATTCACCACGTAGCTTAATACACTTTTCCATTCGCTCAAACCAGTTATTATAACATTTATTCCACTCTAAAGTGGGGGTGTTCAAAATGGCTGGCTTGAAAGCGTCGACTGCTTTTTCACCGGACTGGAACCTTTGACCACGAAGACTTTTCTTAATTTTAGGAAATGTAAAGAAATCGTTAGGGCTTAGGTCAAGACTGTGTGGAGGATGGTCAAGAATTTCTACTTTTTCCTGCTTCAAATACTCAATCGTTTAACGAGCGCTGTGTGAGCTTGCGTTGTCGTGGTGCAGGATGATGCGTCGCTTTGAGTTAGATTTTCGAAGTTCGGCGATGACTTGTGGTAAACAAACTGTGGTATTCCACTCTGCGTTAACCGTTCTACGATCTTCAAGTGCAATAGTCGCAACATGGCTGGTTTTTTCAACGAACGTGGCCACCATCTTCTTTGAAGTGCTTCGAGAATGAACAACTTTAGTCGGCTTTGGCTCGTCTTGAAATACCCAGATTGTAGATTGTTGTTTGGAATCAGGATCGTAGGCATATTTCCAAGATTCATCACCACTGATGATGTCGTAGACGTGATTTGATTCTCCTCAGTTAAACCTTTGCAGAGTTTTCTTACACCATCTGACGCGGGCCGCCTTGTGATCGTCGGAAAGCAGATGCGGTATCCAACGGCAAACTAGCTTTCTCACACCAAGCGCTTCATGCAAGATCTTCGGAATGGTTGTCCCTGAGATGCCTAATAGAGCCTCTATCTCTCGATACGTCACATGACGATCTTCGAGAATTAGTTGTCTCACAGCAATGATGTTATCTTCAGTGAAGGCGGATTTTGGGCGTCCTTCGCGAGATTTGTCACTAACACTAGTATGTCCACGCTGGAATTCTAAATACCAGCGTTCAACAGTCCGCAGACATGGGGCTTCATCACTGAACACTGATGTTAGCTCTTCAAAACACTGAAGCCGTGTCAGGCCTCTTCTAAAGTTGTAGTAAATTATTGCACGAACATTTTCCTTAGAAAGATTCATTTTTGTACGTTACCTGACAGATTCCAATCGACGCTGTGACTAAACATAGCATTAATCCTAATACTTTAAACTATTTTGAGCTTCAAAATTTAAACACTGAAATATGGAAACGACAGAACATAAAAGGCATGCCTCGTATATGTATATGAAGTATAAAACTGGAATTAAGTTACCTTAGAAATTCTGAACAGAAAAATATACGTGCTTACAAGACCCTATAAGTGTAACGTCTAGCGAAAGATACGTAAACTGAGGGCTTAGCACGAAAAGATTGACGTTAGCGTGACGTTATCGAGTTGATATACAATCCTTGTCACAGCACGTGACAGCACGCTTACACGCTAACGTCACGCTAATGTCAATCTTTACAAGCTAAGCCCACTGTTAAAATAAATTATCAACAAGTCCGAACTAAAATAAAACGTTTTAATTTCAGTTATCGCAAAGCACATCGCTTTGTGATCACGAGGTCCTGGGTTTAAAGCCTAGGTCGGACAAATGAAGTTTTTCTAACGAAAAATTCGCAGTATGAGTCCGGAGTCTGGAATTGTGCCCGGTATATGGCAATAGGCTCGCCCCCTATTACATGGGACCTAACATCGTCGGCGACCCGTGGGTGTACTCAGTACACCTCTGCCACCCCCGCTTGGGGAATATAGGCGTGACGGTGTGTGTAATTTCAGTTATAAATATATTACAGAAAAATTCAAAAATAGTACAATGGTGTGTGTTCCTTGACCGTCGCTTTGTCCACTAAGTTAACAATACAATAAAGTTGACTACGGAATGGTAATGCAGTCTTCAGTTGCGCGAGGTCGCCACCGACTATATAGTTGCGTAGAAACCCACTGAGGGCTAAGCGTTAAGCGCAAATTGATTAGCTATTTGATGTAGCGTAACGTTGTCAAGGAATAGTGATGTTACGTTCAAGTTAATTTAGTAAAATTTTAGTTTAAAAAAGGATATCAGAAATCACCTTGATAGCGTTAGGCTAACGTCAACTGTTCGTGTTAAGCCCGTGGTAAAGTTTACGTTATGGTGTAACAAATAGTTTTTTACCACGTTTTTTTGTTATTTTACTTACTGACTAATGTGTATTTGTTTGCAATTAATCTAAACCACAAACTCAAAGAGCGTACCATATGGCAAACCTTATTTCGCTCACTCCTAAAATTTATTATGTGACTCATTCTTATTCAATGACTAACATCGGTTATTTGTGCGAGCCTCTTTATGCCATTTGGCAGACAGATACAATATGCATAGATGCGCTACATATTGTCAATTGTATTTTGTTTGGTATACGGAATTAACATAACTTAATATTTTTTTTTTTTAAACGTAGACTGTGGGGCTAAGATTTATTCCTGAGTCGTGGGTGCGTTTACAAACATGAAAGTTCACACACACAAATACCCAGACCAAACAAATAATTGTAATTATTACCCACACACGTAAATATTAGATACTTAGCACAAGCACATCTATTTAGCTCGTTCTGCATTGTTCTCCCATACCCCATAAATGCAATGTATATAATAAGGATTGTAAAACTCTCATTTTTATAAAAAGCAACCGTAGAGTTTCTTGCACTTCTTCTCCACAGGAATGACTTCCCGAACGGGTGGTATAATAGTCTTAAGTATTCAATTTTTTTTTTAATAATATTTGAATATTTATAATCATTTTGACTATTGATAAGTGCCTTTCGGTCTACATGAATAAAAAACTTTTGATTACGATTTTGTATAGCTAGAACCGACAAAATCATTATGCTATTATTATAATACACAGTATCAGACTTAATTCATGATCCGTATTTAGAAATTAAATACATTTTATCTTGGGTTTTTATAATATAGGTAGGTTTTTGAATAGGTACATAATATTATCTTCTTTAAATATTTTTAATGTATTATTCAGTTTGTACATTTAATTTTTGAAAATATACACGGTTAAAAGAGGGGAAACCCTATTGTATGTAAATTCGATACATGTTTAGACGCTCTTGTACAAATGAACAAAATCAACAAGAATTACCACCACGAGGAACTAAGTTACGTTTTTTGGAAATAATTTAAATAGGTAGCGATTGCAATGACAATAAAATTGAGTTTAGCTATATACACACAGTGTATACGTGATATTGTGCGAATTAATAAAAAAATAACTCGTGTGAAGCCACTGGCAATAATAATTAATAACAAAACTTATTTCAACTTCGCCTTCATTTGAATATTGATGTTTTTTTTGTCAACGCCAAAAAAGAGAACATGAATTATTGTTACTAGTATTAAATAAGAAAAAGATACTAACATTAATAATTAGATTATGATACACACACGCAGTATAAGAATTGTATCCAGTTTGAAATAAGAAAAAAATGTAGTAACGTTATTAATTACAGCTATGCTTATACTGTGTGTATATACCAATATACACATAGTATAAACATACGTTATGCCCTATCAGAATGAAGAGTCAGTTATAGTATTTTTAATGACGGAAGAATACTGTCACAGTTGTAAATGTGAAAGAAAATTATACTTTATTCAATGGCAATAGGAGTCATGACCCGTTCCAGTAGACTTATAGTTTTATACCATAATACCATTGAATTAAATATTAATTTCGTCTGGCACTTAGAACTGTCACTACCCATCATATGTGAAAAATATTTTAGGAGAACAAAGGTGCCGTATCTATTTTGTTCATGTATTGATATCTCTGTAACAAAGGTTTTTTTTAGCGGAACGTTATACAGAAGCCTAAAATGGTTTTAAACATACGGACGATTTGGCGCAATGTTTAAGACCTTAAGCTGTTCCGCCCACTGGGTCGAATAATCGCGGGTTCGATTCCCGCACGGGCCAAATCCTTGTGGGACCCACAATTGTTTGTTTTGGTCTGGCTATTTGTGTTTATGAATTTTCATGTTTTTAATCACACCCACGATACAGGAATATATCCTAGAGTAGGGCTACGTTTGGTGACGTACACATACATATTCTATCTATCTATCTATATAGATAGATATAGATGATATGGCGTGATGATATAGATAGCTATATCATCACGCCAGCTCCCTCGCGGGGTAGGCAGAGAGTACAGAGTTCCAACAGGTTCTTTCCTTACATACCTTTCTGGCTTCCTCCACTCTCATAGTTCGTCTCATACACACTCGCCGGTTACGGAGATTCTTGACTTGCTCTTCAGCTAAGGCACGGTCTATTTGGTCATGGTAAGATAGTCTAGGATACATATTCTAATAGACCAAATATGCGTTATTCTCAAATGTGTTTGATTTTCGCATCCAACTTTTACTTTGGACCTTCACAAAAACTTATCTTTCTTGAAATTCTTATGTCGTGGATGCGTTTAGAAACATTAAATTCACATACACTAACATCCAGACCGAAATAATATTCGTGGCTCACATAAAGATTGGTTTCATGCGGGAATCGAATCCGCGACTACTCGATCTAGTGTGCGGAGCATCTTAACCTCTTTACCACTGGACCAAGCCGTCTGCCAACCACAACAGCTCCCCAAGCCGCGCCCCCGTGCGCTCCTGTCGCGCTGCGTCGGCTATGTGGCGAAACCTTAATACCGCCCAATCGCCACATATTAAAAACAGACCGTTGTCAACCAGACACATATTAATCATGCGCAACATAAAAAACTAAGGCTAAATGTACATTATAAAAACTATAAGTTAGGTATTTATTATGTAATATCGTGATCCCACAACTAGTCTAGAAATAGAACAAATTACGTAATCAATTTCACGTAACTATTAATTAGTACTAACACCTAGAATGTAGATATGTATATTTAATGAAAACATTTGCGTAAATAGAATTGTTTGGTTTAACTTTGTTTTATTACGGGAATTTCGGCGTTGTTTCTAATTTAATATTGTTAAGTGATGTATTAAGATGGTGCCTTACACCTGAGGGCTTAGCATTAACAGATTAATCCTATCTAAAAAGTGTAATGCCTCGTACTTGTTTCTTTAAATAATATAAAAACCATAGCATATCAACTCGATAGCATGTCGCCTACGTCAATCTATTAGTGCTAAGCTCTCTGTGGATGTATAGATATTTCAAGCTACGATATATGTGCATATATCATATTTTCAAATATCTATGTAATGGTTTTAATTTATTTAGTGCTGTACGACCGCGGTGTTCTTACCGATCACTAAGGTTAAGCAGCGTTCGACTTGGTCGGCCTGAGATGGGTGGCCGTTGTGGCATTTTCATATCCGAGCGTCTCCGTGCTTCGAAAGGCACGTTAAGCCGTTGGTCCTGGTTACCACTTAACGTGGTAGTCGTTAAGCCAAGTTGGAAGCCTTATAGGCGGCTTGATAAATTCCAACAGCAGGTGACCACAAACCTGCCTCCACCAATCCGCACTGGGTCCGCGTGGTGGAGTATGACCTGATCTCTCTCACCTCGATTTGTGAGAGAAGGCCTTTGCCCAGCAGTGGGCAGTATAGGCTGGCTGGTAATGTATTGTTTGTTACTGATACGATTATTTATTTATTCTTTATCGTACAAATATATACACAATTAACGATTGCATAGGATTTTTTATGTACAAAGGTGAGCTTAACTCAAAATTGACTTTTCTTACAGCCAACCAGAGCGATAGAGAGATGAAAATTAAGTGGGATTATACATTACATTATGAAAGTAATTTTAATTACTTTCATAATGTCACTAGCCGAGTTTAGGCCGACCGAGCACCGCCCGAGCCTGGTCAAGCGTGGCCCCGCGAGGCATGTTGCCTCGGTTGATATGGACGTGGCTTGGACTGCCTCGGTCATTTGTGGCCTCCGGACACGGCTCGCTGGTTAGAAGCTCGGGCGTGGCTCGCGCGTCGTACTCAGTCGTGCTCGGTCGGTTTTGCGGAGAAAACTAACATGATGCAACATTAATATCTGAGAACGAGTACATAAATTACAAATAACATGTGAGGCCTTTTTACGTGGTTGTAATTACATGTTTGCCGTCAAATTTAAGCAGGACTGCAACTGAATTGTATAAATACCGAATGGTTAGGGATTTTTCCTCTTTCCTTCTACTGGTGATTATGAGGTTATCATTTTGGTATGCCATATTCCGAGTTAGTTTGGCCAGAAATAATGTTAGAGTTCATATTGTGCAAATTGTTTTGATACACATAATGTAGCGTTCTACATACATCTACACTTCTCAAACATGCGTATTAAAACTACTACACTAACTAAATAAATGTAAGTTTAAAGTGAATTTAATTATCGTTTAAACAAGCGTGTATGTTGTACAATATGCTAAGTGCCAAGTACTAATAGTAATTTATATGGAACGAATAGTTTTATGGACATTTTTTAAATTAAATTAAACAATGTGACATATAATAAATACCAATCTATATGCCTATAGTTTTTTCCGTCACGCCTATATTCCCCTAGCGGGGATGGCAGAGGTGCACTGTGTATTCCCCCTTTAACCGACGATGTTAAGTTCCATGTAATAGGCTCGCCGCCTTTTGCCATATACCGGACACAATTCTAGACTCCGGGCCGATACTGGGAATTTTTCCATAGAAAAACAACATGCGTGTCGGACACATGGGATTTGAAACCAGGACCTCGTGATCTTAAAGCGCATTATTCGCTACTAGACCAACGAGGCAATCGGTAGTTGTTTCCATTAGTTAATTATATAATTTTTGGAAAAGTTATAGCCTTGGGGAAAGGGGTGGCTTAAATAATTCTATTAGGTAGTGTCGTTATATGGGCTACTTAAAAAAGGTTTAAATGGATTATTGATATTTTTTTCTGCAATCGAAGCCCCTTATCAGGAATTATTCCTGAGTCGTGGGTGCGTTTGCAAACATGAACGGCCATACACAAACATCCAGGCCGAAACATTTATTTATGGTTACACTGAGTGTGTCCATAAATATTTGTTAGTAAGGATAAGTAGCGGACTATGGTCTACGGGGTATTTAAAAATTGTTTTATTTAAATTTTTTTAACTTACCAATCTAGCAGTGATAGCCTCGTGATTAGACCGTTGGACTACAAAGTCAGAGGTCTCAAACCCAGGTAGGCACCTCTGTTTTTTCGAAAGCATGCGGGTATTAAAAATTAATAATCATTTGCTTTAACGGTGAAGGAAAACATCGTGAGGAAACCTGCATGCCTAAGAGTTTCTCAAAGGTGTGTGAAGTTTGCAAACCTGCACTGAGCCAGCGTGCTGGACTATGCCTAACCTAAGCCCTCTCAGTTTGAGAGGAGACCCGTGCCAAACGGTGGGACAGTTTCTTAACAGGGCTAATATTATTATAAGTGTGTACACTGGATCTAGTAGATGGGCTTAAACTTATGATATCAATCATCTCATAGACTGATGATAATTATAACGATCTGTGTAGTAATTAATGCATTTAAATATATAGACTTATATGCGCTCTAAAACGGTCGGCTTGGTCGAGTGGTTGGGAGCTTGAGTCGCTCCGCTCACAGAATCGAGTAGTCGCGAGTTCGATTCCCGCACGGGACAAATCTTTGTGTGATCCACAAATAGTGTTTGTATCGGTCTGGGTGTTTGTGCATGTGAATTTCATGTTAGCAAACGGACCCTCGACACAGGAATAATCCCTAGTGCGGGGCTACGTTTTTGGTAAAATAAAAAAAAATCCCACCATGATGCAGTATCATGGGTTTGTTAGTACCATAGAAGATCGTAATAATAAACAAAAGAAGTAAAGAGTGCACAAATTCCTTCGAGACCACTGTTACCGCTTTGACATACATGCACAGACTCACATTATTGCTGTAAAAAATACTATAAGAGACCAAGACTATCTTACCACGACCAAATAGATCGAGTCTTATTTGAAGGACAAGTCAAGAGTCTCCGTAACCGGCGTGCGTGTATAAAATGAACTATGAGAGAGGAGGAAGCCAGTGAGGTAGATAAGGAAGGAAACTGTTGGAACTCTGTACTCTGTATCCCGCAAGGGATCTGGCGTTATGATATAGAGATATATAGAAAATACTCTTCGATAAATTGTAACAGGTATCTTATAAGTAAAGTTACAAGTTTTAGAAGACTTTTCGCAGTTGTATATACTGCAAAATACCAACTTTAGCCACTTCATTAGTCCACGCAGTGTGTGTGTGTGAATGTTCTACGCTGTTGGCCGCCGGGCCTTTACAGCTTCATCGGCAAGAGGGCGAGCGTCTAACAACTATGCTCGGGTCAGAAGGGCAAGGGGGTAACTAGCTCTAGGGCGCCTCAAGGAGGAACGATTTCGGCTTGGGCAGTCGGTATGGGGAAGAACATTTACTAGGTGTCTCGCCGCGGTGCTCTACACTGATACACCGATCTCGCCGGCGAGGTCGCTGGCTGATCCTGTGTGAAATATATCTGTATCCAAAAGTAGGGATGTAAGGGCATTGGAAGGGTCGGTAGCGGCTGATAGGTGGGGAGTTAGGTTCGCAGTCGGCGGCGGCTACGATTAGCGGATTTCTATGATTGGACACGTTCGCGAAATATCGGTTTGTCGCCTTTTTAATAAAGGCCTGAATAGGTTCGAGACCAAGACCGGAATGGAGATCGACGTTTCGTATTCCATAAATCTACGCAGTACTGACTGAAGCATTTTGCAATGATTTACTCATACATGTGGCGACACATTCACGCGGATTTATGACTTTTAGTGTGTTATTATAATGATATATATGGTTGGTTGAGGCGCTTCTAGCACTGTGCGACCGCGTACCGAAACCAAGGTTAAGCAGCGTTCGACTCGATCGGGCTGAGATGGGTGACCGTTTGTGGCATTCAAGCGTCTCCGTGCTTCAGAAGGCACGTTAAGCGGTTGGTCCTAGTTACCACTTCATGTGGTCGATAAGCAGAGTTGGAAGTCGTATAGGCAGCTTGATAAGTTCCCACAGCAGAAGGCCACACACCTGCCTCCACCAATCCGCACTGGGTCCACGTGGTGGAGTATGACCTAAACTCACCTCGATTTGTGTGTGTGTGTGAATGATCTACGCTGGTTGCCGCGGGGCCTTTACAGCTACACCGCACAAGAACCTCGATTTGTTAGGAAAAGCCTTTTCTCAACTGTGGGACATTATAGGCTGATATTATATTATATGGTTGGTACCTATTTTCGTTATAAGACTGTTATTCAATACTTTAATTTGAATATAATGGTAAGTAGGTACCTTAGTCTGAACTGTTCACCTATTATGAATTCGTGTTGAATTATATTTGCGGTTATGTGCTTCAATGTATCATTAAATAGTGAATACTTATACAGGTGTCAATTTGATGAGGTCATTTAGGAAAACATGACAGTGTTTTAGGTGTTTTTAAAAATGTATCGCGGAGCTGTTTGATGATGATCCAAAATGCCAAGTTACAAGGTGAATTTTCGTTCAACATTTTCGTCTTAAATCAGAGTTCAGTTACAATCCTATTAATATTATAAACGAGAAAGTTTATGAGGGTTAATGTATGGATGTTTTACTCTTTGACGCAAAAACTACTGTTAATACAAAAACTATAATTTATAAAAATTTACTTAAATAAATCCGTGCGAAACCGCGGGTAACAACTAGTAATAACTAAAGTAAGGCTTACGAGAAACAATGTAAAAGTTCGATACCCCACATTTAATAAAACTGGATATGAATAGGAAATACAATAAAGAAAAACGAAAATAATAATAACACAAGAAAGTTGATCCTTGATAATCAAGGCAATGACGTATCGTTATTACTTTTTAAAAAAACGTAGTCTCACTAAGATTTATTCCTATGTCGTGGGTGCGTTTACAAACATGAAAATTCACAAACAAATATCCAGACCGAAACAAATAATTGTGGGTCACCCAAAGATTTGTCCCGTGCGGGAATCAAACCCGCGACTATCAGACCACTACTACCACTGCGCTCCGTCCGTCAAACAGCATTATACATATACCGTTATACAACATTACATCTGAATACACAATGTTGCTTACCTCTCAAAATGTTTAAGACTTCTTGCGTATTATTATGTTCCTATTATATCGCGTCTCGTTTGAGTTAAGATGTAGTGTTTGTTTTAGAACGCAGCTTCACTCTAGAATTATTTTAGTGTCGTGGGTACTTCATGAATATGAAATTCACATTCACCCAGATCGAAATAAATATTTGAGGATCACAAAGATTTGTACCGTGCTGGTATCGACGCCGCGACTACTCAGTCAGAGGGCGGAGCGGATTAAGTTCTTAAGGTTTAATCAAATAGTCGACGGAGCGCGACGGGAGCGTGACAGAAGCGCTGGTCAACGTTCGGTCGTGACGTTTGCCGCCGCGCCGGGGCTGCGCTGCGTGGCGTCTCCCTTACATTTCAGTACATTACAACTCCCTGAGCCGCGCCACCGTCGCGCTCCCGTCGCGCTGCATAGGCTATGCGGTGAAACCTTTAACCGCTAGTCCAACCTGTCTGTCATTATTGGAAGGAAAACGGATCGTCAAAATTTGGACCATAGCGCCAACACTAAGTAGCATATTAGCATAAGAGTTTTTATTTTCGATACAGATACCGCACACAGGATCAGACACCGACCTCGCCGGCGTGGTCGAAGAACACATTGCCATCCGGCCGGTGCAGAGGACCACGGTGAGATACCTAGTATATGCCCTCCCCCATAGTGAACAGCGTAGATCACACACACAAAAGGGATGACTACTATACTGAGCATAGTAAATTTTTAACAGAAAAAAACCTGTAGTAAACTATCTGACCTAGTTACCGAACCTTGGACTCGTGATCGTTAGCTACACCAGACATCCCGTAGAAAATAGAAGTACCTTTTTCTGTAATGAAAACCTTATGTTCTCTATAATACACCCAAAAAAGAAGTCTATAAAGAAAGATTTTGATCATGTGTTTCTATATCACTCAAAGGTTTGCTGTTAGAGCACTCGACTTTCACTTAAGTTAAGCTCGCCTTTCATACCGTCACGCCTACATTCCCCAAGACAGGGGTGGCAGAGAGGGTTGTACATCCACATTTCACCGACGATGTTAGTTCCCATGTAATAGGGGCCGAGCCTATTGCCATATACCGGGTATAATTCCAGACTTCGAACTGATACTGGGAATTTTTGGATAGGTAAACTAGATTTGTTCGACCTAGGATTTGAACCCAGGACCTCGTGATCGCAAAGCGCAGTTTTCGCCACTACACCAACGAGGCAGTACATTAATTTATTTTTTAATTCGATTATTTGTAACAATTTGTGTGTAAAGAATTTAAAAAGGCCCTGTTCGAACTCTGCACTCTCTGCCTACCCCGCAAAGGATTTGGCGTGTTAATATACTTAGTTACCAGACCAAAGAAGCGGTTGTTTTAGTAATAACACACTACCTATTTGAAACGAAGCGTATCATTTGAGATAATAAGTTGTTTCCTCTATTACTTACTTCAAAGTTGCATACTCATGAAACACAATTGATCATCAAATGCAGATGTGGCTACCTACAAACAAGTTTTTATCCTCTATGGTAATAACCACCGTTACGCCTATAATCCCCAAGCGGGGGTGGCAGAGCTGTACTGAGTACACCCACGTTTCGCCAACGATGTTAGGTCCCATGTAATAGGGGGTGAGCCTATAGCCATATACCGGACACAATTCCAGACTCCGGACTCGTACGGGGAAGTTTTCGTTAGAAAAACTACACTCGTCCGACCTAGGATTTGAACACACGTCGTGATCACAAAGCGATGCGCTTTGCCACTAGACGAACGAAGCAGTCAGTAATAAACCTAGACTAATATTTATTTTTATGATGCACAGATATAGCTGTGATGGGTCTTCCTACAAAGTGTAACTTTTATGTTTAAACTATTTCTAAGTTCCAAACTTCTCTTGATCTTCAAATCTATAGAGATTATATAATAAATATATATAATAATAGGAGAAAGAAAGATCAATAGTGATCATCCTTTCTCCTATATTTTTGTTGTTACCGACATTGGTTTTGAGATGGGGGCTTAGCACAAACAGATTACCGTTGTAGAGAAAGCGTGTTGTCATGTTCATATTTAGTTTGATAATTTGTTGTGTGAAGAGGATGGAATAGCAACTCGGTAGCGTTACGCTAATGTGCTCTAAAGTCAATCTTCATGCTAATTCCTATCTCATTTACCTTGTGGAATACGAAAGAAATAAATAAATAGATACTAGAATAAGTTTATTTTAATCTTTACTAATATTATAAATGAGAAAGTAACTCTGTCTGTCTGTCGCACTTTCACGCCAAAACTACAGAACCGATTTAAATGAAATTTTGTACACAGATAGTCTAGACCCTGAGAAAGGACATAGGCTACTTTTTAATGCGAAAAAAGGGTTGTAACAGGTTGAAAGAGCGGGATGAAACGTGGAATGGAAGTATCGTCATTTTTAGAGCTAGAAGCTTGAAACTTATTTTTTAGGCTGTTGATTCGATATAAATAAAGATGATATTCAAAGTTTGTAAAAGTTGTACCCTCAAGGGTGTAAAATAACAATAGGGGATGAAAGTTTGTATGGAAATATGTAGGTTTATGTGAATGTTTTATAAGTTTGCGACAAGAGACAAAATATTAAATGCTACCCAAAGACACTATTCCACGCGGACGAAGTCGCGATCACAGCTAGTTCTAAATATTAGTGAGTATATATTTTGCACATTAGCAGCTATAATTAATTCATGTTCTGTAAATTACAAATTCTGTGTACAGTTATAAGCGGATGACAGACTCTTTAATTTGTATATTAATAGGTGTATTTTAAGTATTATAATCCGTTATATGTTTCTGTACCTGTTTAGTAAAGTCAAGAGTCTCCGTAACGGGCGAGCGTGTATGAGACGAACTATGAGAGTATAGGAAGCCAGAGATAGGTATGTAAGGAAAGAACCTATTGGAACTCTGTATCTCTGGCTACCCCACAAGGGATCTTGTGTGATAATATAGATAGATAGGTTTAATAAAATATATAGATGGTTAGTGTATCTTAAGAAACCTTTGCGATAAACAATTTCGACTGTACAGGAGTCGAAATTATTTATCGCTAAGATAGAAAAGCTTTATGGACCAACCTTACTAATAGTCGTATTTATTTTAGATGATCACTATTTTTAGTTTCACTTAGTTAATTGTAGTATTTCAGTATATCATCATCATCATCATTATTTCAGTATAATTTATTTTCAGCCGGATTTATTATTTACGATTCAAATTTGCACGTATTGTATGTCATATCAAATCATGTTCAATAATCCTTCATACATATTTTAATCTCTTTAAACGTTTAAAAGAAAATCATTCACTGTTAGGAAGCTATGACATTGTCAATAGTTTGAACCTATAATACAAATATCCTTGGTTAAATAAGTATTTATAGTAACAAAGTGACAAAGAATATTCGTTCTCTTTTAAAAGAGTTCTTTATCGCTTAAGTAGTCAAAACGCAAGAAGAATTTTAAGAAGAGGAGAAAGGGCTTAATACTAATGTTTTCTCATACTCTGATTAAGTAATCAGTGTTAAACCTTCATGATGGCTGGGTGCTCCATCGACTTGGGAGATTAATATTATCAAATCCAAAACCAAGCATAACCGTGAGCTCATTCTGCGTAGATCGGACCAACAAAAATAATTATGTGTAATATTCGCGTAAATCTAAGAACTCAGTAAATGTTTAACCTTACTTAAGTACGTTGATACGACACAAGCTTATACGTTTATGTTGACATTGGGCACGATACCGATGTATTTTTATAGTCGTAAATAAATAATCAGAGTTTCCGGAACATTTCAATGTTGTATAAACTAGTAGTGTCGCTTGATATGTACGATGTGTATAAATAAGACGTGTGATAAGAATATTAATGAAAAAGAATAATTAATAAGTAAGCCGGTATTTAATGAGTAATAGAATTTATAATAACAAATAAACGAATGTGTGAGACTGGAGGAAACCAGATGGATCTGTGAGGAAGGATCTGTTGGACTCTATAATCTGCTATCCACGCAAGGGAGCTGGAGTGATGATATAGATAGATACGGATAAATAATAAAAATAATGTATATTTCAAGTCCTTTGTAAATCTGATAGTACGAATAGATGTCAAATAAAAAAAATACTTTTAAAATCGTTCAAGTAAATTAAATTTGAGCACATATTTAGGTATTAAGCAGGCTGCAGACTACCATGACATTATATTTGGAAGTAGAAAACTACTGAATAATTCATAAGACTGTTTTTTTCGGAGTGACGCATCTGCATATTCTTTTGTCTGCCTTATTCACATGGAAATGGCCTTCACATCTTCATTTATACTGCACGGAAGATAAAAAAAAAATGTTTTTTCCGTAGTTTGTGACTACAATATACAACTTTGAAAACAAAAGTCAAAAATCCGAGACAACATTTATCTTGATTTTTTCAAATTCTTTTTACCTATATATGAATGTTATTCGTCTTTTCTTACTTACACTATGGCAAAACATTTTTAATTAAAACCTACTCATTTTTAAAACATTTACTATGGTTCAATGAATAATTTTGTTTTTTTTTTCTATTCTATACAAAGTCTGTGCGTCTTCAATTAAAGACTGTCATTAAAAAAATACCCAATGCCCATATTATTACCGACGACGTTAGATCCCAATGTAATAAGGGGCGCGCCTATTGCCATAATACCAAGCGAAATATCTAGACCCCGGCCTCCTTAGAATCTTTGGCTACCAAAATTACACTTTTCTTATAATCTTTGGCTACCAAAATGACACTTTTTTTGGCCATTTTTCTTTTTTTTTGTCTTTTGCAGGGGAAAATCTTTAGAAGATTCTAAATCCTCTATAGTAAGCACTGAAGTATGTCCGAATTTTACCACAATAAAAACCACTACGGTCCTTTGACTCGGTAGGGATTTCCGGGATTTCCAAAACGGTTCTAGGATTTGTTCTACGAGTCAAATCCAGGATCTTGTAATCGTCAGCCGCACTATGAGCCATTAGACCAACGAGACATAAAGCTTAATTAACACGTGGATTATAAATTATATAATTTTCCAAGTTACAGAGTCTATTTGAAATTCATGATAAAACAATGAACTTAAAACTATATAATCAAGTTTATAGCGACGACTCGTATTTTTACGATTGCAATAAAGAACTTTAAAGACTTCTACTTTAAGAATTGTTTTTTATTGGCTACTTCCACTTATTTGGCGTCGGTGGTGAAACAGGAAGCGGGATGAAGTGTCACGCTATGAAAGTTTTGTTGATAACTTGCGGAATTTCCAGCTATATATATAACAAAGTCTCTACTTTGATCTTAGTAGCTACAGAAAATGTAAATAACTATAGGATACGTTAGGACGTATCCTTGTAGTTGAAAATCACCAAACAGTGCTACGAAACCTATTTCGTGGCACTGTTTGGTTATTTTCAACTATTTTACAAACTCAAACCGTTTATTTTGCATAAACACTGCGGGGGTATTTACAAATTGTCATATTTACATATTTTTTTCAACTTACTAATCTACCGGCGGATCGGAACGCGGCGGGCTCCACAAGCAGCACCCGTTCACGAGTACGACTACTTGCGCAGTCAACACCTTCCTGGACCATATTAGAGGGAAGGAAGTGACCCGCACCAAATAGGCACTGCATGCATAGACTTTTTACTGAGCATAATCAATCCTAGACCCAGAGTGAAGTCAGAAAAGTCTACATAATACACATTCAAACATGATCAACCGAAATACGTCTGCTGTAAGACAAAGGCCCCCCCAAAGATTGCTATGACGACCGGCTTTATGCTGATCGCATCCGGCTTTGACCTGCGACCTTCACCAGGTCATCGGTCCACCCCTAATAATGGGAGGGAACTAATAATTAATTAGGTAAGTATTTTTTTCTACAGTATTTTTCATGAAAGATGGGTACTGTGACAGTTGCAAGTGTTAAACAAAATGAAACTTTATTCAATGGCAATAAGAGTCATGACCTGTTTCTATACTTATGGTTTTATGCCTTAATACCATTGAATTAAATATTAATTTCGTTTGGCACTTAGAACTGTCACTACCCATCTTATGTGAAAAATACTATAACATATTGTGTCCTACTGTCTGTGTATTAAGCACTTAACTACCAATATTTTAACTGTCTTCAATATAAAAAAAAAACAATGTATAAATTTTATGAAATTATCATTATGGTTTTTTTAAGAATTAGTCAGGGCTCTAGATTATAAGTAATGTTTCTAATAGCAATAATAATTAAATGTTTTAAAAAGTTTTTCAGTATCATGGTCAATTTTACTACAATGTTTTTGTTATCAATTATGACAAGACACAAAATAACCTAATTTGATTTCAGTAATGCATGATTTATAATTACTGTTCAAGTTTATGTTTATGATAGCAACCACCGTCATAAAAAAAGAATACACCATAGTGTCGTAGTCTCATAAAAATATAAGTTTTTAAGTATACCGTATTTAAATACGGACAAAGTCTTACTAAAAATCACTTCGAAATTAGGTCTAAGTTAATAGTCATAGTACTTAATGAAGTCTAGACTGATGGATGAGCGTGTAGGTATGTAGGAGACGCCTGATGAAAACGAGAGGCACGGCATTAATTCTGCTGATAAAATTTTGCAATGCTGAATCTTAACCACCGCCGTTTGGCAAAATTTAGCTGTTTTACGACATGAATACGACATTTTACGAAATACGAATTTTTTCAAATCCTAGTAGAATACGAAATCAGCTACACGGTCTTAATCGGCAGCGGCTACAATTCCGTTATTGGGTTCTCATATATAAGCAGAATTGTATATGAAATCAGCGAACGCCATCGATCGGTAACAAAGTACTTGTTCAAAATGAATACGAAATAGCAAAATGCTATTGAGCGGCAGCGGCTACGATTCGGTTTTTGTGTTCTCGTATTGTAGTAGAATACGTGTTCTGAGAATACGAAATCAGTTTAACGCTATTGGACACTAAAACGAGCACGATTCGGTTTTTGTTAGTCTCGAATTCTAGTAGAATACTTATTCTAGCGGAATACAAAATCACCTTAACATCGTTCATTGGCGGTTAAGGTTCTGTTTTAGCCGAATTTTGTTAGCACTATTGACGCCCACTCATATGTTAAGTGTATCTACATTGCACACAACAATTATATGTACTTATTTACTTTGACAATTGACCAATATTACGTAATATTTAGGCTATTTGCATGCTTATTAAAGTAGGTACGTATGTGAGTGATAATTTCTTTGGTATATTAAAAATAGCAAATAGATTAAAGTGTTTGAACGTAAAACCCCAGCATATGGTTGGGTTTCCTTGAAGATGTCTATTGTTATGGTAATAACTTGGTTTATGGGTTTTTCTCAATATACTTTCGCGGCTAACTATACTATTTCGAAGGGGATTAGGAAATAGGCTATTAATAAACATCGATTGATAATTTAGTAATCTTGTGACAAAAAAGATCATGTTATTTGTAATTTTAACCCTTAGATTAGTGTTCTTAAGTTAAACAATTTTTTCTTTAAATAAATTTAATAGGCTTTTGTGTTACAATGGACGTCTTTCAGTTGACAATGACAAAATATTATATATTAATTAATATTTATTTAATTGCCACGAAAGAATTAACCCACGACTATAACCCAGAGCTTTCATAATGGGGCGACCTAATCGGTAATAAATACTTAGGTTTAACGCCATTTGATGTCTTTTACCGACATCCAAGTAAAGAAATGTTATAATTTTAATAACGCGGCTACCTCACTGTAAACTTTTCTGTTACTAATATGTTTCACACTTTTGCCTTTATATTCCTTTGAAGATATAATATTTTTATCACAATGAAATATCTATGAAATGTATAGAAATTAAGTAAAGATGATTTTCCGATATGTGTAAAACCTCGTTCCTGAGAATGAAATATAATAAATGCGAATTTTATTTTCACTCATTTTACGTGTATGTACAAAAATGCTTATCTGTAGTTCGCAAATGACTTGTTTACTTGTTTGCCATGTACCAAATAACAATAATTGTTATTGAATGATTACAGTTTTGCCAGACGCTGCTATCTTTGCGCGACAATACTCGTAAAAAAATAAAAAGTTGTTAAAAAATTTGGCAAATTCAATCGATATATTTGTCGAATAAAATAACAGCCAAAGCCAAAAAAGCCGCGTTTGGATATACTTATGGACAGAGATTGGCAAAATGTAATCAAATTAATGATTAACCACCCCCGCCTGGGGAATATAGGCGTGACGGTCTATTAATGATTAAGGATTACAATTACATTTTGTAATCTTTAACAATTACGATTACACTTTTAATCTTAAATCATGATTAAATATTACAAAATGCAATTGTAATCATTATTCTGATTACAGTTTTCCCATCTCTGCTTACGCATGACTTACGCATCTATACCTACTCGTAGCTAGGAACTGAAAAAAATAATTTTAAATTATTAACGCCCGCAGATCTTTTTATTGTGGTAGTTTTAGCAAACTGTAGCATTTTAACGAGTCCTCACGTTGGCTATGGTAGGATAGAACTAATCCGAAAAAAGAGCATACCCATACTTGGGCTCTTATTTTACGGGCCGTTTTTCGGACTGTCACCTTTAAGGGCCTACCGCGCTCGATTATTTATCGACCGACTGCCTCGTTGGTCTGGTGGCAAAGCGCATTGATTTGTGATCACGAGGTCCTGGGTTCAAATCCTAGGTCGGACAAATGTTGTTTTTCTAACGAAAAATTCCCAGTATGAGTCCGGAGTCTGGAATTGTGCCTGGTATATGGCAATAGGCTCGCCCCCTATTACATGGGACCTAACATTGTCGGTGAAACGTGGGTGTACTCAGTACACCTCTGCCACCCCCTCTGGGGAATATAGGCGTGACGGTGTTTTTTTTTTCATTATTTTACGATAGCCATTGAATTATTCTACTATTGCTATACAGAGGGCCTAGACAAGCTGCCAGCGTTTTATTTCTATTCTCTTGTCGCAATCAATAGCGCATTGTTTTGGCCACGTGACTTTTCGTTGCAAAATGTCATTCCCATACATTTTTCCGCTTTCTATTAGCGTTAACGACTGTAGATTGTCAACTTGGCTACAGGCGCAGGACCGCCATTTTTGGGATAGTATATCAGGACTATAATCCAGTATTTAAATACCCTTTAAATATCAAAAGGCTCTTGACTTCGTTTAGTTGTAAGTTCAGTTAATAACTATATTTATTCATGAAAGTTTTTAAATTATTCCCATCTTAGGTAACTTAAATTTACCCAAAGTTCGTACCAAAAAATTGGGTGTAAAGAAAATCTGTACTATAATAATAATAAATGTAAAGTTTACGGAGTCTTATCAATACACTTAGCGTGGCATAGTAAGAGATTTTTTTATAATGTACCTATCGCCTGTTATTGAAAATTTGACATAAAATAATGATCTAACGCTATATTTTTTCTATTTAAATTTGGACTGCCTCGTTGGCCTAGTGGCAAAGCGCAGCCCTGGGTTTAAATTCTAGGTCGGACAAATGAAGTTTTTCTAACGAAAACCTTCCCAGTATGAGTCCGGAGTCTGGAATTGTGCCCGGTATATGGCAATGGCTCGCCCCCTATTACATGAGACCTTACATCGTCGGCGAAAAGTGGGTGTACTCAGTACACCTCTGCCACCCCGTGACGGTGGAATAATTTATATTTCATTTTTATCGTCACATATAAAATTTAAACGGAAGTCGTACGGAAATATTTTATTTTCGTAAAAACTTCTGGAATACTTCATGAAAATGTATATATATACATGAATACTTCATGAAAATGTATATATATTCATTTTCATGAATTGATACAATACTCATGATATTCTATAAAAGTGATTATTTTTTAATTTTAAAGGTATTAAAAAAGTCAATCTGCCCGCGAAGCATGATTATCGCGGTTACTAATCTATGACTTAACGAAGGCTTAGTTAGGTTATGTATTGCATTAAAATATAACTTTTTAGTCGTTTATCTAATCTAAAATTATATGTACCTTATTAGGTATATTTTCATTATAATTTCTAATCCAATAGGGGATTCACATTGATTAGAGATATAACACCAGATTATTTATATCTGTACGACAATTGGAATTATTAAAACCTTTTTACAAGGCACGTGAGTAGTCACATATATCTAAATTGTAAGGAAGTGAGCATCAATTTACAAGGTTCGATGTCATTCATAACACTGATTATGTTTAAAGAACGTGCCTTCTGTGAAAATTTCAAACAATTCAAATATTTTTATCCTGATACATACTATGAAAGATATAGGGTAGTATTTATTTTTTTCATGGGTACAGTAAATATCAATATTGGTTAACGTAAAATGAAGTTACAACATGTATCCCATCATTTTACGCCATGGACCAAAGATTGCATCCTTGGTCTGTCTTTCGTGCATAAGTTTGTACAGTTGACAAAAAGCCGGCTCTGTGTTGCTACCTCACACCGTTATTTGAAACGTAAACATCAATAGAAATTATTAAAAATCACACACGTCTGAGAGCGAAATAAAAATAAAATACAAACCGCTGAGCGCCGCCACATATTCCCTCCACTTGCGGCTGCCGGTCATCGTATGTGTTTACACGCACTTTCCGTATTAACATTTATGCTCTGTGGCCGGTCGGTTGCACATGGGAGTCGAGTGGTGCCGAGTTATACACTGATATTACTTGTAATGATTGCGCGTATCATGCCGGTTTAATATTAGCACGCCACGTGTTGTTCGCGTTTCGTCGTAAGCGTGAATGGCTAGCAGAATAAGTCGGTGCAGACGGTACGATAATATTCCAGTTTTGTTGACGATTTTAGCTGTCAATGCGCGAGTCGTCCGCGGCGGGGAGCTGCCGGCGCGCCAGTGTTGCCCGCTAGCTTCAGACAATGCACCTATTTACTTTATCGTCCATTGGTGTGCGACGAGACTCTGATAACGTCATGCTGTTTAGTGTGAAACTTCAGAGCGTTAAACTTTTTTGTTATTTTTATGGCTCGCGTTTAATATCTTTGCCTATATTGAATAACCACTCGAGATATCGCTCTGGATGATACGACGATGCTAATTATCCTACGGTAATGTGTGAAATAGTTCTTATAAAAATTACCGACAGTGCGGTTTAGTATCATGAGTTTAACAAGAATGATTGTAAGTATATAAATAAATATGTGGATTTATATATTTTCTTCTCGACTTGACCGGCGATATTTGTGCACAAATTATATTACGCGACTAAAAATAGTCTACAAAATCACCTGTGTTTGACAACCGAGGAATAGTAGCTATCTATTAATAATTTGTTCTATAGAAAAATCTGTTGCATTGTCAATAAGTCGCCGGCATTCAGCGTTAGATACTCAAGAAATAGAACAATGTAGTTTTTTACTTTAAAAAAATTAATATTTAATCTTGTCGACATTTATTTGTGTTGAGAAATAAAAATATTATTATTCACGTGGTTTACCCGGACCTTAGAAAGACTGGCATGGGGATATGCTTATTATTATTATTCGTTCTGTAGTTGATACTGCGGATTATGTTGAGAGTCCACTTACTGGATAATAAAATGAAGTAGTGTCCGACTGAAACTATTTTAACAGCCGAAACCGAAACCGAACTTCGGTCTCTCTCAGTTTCGGCCGAAACTAAAACCGAAACTTCCTTTTAAGGAAATTATACTTTTAAGTTCACATTTGCTTTTCGTTTCAAATTTTAACTTTGTCATGCCACATACACTTTTAGTATGTTTTTATAATGTGAGGTGTTGTTAGTACGAATAAGCAGTTTAATTATGCTATGTAACTGGGCGTTTAGTGTTTGAATTCATTATTTTGTATTGAAGTAAGATAAAAAATATCAGTTGGAAACATGGTCTCTAGGCATGAGATTAGCAAAGGGCCGCAGCTTTGTCGTGATAAGTCACCGAAAAAGAAAAGTACTCGCAGTAACACATCAAAATAACATCTGTAAAATTGGGTCTTCATTTTTCTCAACATAATTAAAATTAATTATATATTACACATAATTAAAGTATACAAATTAATAACCATTTTTTGTGACCGTTCATATGCCATCAATAAAATATCATAAATGAAGTTAGCCATACAAGAAACCAGAGGGCGATTGAATCATAAAAACAGCATTTTCATAATGTGGGTAGTTAGTCAAACACAATTTCGTAGGACATAACCACTGTTGACCAATGATATGTGTTTGAAAAAAAGAAAGAAAAAAATATATATATATTTTTGCAACGAGTAGGCATAAGACATTATACTAACAAAACGTTAATAAACATAAAAAAATAAATAAAGAAGAGACATAATTATATGACCTCCTCATAAAAACAGTCCCAACTTAGCATAATGCTGGCTACTTAAAGGTTAAACAATCAGCGCGGGTCTCCTGTTGGGCCGGTTGGCGACGTTACAGTTGCCAACAAAACAAAAAAAAAGTAAAACAAATAATGACATAAATAAAATCTAAGTCAGGTAAATTAGAAATAGAAAAAACAAAAACTTACAAAGAAACAAACAAATACAACCCACAAGCCATAACAACATCGAAAACAAGGTGTGGGCTTTTCTTTTTGCGATAATGGCGACAACGAGCCAATTTTATAATTTACGATTATATTCTATTGTTAAAGTGTGGTGCCATTCATTAAAATAAGAAGAAAAACACGGAGTGACAGTGACATTAAGTTATTATAACCTCAACCCTTTGTTGTCGTAGATGCAGTTTATTTTTTCAGAAAACAATATTTTTTGAAGAATATTTACTGCACACGGCTAATTGAACATCGCACGACATCTAACATGGGCGAGGGCGATGCACAAGTGTAATAGGCATGCCGATTTAAAATAGATTTTTACGATCAGGTGCAACAATCGATCGATTTAAATTGATCCTAAGTACAAATATCTTTTAAAAAACAAGTTTTTATTGCAAAAATAGGACGGAAATATCTAGCTTAGTTCAGGAGTTCCTGTGGCTTCTTTTTGGACCTTTGCTTCCTACCAAGGCATATGGTAGGTACTTATTAAATCTAATACCACATAACTTTGTATAATTGGGGAATTTCTATGGCCTCTTCTATCTTCATCATTATTAAAAATCATCAGACCATGAAAACTGTTGTCTATAGAATTTACCAAAACAAATCAATTTGTACTTGACAAACATGATGGGGATATCCTGTTTACCTTTTAGGTTTGTTATCAGATCCTGAAAACTACTTAGAACTATAGGACTAATCAAAACAAATCGGAAATGGGCAAATACGATGAGGTTATATTGCGTAAATAAAATCAACCTCGATTCCTCGATTAACGATAACTTTTGAGTCTCGATTTGATCGAAAACCGATTTTAGTGCGTGTGATTAGAATCAATTTAATGATAGATTTTTTTATAATTAATCTACATGCATCGAAGGTAATGAAGTCGCTCCGACCCTCGCTGATTGTTCCCGAGGGGCAACCATACATTCACAAAAGTAAATCGAAACTCCAATTTTGCGCCGAAACTGGCTGAAACCGAAACCAAAAGTTAGGTCAGACACTAAAGTGAATTGAACCAGTACATAATCGCATGTCGTCGAACAAGAACAACAACATAAAAAATCCCGATAATAACGTCCCAGGTCATCAAACCTGGGACTGTTTTCTTCATCAAGTCATGTAGCTACTACATGACTATAGACCACATCACAGAAAATAAAAAGTAGGTAAAAATTATTGCCTACTTGATATTCAGATAATATACACTTGGAATTATACAAAACTCAACTGATCCCGACTCGCATTCTCCTGGTCATAACTTATTTTTCAATTTGAAGCAGAATTTCATCACGTAACTGTCCCGTCATTAATTTATTGTGATCAGTTGCAACATCGTTATATTAATTTGGCATTGTTTTGAACGAGTGTCTCCTCTTTATGTATACCTGTTGGAACTCGGTACTCTCTGCCTACACCACAAGGGATCTGGGGTCATGATATACATAGATAGATCCTAGATAGTTTTTGCCTACGGTTCCGTATGCATGATGTTCATGCTCGCCTTCTTTGATGATAAAATGGGTTTCATATTTTTAATCAGCTACCCTGGAATCCTAGTACAATACACAGTTAGATAGGATGTAGTTGTTCCAACTTCGCCCTCTTGCCCGGTAAAGTTGTAAGGGGTCCTCGGCCAACAGCGTAGATTAAACATACACATTTAAACATATACATACACACACAGCCTTATCAGCAAGACTATACCGATGGTACGAAAATGCCCAGAAAAAAATTAAACGTTGCTTTTTAGTTTATAATTTATCTTTCGGTCAAATTTCATCAGAATCCATTCAGCGGTTTGGACCCAACATTCAAACATCTTTTGGCATTTCAGACAAATTTGGCAATTGTTTTATTATCAGAATCATCATGCATTGTTAATTCTTTTAGCAGAAAAATAGTGCACATCGCTAAGCTGGTAAGGTACTTAACTAGCTCATAATACCACGAAAAAGATAAACGATCTAGTATATAAAAGAAAACGACGAAATGCATACTATTTACCAAGAAAACTTATTCTTAGAAAGACGTTCACTCAGTGTTCGTATCAATAAATCCACCATAAAATTATGGTACCGCTTTCTGATAACACATTTGTTATTAAACAAACACGTAAAGTACACTTTTCTAAGAGATGAAAGGAACCTAACCACTATACATCATTTGATGGACAGAGTGGTCTAGTGGTTAAGAGCTTAAGTCGCTCTATCCACTGGATTGATTAGTCGCGGGTTCGATTCCCCCACGGGATAAATCTTCGTGTGACCTACAAATATTTTCTTCGGTCTGGGTGTTTGTGCATATGAATTTCATGTTTGTAAACGCACCCACGACACAGGGGAATAATTCTTAGGGAGGGGCTTCGTTTTATTTAAGAAAAAAAACATCACAACTATAGTAGAAATAATGGAGTAGATGCCGAAAACGATAAAGAAAGATCTTACGAGAATATTCATGTTCAAGACTCGGAAAACCGCGCATCGGGACTCATGATGCTAGCGTTAATCTCGAATACAGCTTAGAACGAAAGAAATTCCGCTAGAAGCGCACACTGTGTGATAAACAAGCTATCTAGAATATGAGTCATACATTGTGGACGCCCAAAATTACAATTTGAAACGAGGTTTCTTAAAGCTCAAAGCGAAATACTCTCCAAGGTTTATTCAATGATTATTGCTAATTCTTTATTTGCCTGGTGTATAAAAAGCACCATAAATTCGTATCGTTAACACACTAGGTCTTTATCCTACTAATATTATAAATGTAAAAGTTTGTAAGTTTAGAAACTCAACGCGGAGGTAGTCGCAGGCAGAAAGTAGGTCACTATACAATTTACTAGCTCCTGCCCGTGACTTCGTCCGCGTTGAATTTAGACAGGAATCTAACATTTTTCCGTGATAAAAAGTATCCTATGTGTTAATCCAGGTAATAAACTAATTGTTTGCCAAATTTAATCCAAATCTGTTTAGCCGTTTTTGCGTGATTGAGTAACAAACATCCAAACATACAAACTTTTTTTTTTCTTGGCAATTGCGTTCACATTATGCCATTGTACAAAGTTTACGAATATTCATTTCTAAATTAATTCAACTCCCCAATACACTTGATGACAAAGATGAGCATGAAATTTATGAAGTGCCCCACCCTGGATAGTAAAGTGATGGATACTTTACATACCAATTGCGACGGCCGTTTTGAGGGAAATCGAAAAAGCACGTTTTATCACTTTGTTACAATTTCCTTCACTTATGCACATATAAGAACACATAATGGTTAATATTCCACCAACATTACACATTATAATTCGAAATAACACAAGTTTTGGAAAGTAAAACAAATTGACAACATCACTCTTCGATTTCCCGCCAAAAAGTCCAAAACATACAAACTTCTTTTATTTTTTTCGTGGCAATTGCGTTTACATTATGCCATTGTACAAAGTTTACGAATATTCATTTCTAAATTAATTCAACTCCCCAATGAACTTGATGACAAAGATGAGCATGAAATTGATGAAGTGCCCCACCCTGGATAGTAAAGTGATGGATACTTTACATACCAATTGCGACGGCCGTTTTGAGGGAAATCGAAAAGGCACGTTTTATCACTTTGTTACAATTACCTTTACTCATGCACATATAGGAACACATAATGGTTAATATTCCACCAACATTACACATTATAATTCGAAATAACACAAGTTTTGGAAATTAAAACAAATTGACAACATCACTCTTCGATTTCCCGCCAAAAAACAACATACAAACTTTCACATTTATAACATTAGTAGAATTTATAATACAGTAGGAGTCGCTAAACCCAAACGCGGCGCGTTACGATATCTTCATGAAATGAGTGTGTAATGGTATTCTGTATACCACTGAAGTATCATTAATTGATAATTTCACGGAGTAACGCATCGCGTTACGCGTTTAATTAGTTAAAACAAATAAGGACCCTGTTTAGAACTTGAAATAAATATATTGACCACAAACGGTGCCAGTAAACTGGAGGCGATTTTAGCAACACCCGAATTGGGGCAAACACCTAAAACAGCATTTCCCCAATTTACCCCACATGGGGATTAAGCACAGACTAATGACCACCAAGACGTCATACAAATTAGATAACAACCTTCCTTCATGTATATAGTGGACCGTAATCAAACATATGAACTTACCTTGTTAAAGAGCGTGCTCATAAACTTTGGCTATCACAGCTTCTACGTGAGTAGAACAGACATCCAACAAAGAAATCCAGTATATCCAGTATGAGTCAATGTACCTATATGGATTTTGAGATAAGATCTATATGGTTCCGTAGGTTGGATTAGCATTTTAGATATGTAAGTGACGGCTTATTTAAAATTCTGATTCAAACTCTCTCATCTCATTGGTATTCAACATATACAAAATCTTTCCATATTTCTGATGACGTTATTCAAGAGTCTGCCAGTTGTATCTTAAGGTGTCGATAACCGACTTAATATAGTATCTGCGGAATGGAAAATTTAAGGCAATCGTCCTACGTACGTACTTTGTACGTGCTTTTAGTGGCTATCCAAAGGAAGATGGCGATCAATGCTATATGTGATTTAGGACGTGATTTCTACTGTTCTCCTTATAATACTGCAATTGTGTATCTGGTTCTATGAAATAAAGTTATTGTTATTTGTGTTTTATTTAGTACAGATTTACGGGTTTCACTCGGACTATTAGAAGGCTTGCTTTGGGATATGGGTCCAACACGTACCTATATGCCCTTTGCCTCTTTTCCAATTTCAGAGATTGGTCTTGTGACGATTACGGAGTCCTAAATTCGGATCCTAGGTCGGAGGAATTGTTCTTAAGATTTTTCAATTCCAAAAATTTCGTGTCTGGAGTCTGGAATTGTGCCCAGTATAATAGCATAAGGTTCCACTTTAATGATCACCTTTGTAAGTCTACGCTCGACCTTGTAAGTCTCTAACTCATCGGGTTGTTAGTTTATTACATAGTTCCTAAAATTGTGAATTTTGTACTTACCGACAACAAATATACAAAGACAATAAAGATACGACGATGATAAAAACGAGGTAGAAATGTTCTATTTACAGCTATGTTCATCCCGCAACATAATCTTTTGTTAAGATTAGGAGGAGAATTTTGGGGTATTTAAATTTTTTATGACTTCTTTGTATATTATCGTCATCCTCTTATTTAATGCGAATTACAGCGAAAGGTGCGCTTTGTTTCGTGTAACGGGGGTTTGCTTTATATTTTTGCATACAATAAAACTGTTACTTGGAGCATTACTAAGGAATATTTATTGCTTTACTTATAAAAATGTATTGTTATTTAAAACTAGTGACCCAGCCAGCTATAGCTGCTTATCTCGCGACAAAGTACGATTACAATAATAATGTTACTTTAATAACATTGTTGTAGTCTCCCGCTCGATAAAACAGACACACATACCTACAGATGCGGCGGGGAACATTATATATGTAAGTAAGGAAGGATAAGGCCGTTTAGAATAATTTTTAGTCTGTTTGGGCTTTGGAGGTTTTATAGTTTGTACAAACCCAATTAAGGAAACTTGTACTTCGTTTTAAAAATGGTTTTAAAGGTCAACATTGAAACAAAGGCCCTTTTGTGACATTGAATAGTATTTTAATTTGTATTATTTCAATTAATAATGAGTTCGCAGTTAGCCATACCTATATAATAAGAATTTTAATTCAAAAAAAAATATTTTTAAAACAAGTTTTAATAGAAAAAACACAATGAAGATAATTATATTACTTAGTTGAGGAGTTCCTATGGCTTTTGTCGGCTTCATCATTAGACCTTGGACTCCAGCCGGGTCTAAAGTACTCGTCAAGACAAATCCAACGAGCCGGATTTTATCGAGTAGTTCGGTGGTTCCATTGGCCACCTTTTGGCTCCATCATCTGACCTTGAACACTATCTGGTTGTACAGTAATATCAAAGCCTAAACATGAGGTTACGTTGCATATTGCATCAGATCAGCTCCATGGTACCATATTATTGCATTGTAACCGAACTTACAAAGGTATGCCAAATTTCAGTTCAATCGGATACCCGCAGGTGTTTGAGAAATGGATCACAAAATTTAAACCGGGAAGACAGGCAAACATACATACGAACATTACAAGTCAAATAAAAGCTTGTAAAGCCCCACACTAACAATTATTCCCGTGTCGTGGGTGCATTCACAAAACATGAAATTCACACACACACAAACGCCCAAACCAAAATAAATATTTGTGGGTTACACAAAGACTTCTCCCGTGCTATGATGGAACCTACGTCCACGCGTCCATCAATTGTATCTACCGATTGTATGTAATCAGCCTGTATCTACTGATTGCTAAGAATAGGCCTCTTCTCTATTAAATAAATAATAAAACCCTTGGACGTTTTGGTGTATGAGTTGTCGAGTCCCGTAATCGAAATTTCCTAGATGCACTCAGGATGTGCACGAGGTCATGTCTTCACAAAGAAAAATACTCCAGCTCAGTATTCAAGGAAAGATCGCTGGAAAAAGGAGTGCCGGTAGGATGCGGCGCTCTTGTTTAAACAACCTGAGGGAGTGGTTTGACTACCCTTGCTCTTCAGAGCGGCAGTTTTGAAAGTTTTAATTCCCCTGCTGTTGGCCGACTTTTCGATAGGAGTGGACCTCGAAAAAGACTAGATGTACGTACGCCTAAGTATTTATTAAATCAACAGCATATAACCAGCATTGAAGAGTATTATTGTACCGTTCATGCCCATTTATTTTTGCATATAATGCACGCGTTGAAGAGCTCTTTTAGTAAAATGATATAACAAAAGAAAAAGGGGGAAAACGCCTGTACCAACCCAGTGCAGGTACCATCGATTCCTTTAATCACGCGATCGTCGCTTGTCACCATGAATTACATCAATAATATCACTAAGACACAAATACATTCGAGAATGCGGGCCCACTGCACATGGAACGAGACCTGGGTGGTTATCACAATCTTTTTAAAGAGAAAGAGCTATAAGATATGTATGTATATAAACATCTCTTTCTTACAGCATAGTAGATTGTGATAGATTTGTTGAAGAGATTGTAGTACGCGCCCTGAACATAATACTTAACAGTAAAATGTTATTGCATCTCTTTAAGAATTACGGTTTGCATCCGAGCGTTTTGCGTACAAGATTATGACTGCAACACATATGTAGAGTCGCTTTGTGATAAATTAAAACAATGTTACTAATTTAACGTCAATTAATGAATACCAAAAAATAAATTGCAAACTGATCCCAGCAGTTTTTACCATGTCCTGCTTCCTGTAGTGGAAGCTTTTCGGCTGAAGAAGAAGAACATTTGAAACCCATAAAAACAAAAGCAATTGGACTGGATTAAGTGTTTCTCAATTATTTTAAGACAATTTTAAATTCCATACATCGATTCTTTAATGGCTGATTTTAATATTTAAGTCTAGTATAGATTTTTTGCCTACCATGGATAGAATTTTGAAGGAAAATCTGTCAACATTGTACTGACAGTGAGCAAACCTATCCATAAGTAAAAAATTGAAACCTGGCATTAATGTATTATAACATTAACGTACCACGACGTCACATGCATGACTTGCTACAACGAACCATAACATAAGTAAATCCAGTTTAATACTTGCCTTGGAAGTGTATTTTTGCACTCACAATGTCATGGCCAGTTATTAAATGAGGTAAAATAAGTCCAATATTTAGCGCAATGATAATTAGTCGACGACTTGGTTTAGTGGTTACGTATGTAGGGAAAGGAGACCACTGCGGGGTTTTTTCAGTGTAGTGAAAGTCCTGTACTCTCAGTCTTTCCTACAAAAGTTATTTGTTGATTGACATTGAACAGTTATTGTTTTGATCCCAATGCGGGAACAAGTTTTGGGCATGATCAGGACAGCTGAACTTCAAGAGCCCATACCCCTAACATTTGTGATTCCTGAAGTATTCTGACACCATCACGCCTATATTCCCCATGCTGAGGTGGTAGAGGTGTACTGTGTATACCGACTTTTCGCCGAAGGTGCTAGGTGCTATGAGATAGGGGGCGAGCCTATAGCCATATACCGGAGACAATTTCAGACTCCGGACAGATACTGGCAATTATCCAATAGAAAAGCTACATTTGTCCGACCTAGGATTTGAATCCAGGACCTCATGATCGCAAAGCACATTATTTTCCGCTAGAGCAACACGCACACACAAAAAATAAAAGGTGCTCTTTTCTTTTTAAACTTTCGCTCCGAAAGTCCCTGTGTAAAGATACAGTACTAGTATATCCCACCATTGTGCTCGCCGAAATTTTCCAGTCACCGTATTTCAAACAAGTAATTACTACCTTTAATGCTTTTTGATATTTCACAGGACTATAGCCAGTAGCTGCTGAGACGAAATCAGCGCTATTAAATATAAGTAATACAAGTTCCCATTCCAAAGTTCGCGACGAATTCCAATGTAATAGCTGCACCGGAACGACCCATAAATTTTATCGGGGTGGCATTGGCAACCCATAGTTTTTATCGACCAACATATATCTAAATTAAGTCGTGAAGATAACGGTTTTTGGTAGAGGCGAGTTATTTTCTTTAGATTTCAGTAAAGTGATAACGTTTTAATTTTATCGTAGGTTCAGCCGTACTCCGCACTCATATTATAAATTGGAAAGTATCTCTGTCTATCTGTTTGTCTTTTACCTTTTTAGCCCTAAACCACTGAACAGATTTTGCTCAAATTTGACATGAAGATACATTTTAGCCGGGAGAACGACATAGACTTTACTTACTATACTTTTTATCTAAAAAAACACTTGAGGACGAGAAATAGGGGGTGGAAGTTTGTATGGGTAATCCATCATTATTCAAGTAAGGCATATGAAAATTCATATATAGACTTTTGGTAAAAAATAAAGTAACGACATGTTTCGGCATTTTTGAAAAATCAGCCCTGAGGGAGGTAGAACACTACTATACCTATGTCAAATTACAAAATAACCTCGTGCTTGTGTATTTGAGTGTGTGTGAACGATGTACGCTGTTGGTCGCGGGGCCTTTACAGCTTCACCGGGTAAGAGAACGCGCGTGCTACCACTATGCTCGAGCCAGAAGGGCTAGGTGGCAACTAGCTCAAGGGCGCCTCAAGGAGGGACGGCTTTAGCTTGGGCAGTTGCTATGGGGGAGGGCGTATACTAGGTGTCACGGCGTGGTGCTCTGCACCGGCCGGCGGGCAAGGGATTCTTCGATCTCGCCGGCGATGCCGGTGTCGGATCCTGTGTGTGGTATCTGTATTCGAAAAAAGGGATGTAAGGACATCAGGAGGGTCAGCGAGAACATGCCGCGGACGGCAGTAGCGGCTGATAGGAGAGGAGTTCGAATGGTAGTAGGCGGCGACGATTAGCGGATTCCTATGATTGGACGCGTTCGCGAAATATCAGGTTGTCGCCTTTTTAATAAAGGCGCGAACAGGTTAGAGGCCGAGATCGGAATGGAAATAACCGCGTGCAAAATCGCGGGTAACAGCTCGTAACAATATAATTATAGAAATAATTGTAGGAGCACCTAAACTTCTATGCCGATGAAACGAAACGTGTGTAATTGTTAGAGATCCTTAATAATGAACAATTTAAGTTTTTACCACCATATCTCCGGAGTTCAGAAACATTTGGAACACTCGCATATCGCGTCACAATAGCTGTAACAAAATCATTTGAATTTCCCCTAGTTGAGGACAAGTTGATAGATAAGTTTTAAGAAGTGTTTAGTTGCATACGAAAGAAAACAGAGTTATTCAACATTTCGGATTTGTTTACGGCTCCTGTACTCGGGGACACAACTTTAGTTTGACTGTAGTGTAAGTATATCGACAATATACTCGTCGACATTTGTTGGCGTTCGGCGGCTTTGTCATAGATGGCGTTGTAATTCATACAACTATCATCAGATAGTTGTATGAATTACAATAACAAAAGTACTTCGTTGTAATCTTTATTCTACTTCATACTAATTGTTCTAATATTATACATGTGAAAGTATGGATTTGAGAAAGAATGATTTAGATGAAATTTGTCCCACAGATAGTTTATTACCTGGATTAACACTGGGATACTTTTATCCCGGAAAAACATAAGGTTCCTGTCTAATGTGAACGCGGACGAAGTCGCGGGCAGAAACTAGTGATTAATATATTTTTAAATGAAACAGCATATATTTCCCATTTTTGGACAATAACTAGGGAAGTCCCTAGTTATCGTTGTCTTAATTAATCAAATAAACTTGAGTGTTCGTTTTCGTTTATTTACAACTATGTCAGATTTACTTTACATTTATATTTTTTTAATTATAACTGTAGGTGGGCATTTAACAACATTCGCAATCACTTACTCCTTACACCGCGCTGTCGCGCAACCTAATGCCCGGATTGGCCCCCTCATGTCGTCATGTCATGTCTCTAATATTAAAATATTATTTTTTGCGGAAATAAAAATACAAATTTCTATACGTGTGTTTGAACTTGCGTCTTGCTCTTAAGCTTGTGACACCTATTCTAATCTAATATAATAGTATGTTGCTTGCAACAATGCGCAACAAAAACCGCGCTATGTTATCGAGCCCCCAACGAAGCACTGAAGAAACCTTTTTTTTACCTGAGAAAAATCCTGCATAAGATTTCCGCTAGCCTCGGGGGAACCTCACGGGGCGTGTTGGATGCATAAGCCCCAGGGCGGCCGACATCAGCACTTTGAAGAGGCTTTAGGATATCCGTATGGAACGCACCGGTGTCCCTCTTGTGCTGCGCTCTGAAGAGCCTGCTATCGGAGGGAGACTTGATAACACGGTTCCTCCCGCACCGACGCGGTGCTCAACGCGACGTGGGCACACCACGCCGCCGTCCTCCTCGGAGTCACTCGTGAAGGACGCTCAAGGCCCCCGCTCCTCGCGTCCGCGACCCCGAAGGCCCTCTACTGATGTAGGTGCAGGAGGAGGACACGGACGAGCGCAGGCACGCCCTCGCCGCTTCGGCGGACGCCGCTCGTCGTAGACCCTCGCTTCCATGTCGGCCAGGATGTCAAACGACGGAAAGCGCTCCAGAAGCATTGCCGCCTCAAAGGAACGCAAACCTTACCCTAATCTTCCTGTTTGCATACTTCGAAACTATTTTAGGTCTCAAGTTATCTAGACATCATAAAATGTTGTAATACAGTTGTCTAGTATCTGATGTAGTGACCAACATAACTGCAAAACACATGCCACATTAAATGAACAACTGACGTAATACTATTTGCCTGTACTGTAGAAGAGAGCCGTGAAAAATTCAATCAGCTTTCTGCGTATAACACGCTGACAGCTGATTGAATTTAAAAACGGTGCTCCAATACGTATAGTACCTACCTTTTAGATTTACGAGTGCCGAAGAAAACGGACTTCCCTTGAGAGCGCCGCAGACGTTCTGGAAACGTGTTCGTTTTGAATAGCTATCTTTGTGTATCTAGCCTTATTTTGGAAGCAAATTGAATGGGACACAATGTATCCAAAAAGTGGTACTGCCAAATACGTTAACGTTTTCTTTACACGAAATACACTGTGATTTATATGCCATGTGACTCGGAACTTTTGTATTTTCCTTACTTTGTTTTCTTCTTTTTCAGCCGAAAGAAGTCACTCACCGCCGTAGCGACCAGCTTTGTGCTGTACTGTAGAGGAATAACTCCACTACTGTTATAACTATGAGATTAAACAAATCAACAGCAATGCGCTCGTAGCCCTGTGCGAGCGCAATGTTCTTAGTGATCACAAAGGTTCAGTAGCGTTCTGCTCGGACTGTGACCATTTGTGGAAATCCTATTTTCCAGAGTCTCCGTGGTCCATTTAAAGGCATGTCAAGCTATTCGTCTGTAATTTAATATGGTAGTGGTTAAGACGAGTTTCAACAGCAGATGGCCACAAACTTGCTTCAACTAATACGCACTGGGTACGCGCGGTAGAGTATGACGTAATTTCTCACATAGATATAATGCTAGGATCACAAATTATTAAAATAAATGTTTGAGATAATTTTACCGTGGTGCTTATAAACGAAAATTAGTGACAACAAATATAATATACTTATATTTGGGTGTGATCTAAGTACACGATAAAAAACAGAGGGGTTTAGCGTAACGTTGTCGAGGAAGCGTGCTGTCACGTTCATCATTATTTAGTAAATTTCTTTGGTGAAAAGGATGGCCTATCAACTCGATAGATTAACTAGATAGCGATAATCTATGCTATGGCCTCAAAATTCCTGGAATTCCTGGAATATGATCTTTATAGCACATGTAAAAGTTTGTAACGCTTTCCCACTCTTACTTTTTCCAAGTTCCATTATTGAAGTTTCTTATATTATATGTATGTGCTTTCAAGGCCGAGACACAGGAAGCTACCCCTTACCCTGTAACAATTTATAGGCCCCTAGGGATAGCGGGGAATTTGAGCTTACCGCATTGGAAGCCGTGGTAGAAATCTGGTTAAGTTGAATGTGTGATAATAGAATGGAGTACAGTGAGAAGTACATAATATAATATGTTTATGAAGTTAGAAACAAAGCAAAGCAGTGGGACAGTAAAGGTTAATTTTCTTGTTGGAAATTTCATGTAAATAGTTAAAATAATTGGTTTATTTTAAGTAGCAGATGAGCTTTTATAAGTTTATATTGTTTTACTTACTTGTGTAACGGAACTCCAGCCATCGTAAACACATAAATATTTAGCAAATTGCCTCATTAAATTTACAGTTGCAAGCGAAAATATAGGTCAATTAAGCTAAGATGTTACTTCTATAGTTTCCCTTAAAGCAGCTTTTATTTAGATTGGTTAGAACCAATCTAAATAACAACAAAGTTAACGCAACATATTATCTTACGAATAAATGAAAACATTCTTAGAAAATCAGATAGGCACAGGAATATAATATGTTATCATTAGGCGAAAGACATACCTCGCACAGCTCAGAATTTAGCATTTATACCTTCAATAAGTTTTTGGCCTAATATAAGAAACAGGAACGCTATGCATCTGTAACAAATTATTGCATTCTTAAACCTTTAAAAAAGCTATTTTTTCGCGAAAATTCAGCGAAAGTATTCAACGAGACTTCGCGAGTGTGTTGTAGAGAGATCACAAAGCCGCGACGCGCTCGCCTGGGATGCATTAGAGTTTGTTTTGCACTTCGCCGGCGAGTAAACTTTGCGTCGTCGGAGGAAATCTTATGATCATACTGAATAATGTCGGAATGATCGTTCTCTGTGGAGTGCTCGTTTTGCCGTCTTTAGTATCTCTAGGTGGGTAAGTAGTCTGCTGGGTGTATTCCTTTTTCTGGTTTTGCGTTACACTATGTTTGACTTTAGTAAAACTTTTAAGTATATATTAGTGTTAAGATTATGAATTTACTTATGTGGTGCAGTTTCTATATGATGATACCATAAATCAGTCTATTCTGTCCCTCTGTTGGGTTTCCCCAATAGAGGGTCGAAAAGGTTGTGTTCTAGCATGTAGCCTCAGTGCGGGTTGATAGAGGCCGGTTTTTAGCCAATTGCTGCCACTTATAAACAATGGCTTAACTGGCTTTCAGAAGCACGGATTCTCCTGTAAACATAAAGACCACCCAAACGCATCTATCTCAAAATGCTCGAGTTAAACGATTCCTAAATTTAGTGACCGCTAGAACACCGAAGTCCCGTAATACTATGAGCATCTTCTAATGAATGTATTTAATATCGATTAAAACCCAATACACCTATATTGATCGAACGGCCTATTAGGACAGTCAGTCCCACTCCATAATATTTTTACAAACTTTTATTTAACTTGCAATGTTCCTATGTCTGTCTATCTTCCCGGTTCAAATATTCTGATCCATTTTTCAAACACTTGCGGTTATTCGATTGAGCCGAAGTTCTTCGTCGAAATTTATCCGAAGTTCGATGACAATGCAATAATACAGTACTATGGAGCTCGTCTGATGATGGAGTCGGTGTTGGCCATAGGAACACGTGAACTATACTAGTAACCCCCTCGTGTTTAGGCTTGTTATTGGTATTGACAAGTACTATACAAACTAACAGAGAGGTATGTAAGAAAAGATACTGTTAGAACTCTGTATTCTCTGCCTACCACGCAAAGGATCTGGCGTGATGGTATAGATAGATAGACTATACAACCAGGTAGTTTTCAGGGTCTGATGATGAAGCCGAAAGGTGGCCAGTGAAACCGCCCAATTACTTAATATAACCCCTCTGTGTTTGCGCTCGTTGGATTTGTCTTGACGAGTACTTTATACCGGGATGTTGTCTAGGATCTGATGATGAAGCTGGAAAGAAGCCACAGGAACTCCACAACTAAGCAAGATGTGCAACTTCGTTGTGTTTTTGCTAAAAAAAGCTTGTTTTTAGAAAGGTCTTTTTAAAGTAAAATTATGTGGCCATTTTTTTTAAAAACACCTGTGACCTCTTCAAGCGAGATATTTATAATAGACTAGCAGTTTTCCGCGACTTCGTACGCGGTCGACAACAGCGCCACCTAACGGGTCTATGTTATATAGCCTATGTTACTTATGGATAAGGTAGCTTCCTAATGGTGAAAGAATTTTTTAAATGCGTCAAGAAGTTTTTGAGTGTATTCATGAATGTAGACTTGCAAGATTTGCAAGTTAATTAGAAGGTTTTCCTGCTCTAACAGAAACAATCGTCATCGAAGCTCCAAGAAAATGTTGCGTTGCCAGAAATTGCATCAGATCAATTTCTGTGAAGTATTATAGATTGTATTTAACACCGACGGCCAGGAAAAGTTTTAGGAAGTTTTATAATTAGACTTCGCTTACTAAACTTTTCGCGTACCTACACGAGTTGCGATAAACAAAAACTAGCATTACCATAAATTTCGGGAATCCATTCATTATTCAATGAGGCCATCCATTACATCATCGTTTAACGCATCAGTGCATGGTTTAATGATCAGTGTCCTAATTAGACTGAAATTCGGATCAACGGCTTTATTTATCGATGGACCGAATATAATAATCCTTATATTCGTTCCAAATTTTACCTAGCGGAGTTTATTTAGTAATCCAATAAAGCCCTGTTATATTTTGAGGCCTTTAGTTAGCTTTTTATACGCCTATGTTTATTTATGAGGTTGGCGTTAGAATAATTATTTGCTTTTAATTTAAATTTTTTATCGACTTAGTGAAAACCGTTCTCATTTTGATTTTTTTTTTTTTTTTTGCAACTTACGTTTGATTTCCGATTAATTTTTTATACCGGCAATTCTACATCAGTTTCCTCTTTACTTGGTTAAGTATTTCAGAGATTGTGTGAATTTCTTGAAAGAATGAGGGGAATTACTGCTGTACGCTTAACGGGCAGTTATTATTGAGCGTCTGAAGGATATATTGTAACTTTATTGAGATAACGGAGTGAAACTATTGTGAAAACCCAGCATATTACTTACCGTGATAAGAAAATGTCAGTATTGATCCAGTTTATGTTTTTCTATTCAATAGGTTATGCGGGCCGAGTGTCTAGAAAGTGCGGCTAACAAACAGGTCGGACAAAGTGCTTTACCTAAAAAATGTCAGTGGCAGTTTGGGGACTCGAATTCTCCCTATTATATTCGGACTTAACATCATAAGTGAAATTTGAGCGTACACAATACACCTCTAACACCCCCACTTCGGATGTTTATTTGTTTATAAAATAAATAACGTGATAAAATCTGACTAAGTAAGCTTAATCCATGTATTATAACAGTCGTTTCATAACTTTTAGCTTGCGTTACTAATCTCTAGAAATATTGTTGGTGTAATTTATTAGTACTGTGGTCTCGCCGGTGTATCTCTATCTATCTATATCATATCCGCCAGATCCCTTGTGGGGTAGGCAGAGCGTACAGAGTTCCCGCAGGTTATTTCCTTACATACCTCTCTGGCTTCCTCCACTCTCATACACGCTCGCCGGTTACGGTGACTCTCGACTTGTCCTTCAGTTAAGTCAAGAGTCCGGTCTATTATTTATCATAAGACAATTATAAGAAGCTGGGTCGTAGGTACCTGTTAAGTTACGGTGACAGTAACTGCGGGCTTTATTATTATCCATTATTACAATATATATAGTCTCTTAGGTTCCAGATTAGAAATTCATAGCTTTCAACGACTTCTTTAGGGTTATGGTAATCCTACATAATAGTTAAAGTGATAGTTCGTGACTTTTTAAGGAAAAATCATTGATTTGATTTGGCTCTCGTCGGCTGGTTGTCGTCCGAAAGAACCGACGAGAAGAGCACTAGAATTTAACGAGTTTTGCTTCAAGTATCTACGAGAGCAATTATTATCCATTCATGAGGTGCATGAAACGTTTACTTGTTTATTTTAAAATGCTCTTAATTAATGCTAATAATTAATATTTGTTCATGGTAAGATAGTCTAGGTCTTCCCCGGTGGGCGGGCGAAAGCCTATCCCACCACACGCGTCCTTCGAGGCGCAGTGGCATAGCTTCTCGCCTATTTTGCTCGTCTGTCCCGGCAAGCAATTTGGCGTGGTCTTGGGAGTAGCGCACGGTCGCGACGATCCCCAAGGCAAGTGTGACTGTATCCTGCTCGCGGTTGCTGCCTGCTATTGGTCTGGTCCTTCTGAACAGACATAACAGAAACAGTCATGCGCTTACCTTTACCCAATCCTCGGTCCCATCCCTTCCCATCCTTTTCCTGAATAACACATCCTTTTGTCCCCCGGTTCTGTCCGGAAGTTTGGTGGAAGCATGTGGCGAGAGTCGCCATGCTGCCCCTCACAATCTCTGGCTTTCGGAGAGGGTGGGGCGTAGCGGGCAGATTGGAGAATCGTTGCTCGGGGGTTCTAGGTACCTCTCTGGGCTTCAGAGAGGACCAGTGAGGTTCCACGGGAACGATAGTCGGGAGAGGGCGCGAAGCCCTTACATAACCCTTCCCTTCCTCTTCTCTATCCCCATCCCTAACTTCCCTCCCAATCCTTTCCCTTCCTCTCCTAGTCGTCGGGTCTGGTGTGCGCTTACCCCGCCTCCAGACACGGTCTTGACCACCGATGACGAACCCGTAACCAGCAACGATGAGCTTCGGCTCTACGCTGGGACGGGGCCTTGCCTTCGCCGGCTGGGCCGCGTGGAAGAAAACCACTTTAAAAAATTACCAGCTGCAGGTGCGGCAACCCGAGGTACCGGCCGACCCCTCGGTGTATATAGGCTTGCCCGGGTGCAGGGGGCTCCGCCCGGGTCGACGTTTTATTTCCCCCATACTCGTGGGACCAAAAATGGAAAACGCAAATAAAAATAAAAATGACGAGACGAAGGAGAAAGGAACAACGGACACCGATTTGCAGGTGTTGAGGTCCAGCAAGCCGGTTGTGGTCTTAGAGCGGTTGGATCGGGTCGCTTCTGCGACTGAAAAGAAAAAGGTGGAACAGAAGGAGTTGGATGTAAGCGATATGTCCGCCTCGGACTCCAGCTTTGTCCAAAGCACTACAACGTGGCGCAAAAAGCGCCCCAGAAAGCCGGAAGGCAGTCGTTCGGGCTCAGGCGAGGGCTCGGACGCTGACAACCCGCCGAAACCCCAGTCAAAACGCGGGAGAGGACGACCCCCCACCACTGGGCAGTATGTAGGGTACTGGGAGGCGAAAAAGAAGCTCCAACGTAGAGAGAACACCGACCAGTCGAGCGCCGAGGCCGAACGGGCCGCCGGGAGTTCCCGTGCGGCGTCCATAGCCTCGTCAAACCCAGACCCGGATGAGCTACTGCTCGAAGGGCTAAAAGGCAGGGTGGCTGCTTCCCTGGAGAGCATACGGGACGTGGCCCGCATATCCAAGGGACTTAAGGGCACATCCCAGAAGGCCCTAAAGCTGGCAGCCAATGCCATTGCCGAAGTGGTGGAGGAGGCGTTTTCCCGCACCGCCTCGGACGAGGTTCGCCGCTTGCAGGTGGAAAATACCCGCCTGCAAAGACAAATGGCGGACCTAAAAAAGGAGCTGGACGTGGTCAAGGCCATGGTCCTTACCGCTGAGGACAGGCCACAAGACCCGCCCCCCAAAGCGGCTCCCAAGGCGCCAGATACGGACCTAGCGACCGTGATCCGGGAGGAGATGGGCAGAGTCCTCCAGAGGCTCTCTTTTCTGGAGGGCAAAATCCTGCGCCCTCCCTTGGCCTCCGAAGCCGGTAAGACCTCTGCGACGCCCTCAACTGCCACGACGTACGCGCAAAAGGCCGCGCAGAAAGCGCCGCGAAGAGCCCCGATCCGCCCCTCGGGGCAGGACGCCGTGCCGTCGCCCGCTTCCGTACCGTCGACGTCGCCGCAGACGTCCAAATCCGTGCCGATCCCAGCTGCACCCGCCGCTCCCAAAGCACCCGTGGCCCAACAAGCCAAGGGAAATAGGGGGACGGCAAAGGGGCAGAAAAAGAAGGCGCAGCAGCAGCAGCAGCCGCCGCCACTTGAAGCCGGAGCTGGGGACCAATGGGAGGTCGCCGGGGCCAAAAAGGCCCGAAAGAAGGCGGCCAAAAAGGACCGGAAGGCACGAGCGCGCGAACGCCGAAGGCTCCGCGCTCCGGACTCGTCGGCGGTCGTGTTGACACTGGCCCCCGGAGTGACCGAAGTGACCTACGCGGCGATACTGCATCTCGCCAGGTCAACTATTGACATCGGGGAGCTCGGGATCGAGGGGCTCAGGGTAAAGCGCACTATAACAGGTGCGCGCCTCCTCGAAGTCCCGGGCGCGACCAGCTCCCCGAAGGCCGACGCTCTGGCGGAGAAGCTCCGCCAAGGGCTGTCCCCAGAAGAGGTCACAATTACGCGGCCTTACAAGACGGCGAGCCTCCGCATCAGCGAGCTCGACGACTCGATCACGTCGGACGAGCTCATAGCCGCGGTGGCCAAGGGGGGCGGCTGCGACCTGCAGCGGGTAAAGTGCGGCGACTTACGGGCGGGTTACAGAGGCCTGTTTTCGGCTGTTGTGACCTGCCCTGTAGAAGCCGCCAAAAAGCTGGCCGATGCCAGGCGGCTGTTGGTGGGATGGGTGTCCGCGAATGTGGCCCTCCTGAAGGCGAGGCCGCTGCGTTGCTTCCGCTGCCAGGTGGAGGGGCACGTCGGCGCTCTCTGTCCGGCGGATATTACAGACCACAGAGGGCGCTGTTACAACTGCGGACAGCCGGGGCACCAGGCGCGGGATTGCGCCGAGGCTGCACGCTGCCTGCTCTGCAGTAAAGCCGGCAAGCCTGCCGAACACCGGGCAGGCTCTAATACCTGTGGGTCGCGTCTCACAGGCAAGAGAGCCCCGACGCGTGCCTCCGAGCGGCCAGCGCAGTCCAGGCCGCGAGAGATCCGGGTGGTAGAATCCATGGACGCCATCAATGGGTAGTCGTCCCCCTGCCATCAGCTTCCTGCAGACGAATCTCAACCACTCTGCCAGGGCTCAGGACCTCCTGCTACAGAGCATGGCAGAGTGGTTGATCGACGTGGCAGTGGCAGCGGAGCCGTACTTCGTGCTGCCCGCCAGCAACTGGGCTGGCGACGCGGACGGCACGGTGGCCATACTGCTGCCGAGGGGTGGAGGCTCTCTGTCTCTCGAAGACGTCGAGAGACAGAGGGGCTTTGTCGCCGCTCGCGTGGGGGCCATGGTGGTGGTCGGGGTGTATTTTTCGCCAAACCGACCACTACCCGAGTTCGAGGCCCTCCTGTCGCGACTCGGCGACTTTGTTCAGCGGTGTCGACCCCGTCCCGCTCTCGTCATGGGGGACTTCAACGCCAAGTCCTCGGCCTGGGGTTCCCCCATCGACAATGCCAGGGGCGAGGCCCTCGAAGAGTGGACGCATGCCCACGGACTGTCGGTCCTTAATAGGGGCACAGCCTTCACCTGTGTCAGGCGGGGCGGTGGCTCGGTGGTCGACGTGTCATTCGCCACCTTGGCGCTGGCGGGCCGGGTGCGAGGATGGAGGGTCGTCGGCTCGGTGGAGACCCTATCTGACCACGTTTACGTCAGATTTGTGGTCTCCGCCGAGTCTCGGGCCGCCGTGCCGGCTGGCGTGGCTGGGGGTGGGCCGAGATGGGCGTTGGCGCGCCTGAGCGCAGAGGCCGCGACAGAGGTCGCCGAAGTCCAGGCCTGGATGCCGGCACCGGTCTCCCCGTTCAACATCCAAGGGGAGGCCGAGTGGTTTAGAGCTGCGGCCACGGCAATTTGTGACGCCGCCATGCCCCGTGTGCGGCATACAGCTCCTCGCAGACGGCAGGTGTACTGGTGGTCGCGCGAAATTGCGCAACTGCGACGCGCTTGCGTCGCTGCGCGCCGCCAGTACACCAGACAGCGGAGGAGGAGAAGGCGGGACCCACCGCTTTTACCGGGTCTGACGCCTAGGGAGGAGGAGCTTTATGCCGTCTACCGGGCGGCAAAGACCGCACTGCAGGTGGCGATTGCGGACGCCAAGGTGCGGGCGCGCGAAGAGCTCCTGGCCAGCATCAACGCCGACCCCTGGGGACGCCCCTACCGCATGGTGCGGAACAAGCTCCGCCCCTGGACGCCCCCCCTTACGCAGACCATGCCGCCGGCGTTTGCGGATGGCGTGCTGTCGGCCCTTTTTCCGGAAGGAGCGGCTTCCAGTGCTCCGGCAATGTTCCGGACACCCGGAACCAACATTCCGTCGAGCGAGGCCGCTCCTGAAGTTACGGAGGAGGAGCTGAACGCCGCCGTCCGCAAACTACGGGCGAAGAAGGTGGCACCCGGACCAGATGGAGTCCCTGGCCGAGTGTGGGTTCTGTCCCACGGTCCGCTCGGCCACCGTCTCAGGGCTCTCTGGACCGAGTGCTTCAGACAGGGCCGGTTTCCTCAGCTTTGGAAGTTGGGGAAACTGGTCCTGATCAGGAAGGAGGGGCGCCCGGCAGACTCGCCGTCCGCCTACCGCCCCATTGTGTTGCTCGACGAGATCTGCAAACTCTACGAGAGAGTGATTGCGGACAGACTCGTCGAGCACCTCTCGCAGACGGGGCCGGACTTGCACGAGTGCCAATATGGGTTCAGGCGGGGCAGGTCCACAGTGGACGCAGTCAGGCGGGTCCAAGCCATGGCGGAGGAAGCCGTGGAGCAGCGGGAGGTAATACTGGCGGTGTCCTTGGACATCGCCAACGCGTTCAACTCCGTCCCCTATCCCTCCATACTCGCGGCTCTCCGATATCACGGCGTCCCCGAATACCTCCACTCGACCATTTCGGATTACCTTGTGGACCGGCGGGTAGTTTACCCCGGGCCGTCGCGGTGGCAGGAGCGGAACGTCGGGTGCGGGGTTCCGCAGGGGTCGGTCCTCGGACCGCTCCTGTGGAACATCGCCTACGATTGGGTCCTGCGTGGCACGTTGCTGCCGGGTCTGGCAGTGACGTGCTACGCGGACGACACTCTTGTCACCGCGAGGGCTCGGAGCCACAGGGAGGCGGCGTTGTTGGCCACAGCTGGCGTGGCACAGGTAGTGGGCCGCATACGGCGGCTCGGCCTGGAGGTGGCCCTCAACAAGACCGAGGCCGTAACGTTCCACGGCCCCAGAAACCGGCCCCCCCCTGACGCTCACATCATTGTCGGGGGGCAGCGCATTAACATCTCCGCCCAAATCAAATATTTGGGCCTACTCTTGGACGGGCGCTGGTCCTTTAGGGCTCATTTTGCCGCTCTTGCGCCAAAATTACTGGCGACTGCAGGGGCCCTCTCGAGGCTGTTGCCGAACTTGGGCGGACCAGAGGCCTCAGCGAGGAGGCTGTATACGGGGGTGGTGCGGTCCCAGGCCCTATACGGGTCCCCCATCTGGGCGGGCGCCCTGACGGCCCGAAACGTGGTGCTGCTGCACCGCGCGCAGCGAATCATGGCCGTCAGAGTCGTTCGAGGATACCGCACCATCAGTTTCGAAGCAGCGACACTACTGGCCGGTACGCCTCCCTGGGAGCTGGAGGCCCAGGCGCTCTCTGAGCTTTATGCCTGGCGTAGGGATCCCAACAACATCCGGGATCCCGGCGCCCCGAGAGCGAGGCGCACAGAGTTGCACCGAGCTGCGCTCGAGAGATGGCGGTGTAAGCTCGCCCATCCCACTGCCGGTCACGCCGTCATCGCTGCGCTGCTGCCTGTCTTCTGGGAGTGGCTGGGGCGACGACACGGCGTCCTCACGTACCGTCTGACGCAGGTACTGTCCGGGCCCTGCGTGTCGATCTCCCCCCCGGCGTCAGCGTCGTATGTTACGCTGACGACACACTGGTGTTGGCTGAGGGGGACACCTTCGAGAGGACCTTGGGGCTCGCCGAGCTTGGGGCAGAGGTCGTCGTCGCCAAGATCCGCGAGTTAGGCCTGGAGATAGCGCCTCATAAGACCGAGGCGCTATGGTTCCACAAACTGCCAAGGAGCAGGGAACCGCCCGACTCGTGGGTTCGCGTTGGAGACTCGCCAGTCCGGGTGGGGAGGTACCTAAAGTATCTAGGCCTCACCCTGGACAGTCGCTGGGGCTTCGAGGAGCACTTCGAGCGCCTAGTCCCCCGGGTCGAAAGGGTAGTGGGTGCTATGCACAGACTGCTGCCCAACCTTGGGGGACCGTCGGAGGAGGTGCGCCGCCTCTACGGGGGGGTCGTGCGATCGGTGGCCCTCTATGGGGCGCCCGTGTGGTCACACCGACTGTCGGGCGTCCGGCGCAGCAGAATGAAGATCCAGAGCCTGCAGCGCAAGATGGCCATCCGCATCGCACGAGGATACCGTACCATATCCTTTGAGGCGGCAACACTCTTGGCACGCTTTCCGCCGCTCGACATCCTGGCGGACATGGACGCGAGGGTCTACGACCAGACTCGTGGCGTCCGCCAAAGTGGCGAGGGCGTGCCTGCGCTCGAAGAAGTGAGACGGCGGGAACGACGGCGCGCTCTGGAGGAGTGGCGCGCGAGGCTCAGTCAAGAGCACATCGCGCGCAAGCGCGTCGTCCAAGCTATCCTGCCGTCCTTCGAAGCCTGGCACCAGCGGAGGAGAGGGCGAGTCACCTATAGACTTACTCAGATAATCACCGGTCACGGTTGCTTTGGTGATTATCTGAGGAAGATCGGACGCGAGGCGACGACGACCTGTCACCACTGCGGTGGGGACCAGGATTCCGCCCAGCACACGCTCGAAGAGTGCCCAGCGTGGGCCTCCGAGCGGCGGATCCTGGTCGACCGGATCGGACCGGACCTCTCCTTGCCGGCAATAGTAGCGGCTATGCTGGCAGGGGAATCGGCGTGGGGGGCCGTATCCTCCTTCTGCGAGACTGTGATGTCCCAGAAGGAGGAGGCCGAGCGGGATCGGGAGAGGGCCGATCCTGCTCGACGAAGGCGACGGCGCCGGGGCGGAGGCACAGCCCGCCCAGGCCCCCCAGCCCAATAGCCCGGGGCTTAAGAATACGGGCTAACTCGCGTCCCCCGCCGTAATATCTGGCGGGGGACCCCCCCTGCATCAACATCAGCAGGGGGGCCTTCGGGGTTGCGGACGCAAGGGGCGGGGGCCCTGAGCGTCCTTCACGAGCAACCCCGAGGAGGACGGTGGCATGGTGTGGCCCACGTCACCGTGAGCACCGCGTCGGTGCGGGAGGGAGCATGTCATCAAGTCTCCCTCCGATGGCGGGCTCTTCGGAGCGAGGCACAAGAGGGGCACCGGTGCGTTCCATACGGAGATCCCGGAGCCCTTCCAAAGTGCTGATGTCGGCCACCCTGGGGTTTTTAGTCGGTAGGAATCCGACACGCCCCGCGAGCTTCCCCCGAGGCTCGCGGAAGTCCTATGCAGGATTTTCCCCAGGAAAAAAAAAAAAAAAAAAAAAAAAAGGTACTGTCCGGGCACGGTTGCTTCGGGCGGTATCTGTGGCGGATCGGTCGTGAGGAGGCGGAGCGCTGCCACCATTGTGCGGCCCCAGAAGACACGGCGGCGCACACGATGCTGGTGTGCCCGGCATGGGATGCCGAGCGGCGCCGGCTCGCCGGAGCGCTCGGTGCAGGGGTACAGGCGCTATCGCTCCCGACCGTGTTATCATCCATGGTTGGGAGCGAGAGCGCCTGGGCGGCAATGGCGGCCTTCTGCGAGGCCGTCATGTCCGCGAAGGAGGAGGCAGAGCGGTTGAGGGAGGAGACGTCCTCCAATCCCGCTCGCAGACGGCGCGTTGGGCGAAGGCGCAGGGAATACGCCCGGAACAACCTTCGCCCACCGTAATCTCGGCCTGCAGGCGTCGGGGAGGGCACCCCGGCGCCCTAGCACTTAGCAGGCCCGTGCCGAAGTAGCGCTGCGTCCGCGCAGCCTCCAATAGGCGGTAGGGGGAGACCGAACTCCCCCCTACATTTGTCGAGGTCCGCGCCTATCTGCGGACCGAGCCCGCCGGTGCCACAGAGGTCATGCCAGTGACGATTCCTGTGGCCCGGCAAAAGGGCAGTAGGACGCCGGGGGGTTTTAGTGGGTGCGAGCCCCACATAACCACCCGGGCCGTGCCCTCGGCCCGGGGGTATGCGCTAGGCATTTCCCCCTGTAAAAAAAAAAAAAAAAGGTCTTCCCCGGTACCTACATCCTTCCACTTTCGCATTTTATATCTGTTTTGTCATTCTTTCTTCTGACATTCTTTGTATATGCCCGAACCAACGGAGCATACCCTTTCTTATCTTTACCCCGATACTATCTTTCATACCTACTCGCTTTCTTACTACGCTGTTGCGAATACGGTCCGTCATAAATAATTCTCACCGGTGTAAAAAGACTTTAAATAAACCGCGAGATAGCGGCTACATCTTTTGAACCTGGTCTGACATCTGCTCTCTTATTTTATTTTGCTATCTTCAGTGGACTTAATTATATCGTCTTTTACTTTTGTGGAGTTTCTATTTTCGTATATTTCCGTGTTTTGGATGGCAGTTTAAGCCATTGGGTCATGGTCACCACTTTATGTGGTAGTCGGTTATTCTAGCTAGAAGCCTTTTGGGCGGTTTAATTAATTCCAACAGCGAGTGGCTACAAATATGCCCCAACTAATCTGGAATGGGTCCGCGTGGTGGAGTATAAACTTATTTCTATCAGACAGGCCAGACAAAGCGGTACTTTTATCGAAAATTCTCAGTAGGTAGCAGTCCCGCGTTTGGTATTATACTCGGTGAATTATCAATTTAACATTGGGGTCTTACATTGCGGACAAAATATGGGTTAAAATTACATCTTTGCAAGCCCTGAAAACCTGAAAGTATTTTCTTTTTTTGAGAATACGTTCTAAAATAAATACATTAAATACGTTAAATTAATTATAATGTGAAAAAAAACTATTTTTCGGATTTTATCGCCGTTTATTTTTGATTTTTAAGTTCCCGACGTTTCGAGTGCTTTGCAGCACCCATGGTCACGGGAGGGATCCGAAAAATAGTTTTATTTCATTTCATTCATAATATACGCGTAAATCTAAGAACTTAATTATAATGATTAAAAATTGTACATGTTAAGTAGAATATTACGGTAATTTGTAATGTACTGTGCAACTAGTAAAAAAACTAATATGTTGCGTCATTCCTAAATATACACTGTTAATAATAGAGACTAGATCTTATAGTCAATAGTACAATAAAACATAAACATATTGGATGACCAGTTAAATTTATTTGTAACAAAAAGATAGATGACAATATTTATTGTTGTTTCATTTACCATTTGCAAATGTCAAAGTTTCGGATTGATAAATCTAGAACTTGTAGGATGATAGCAGTGATTAAGTAAGTCTGGGTTTTATATTTGAAACCCTGCGGCCAGTTGTACTAACGGTATTCCATAAAAACCAAATGTCAACCGACGCCTATCAGAGCCATGTAGCTGTTTTTAGAAGCTTTACTAACTTGCAATGTTCGTACGTCTGTTTTTCCGGTTCAAATCTTGTGATCAAATTTTCAAGCACTTGCGGATATCCAATTGAGCTGAAATTCAGCATACTTAAATTCGGTTACAATGCAATTATGTGGTGTCATGCAGCTGGTCTGATGATGGGGTCGCAAGATGGCCATAGGACCGTGTTAACTATACGACGTAACCCCTTCGTGTGTGTGTTTGTGTGTGTGTGAGTGATGTACGCTGTTGGCCGCGAGGCCTTTACAGCTTCACCGGACTTAAGGGCGAGCGTGCAACCACTACGCTCGAGCCAGAAGGGCAAGGGGCGACATACTCGAGGGCGCCTTGAAGAGGCGCCCTCGGTTGGGACAGTCGCTGTGGGGGGACGGGGCGCTACTAAGTGCACCGTTCAACCGCCGGCTATGGGAGGGGATCTACAACTACGTCGTCGTCGCCCGTATTCTGAGCGGAAAGAATGGATGACAAAGCATCGGGGGGATCGGTGAGAACATGTTACGGCCAGCGGTGGCGGCAGGGGTCGGGGGGGTAACCCCCTCGTGTTCCCCCCTTCGGTCGATTTTCACTAATTTCTCTTGACAATAGTATATACAATCTATATATATTTAAACTCGATTCATCGAGCCCGACATTTTAAGACAATTTCCCGAGGAAAATTCCGAAGGAAATTTATAAATTTTCCCTACATTGTTTAATCATTGTTTATTTTTTGGAACTTTAAACCCCAAAATTTTCAGAATTCTGTTTTAGCGAAATTCCAAATTTGGTATCGTTGCACAGCCCTCGTCAGCCCCTATCCGCAGACACCCCAATTGTAGGGGTAGCGCGAAATTTGGCAAAACCGCATACCGAACCGAGGTATAGTGCTGAGAGCGATAATTTGGGTTTTCGTCGATTTTCCATACTTTCTTTTGACTTTAGTATAGTAAACATTGAGTTATTTGAACTCGATACATCGAGCCCGATCTATCTGGACCGTTTCCCCAAAATTTTTCGAAGGAAAGTTATAAACTTTCCATACATTGACCGTTTTTTGGATTTTTAAACCCAAACATTTTCAAAATTTTCCTCTAGCGAAACTCCAAATTTGATACCGTTGCACAGCCCTCGTCAGCCCCTATCCGCAGACACCCCATTTATAGGGGTAGCGCGAAATTCGGCAATTTCGAATACCGAACCGAGGTATAGTGCTGAGTGCCATAATTTGAGTTTTCGTCGATTTTCACTAATTTCTCTTGACAATAGTATATACAATCTATATATATTTAAACTCGATTCATCGAGCCCGACATTTTAAGACAATTTCCCGAGGAAAATTCCGAAGGAAATTTATAAATTTTCCCTACATTGTTTAATCATTGTTTATTTTTTGGAACTTTAAACCCCAAAATTTTCAGAATTCTGTTTTAGCGAAATTCCAAATTTGGTATCGTTGCACAGCCCTCGTCAGCCCCTATCCGCAGACACCCCAATTGTAGGGGTAGCGCGAAATTTGGCAAAACCGCATACCGAACCGAGGTATAGTGCTGAGAGCGATAATTTGGGTTTTCGTCGATTTTCCATACTTTCTTTTGACTTTAGTATAGTAAACATTGAGTTATTTGAACTCGATACATCGAGCCCGATCTATCTGGACCGTTTCCCCAAAATTTTTCGAAGGAAAGTTATAAACTTTCCATACATTGACCGTTTTTTGGATTTTTAAACCCAAACATTTTCAAAATTTTCCTCTAGCGAAACTCCAAATTTGATACCGTTGCACAGCCCTCGTCAGCCCCTATCCGCAGACACCCCATTTATAGGGGTAGCGCGAAATTCGGCAATTTCGAATACCGAACCGAGGTATAGTGCTGAGTGCCATAATTTGAGTTTTCGTCGATTTTCACTAATTTCTCTTGACAATAGTATATACAATCTATATATATTTAAACTCGATTCATCGAGCCCGACATTTTAAGACAATTTCCCGAGGAAAATTCCGAAGGAAATTTATAAATTTTCCCTACATTGTTTAATCATTGTTTATTTTTTGGAACTTTAAACCCCAAAATTTTCAGAATTCTGTTTTAGCGAAATTCCAAATTTGGTATCGTTGCACAGCCCTCGTCAGCCCCTATCCGCAGACACCCCAATTGTAGGGGTAGCGCGAAATTTGGCAAAACCGCATACCGAACCGAGGTATAGTGCTGAGAGCGATAATTTGGGTTTTCGTCGATTTTCCATACTTTCTTTTGACTTTAGTATAGTAAACATTGAGTTATTTGAACTCGATACATCGAGCCCGATCTATCTGGACCGTTTCCCCAAAATTTTTCGAAGGAAAGTTATAAACTTTCCATACATTGACCGTTTTTTGGATTTTTAAACCCAAACATTTTCAAAATTTTCCTCTAGCGAAACTCCAAATTTGATACCGTTGCACAGCCCTCGTCAGCCCCTATCCGCAGACACCCCATTTATAGGGGTAGCGCGAAATTCGGCAATTTCGAATACCGAACCGAGGTATAGTGCTGAGTGCCATAATTTGAGTTTTCGTCGATTTTCACTAATTTCTCTTGACAATAGTATATACAATCTATATATATTTAAACTCGATTCATCGAGCCCGACATTTTAAGACAATTTCCCGAGGAAAATTCCGAAGGAAATTTATAAATTTTCCCTACATTGTTTAATCATTGTTTATTTTTTGGAACTTTAAACCCCAAAATTTTCAGAATTCTGTTTTAGCGAAATTCCAAATTTGGTATCGTTGCACAGCCCTCGTCAGCCCCTATCCGCAGACACCCCAATTGTAGGGGTAGCGCGAAATTTGGCAAAACCGCATACCGAACCGAGGTATAGTGCTGAGAGCGATAATTTGGGTTTTCGTCGATTTTCCATACTTTCTTTTGACTTTAGTATAGTAAACATTGAGTTATTTGAACTCGATACATCGAGCCCGATCTATCTGGACCGTTTCCCCAAAATTTTTCGAAGGAAAGTTATAAACTTTCCATACATTGACCGTTTTTTGGATTTTTAAACCCAAACATTTTCAAAATTTTCCTCTAGCGAAACTCCAAATTTGATACCGTTGCACAGCCCTCGTCAGCCCCTATCCGCAGACACCCCATTTATAGGGGTAGCGCGAAATTCGGCAATTTCGAATACCGAACCGAGGTATAGTGCTGAGTGCCATAATTTGAGTTTTCGTCGATTTTCACTAATTTCTCTTGACAATAGTATATACAATCTATATATATTTAAACTCGATTCATCGAGCCCGACATTTTAAGACAATTTCCCGAGGAAAATTCCGAAGGAAATTTATAAATTTTCCCTACATTGTTTAATCATTGTTTATTTTTTGGAACTTTAAACCCCAAAATTTTCAGAATTCTGTTTTAGCGAAATTCCAAATTTGGTATCGTTGCACAGCCCTCGTCAGCCCCTATCCGCAGACACCCCAATTGTAGGGGTAGCGCGAAATTTGGCAAAACCGCATACCGAACCGAGGTATAGTGCTGAGAGCGATAATTTGGGTTTTCGTCGATTTTCCATACTTTCTTTTGACTTTAGTATAGTAAACATTGAGTTATTTGAACTCGATACATCGAGCCCGATCTATCTGGACCGTTTCCCCAAAATTTTTCGAAGGAAAGTTATAAACTTTCCATACATTGACCGTTTTTTGGATTTTTAAACCCAAACATTTTCAAAATTTTCCTCTAGCGAAACTCCAAATTTGATACCGTTGCACAGCCCTCGTCAGCCCCTATCCGCAGACACCCCATTTATAGGGGTAGCGCGAAATTCGGCAATTTCGAATACCGAACCGAGGTATAGTGCTGAGTGCCATAATTTGAGTTTTCGTCGATTTTCACTAATTTCTCTTGACAATAGTATATACAATCTATATATATTTAAACTCGATTCATCGAGCCCGACATTTTAAGACAATTTCCCGAGGAAAATTCCGAAGGAAATTTATAAATTTTCCCTACATTGTTTAATCATTGTTTATTTTTTGGAACTTTAAACCCCAAAATTTTCAGAATTCTGTTTTAGCGAAATTCCAAATTTGGTATCGTTGCACAGCCCTCGTCAGCCCCTATCCGCAGACACCCCAATTGTAGGGGTAGCGCGAAATTTGGCAAAACCGCATACCGAACCGAGGTATAGTGCTGAGAGCGATAATTTGGGTTTTCGTCGATTTTCCATACTTTCTTTTGACTTTAGTATAGTAAACATTGAGTTATTTGAACTCGATACATCGAGCCCGATCTATCTGGACCGTTTCCCCAAAATTTTTCGAAGGAAAGTTATAAACTTTCCATACATTGACCGTTTTTTGGATTTTTAAACCCAAACATTTTCAAAATTTTCCTCTAGCGAAACTCCAAATTTGATACCGTTGCACAGCCCTCGTCAGCCCCTATCCGCAGACACCCCATTTATAGGGGTAGCGCGAAATTCGGCAATTTCGAATACCGAACCGAGGTATAGTGCTGAGTGCCATAATTTGAGTTTTCGTCGATTTTCACTAATTTCTCTTGACAATAGTATATACAATCTATATATATTTAAACTCGATTCATCGAGCCCGACATTTTAAGACAATTTCCCGAGGAAAATTCCGAAGGAAATTTATAAATTTTCCCTACATTGTTTAATCATTGTTTATTTTTTGGAACTTTAAACCCCAAAATTTTCAGAATTCTGTTTTAGCGAAATTCCAAATTTGGTATCGTTGCACAGCCCTCGTCAGCCCCTATCCGCAGACACCCCAATTGTAGGGGTAGCGCGAAATTTGGCAAAACCGCATACCGAACCGAGGTATAGTGCTGAGAGCGATAATTTGGGTTTTCGTCGATTTTCCATACTTTCTTTTGACTTTAGTATAGTAAACATTGAGTTATTTGAACTCGATACATCGAGCCCGATCTATCTGGACCGTTTCCCCAAAATTTTTCGAAGGAAAGTTATAAACTTTCCATACATTGACCGTTTTTTGGATTTTTAAACCCAAACATTTTCAAAATTTTCCTCTAGCGAAACTCCAAATTTGATACCGTTGCACAGCCCTCGTCAGCCCCTATCCGCAGACACCCCATTTATAGGGGTAGCGCGAAATTCGGCAATTTCGAATACCGAACCGAGGTATAGTGCTGAGTGCCATAATTTGAGTTTTCGTCGATTTTCACTAATTTCTCTTGACAATAGTATATACAATCTATATATATTTAAACTCGATTCATCGAGCCCGACATTTTAAGACAATTTCCCGAGGAAAATTCCGAAGGAAATTTATAAATTTTCCCTACATTGTTTAATCATTGTTTATTTTTTGGAACTTTAAACCCCAAAATTTTCAGAATTCTGTTTTAGCGAAATTCCAAATTTGGTATCGTTGCACAGCCCTCGTCAGCCCCTATCCGCAGACACCCCAATTGTAGGGGTAGCGCGAAATTTGGCAAAACCGCATACCGAACCGAGGTATAGTGCTGAGAGCGATAATTTGGGTTTTCGTCGATTTTCCATACTTTCTTTTGACTTTAGTATAGTAAACATTGAGTTATTTGAACTCGATACATCGAGCCCGATCTATCTGGACCGTTTCCCCAAAATTTTTCGAAGGAAAGTTATAAACTTTCCATACATTGACCGTTTTTTGGATTTTTAAACCCAAACATTTTCAAAATTTTCCTCTAGCGAAACTCCAAATTTGATACCGTTGCACAGCCCTCGTCAGCCCCTATCCGCAGACACCCCATTTATAGGGGTAGCGCGAAATTCGGCAATTTCGAATACCGAACCGAGGTATAGTGCTGAGTGCCATAATTTGAGTTTTCGTCGATTTTCACTAATTTCTCTTGACAATAGTATATACAATCTATATATATTTAAACTCGATTCATCGAGCCCGACATTTTAAGACAATTTCCCGAGGAAAATTCCGAAGGAAATTTATAAATTTTCCCTACATTGTTTAATCATTGTTTATTTTTTGGAACTTTAAACCCCAAAATTTTCAGAATTCTGTTTTAGCGAAATTCCAAATTTGGTATCGTTGCACAGCCCTCGTCAGCCCCTATCCGCAGACACCCCAATTGTAGGGGTAGCGCGAAATTTGGCAAAACCGCATACCGAACCGAGGTATAGTGCTGAGAGCGATAATTTGGGTTTTCGTCGATTTTCCATACTTTCTTTTGACTTTAGTATAGTAAACATTGAGTTATTTGAACTCGATACATCGAGCCCGATCTATCTGGACCGTTTCCCCAAAATTTTTCGAAGGAAAGTTATAAACTTTCCATACATTGACCGTTTTTTGGATTTTTAAACCCAAACATTTTCAAAATTTTCCTCTAGCGAAACTCCAAATTTGATACCGTTGCACAGCCCTCGTCAGCCCCTATCCGCAGACACCCCATTTATAGGGGTAGCGCGAAATTCGGCAATTTCGAATACCGAACCGAGGTATAGTGCTGAGTGCCATAATTTGAGTTTTCGTCGATTTTCACTAATTTCTCTTGACAATAGTATATACAATCTATATATATTTAAACTCGATTCATCGAGCCCGACATTTTAAGACAATTTCCCGAGGAAAATTCCGAAGGAAATTTATAAATTTTCCCTACATTGTTTAATCATTGTTTATTTTTTGGAACTTTAAACCCCAAAATTTTCAGAATTCTGTTTTAGCGAAATTCCAAATTTGGTATCGTTGCACAGCCCTCGTCAGCCCCTATCCGCAGACACCCCAATTGTAGGGGTAGCGCGAAATTTGGCAAAACCGCATACCGAACCGAGGTATAGTGCTGAGAGCGATAATTTGGGTTTTCGTCGATTTTCCATACTTTCTTTTGACTTTAGTATAGTAAACATTGAGTTATTTGAACTCGATACATCGAGCCCGATCTATCTGGACCGTTTCCCCAAAATTTTTCGAAGGAAAGTTATAAACTTTCCATACATTGACCGTTTTTTGGATTTTTAAACCCAAACATTTTCAAAATTTTCCTCTAGCGAAACTCCAAATTTGATACCGTTGCACAGCCCTCGTCAGCCCCTATCCGCAGACACCCCATTTATAGGGGTAGCGCGAAATTCGGCAATTTCGAATACCGAACCGAGGTATAGTGCTGAGTGCCATAATTTGAGTTTTCGTCGATTTTCACTAATTTCTCTTGACAATAGTATATACAATCTATATATATTTAGACTCGATTCATCGAGCCCGACATTTTAAGACAATTTCCCGAGGAAAATTCCGAAGGAAATTTATAAATTTTCCCTACATTGTTTAATCATTGTTTATTTTTTGGAACTTTAAACCCCAAAATTTTCAGAATTCTGTTTTAGCGAAATTCCAAATTTGGTATCGTTGCACAGCCCTCGTCAGCCCCTATCCGCAGACACCCCAATTGTAGGGGTAGCGCGAAATTTGGCAAAACCGCATACCGAACCGAGGTATAGTGCTGAGAGCGATAATTTGGGTTTTCGTCGATTTTCCATACTTTCTTTTGACTTTAGTATAGTAAACATTGAGTTATTTGAACTCGATACATCGAGCCCGATCTATCTGGACCGTTTCCCCAAAATTTTTCGAAGGAAAGTTATAAACTTTCCATACATTGACCGTTTTTTGGATTTTTAAACCCAAACATTTTCAAAATTTTCCTCTGGCGAAACTCCAAATTTGATACCGTTGCACAGCCCTCGTCAGCCCCTATCCGCAGACACCCCATTTATAGGGGTAGCGCGAAATTCGGCAATTTCGAATACCGAACCGAGGTATAGTGCTGAGTGCCATAATTTGAGTTTTCGTCGATTTTCACTAATTTCTCTTGACAATAGTATATACAATCTATATATATTTAAACTCGATTCATCGAGCCCGACATTTTAAGACAATTTCCCGAGGAAAATTCCGAAGGAAATTTATAAATTTTCCCTACATTGTTTAATCATTGTTTATTTTTTGGAACTTTAAACCCCAAAATTTTCAGAATTCTGTTTTAGCGAAATTCCAAATTTGGTATCGTTGCACAGCCCTCGTCAGCCCCTATCCGCAGACACCCCAATTGTAGGGGTAGCGCGAAATTTGGCAAAACCGCATACCGAACCGAGGTATAGTGCTGAGAGCGATAATTTGGGTTTTCGTCGATTTTCCATACTTTCTTTTGACTTTAGTATAGTAAACATTGAGTTATTTGAACTCGATACATCGAGCCCGATCTATCTGGACCGTTTCCCCAAAATTTTTCGAAGGAAAGTTATAAACTTTCCATACATTGACCGTTTTTTGGATTTTTAAACCCAAACATTTTCAAAATTTTCCTCTAGCGAAACTCCAAATTTGATACCGTTGCACAGCCCTCGTCAGCCCCTATCCGCAGACACCCCATTTATAGGGGGTAGCGCGAAATTCGGCAATTTCGAATACCGAACCGAGGTATAGTGCTGAGTGCCATAATTTGAGTTTTCGTCGATTTTCACTAATTTCTCTTGACAATAGTATATACAATCTATATATATTTAAACTCGATTCATCGAGCCCGACATTTTAAGACAATTTCCCGAGGAAAATTCCGAAGGAAATTTATAAATTTTCCCTACATTGTTTAATCATTGTTTATTTTTTGGAACTTTAAACCCCAAAATTTTCAGAATTCTGTTTTAGCGAAATTCCAAATTTGGTATCGTTGCACAGCCCTCGTCAGCCCCTATCCGCAGACACCCCAATTGTAGGGGTAGCGCGAAATTTGGCAAAACCGCATACCGAACCGAGGTATAGTGCTGAGAGCGATAATTTGGGTTTTCGTCGATTTTCCATACTTTCTTTTGACTTTAGTATAGTAAACATTGAGTTATTTGAACTCGATACATCGAGCCCGATCTATCTGGACCGTTTCCCCAAAATTTTTCGAAGGAAAGTTATAAACTTTCCATACATTGACCGTTTTTTGGATTTTTAAACCCAAACATTTTCAAAATTTTCCTCTAGCGAAACTCCAAATTTGATACCGTTGCACAGCCCTCGTCAGCCCCTATCCGCAGACACCCCATTTATAGGGGTAGCGCGAAATTCGGCAATTTCGAATACCGAACCGAGGTATAGTGCTGAGTGCCATAATTTGAGTTTTCGTCGATTTTCACTAATTTCTCTTGACAATAGTATATACAATCTATATATATTTAAACTCGATTCATCGAGCCCGACATTTTAAGACAATTTCCCGAGGAAAATTCCGAAAACAT